>JAJEOU010000043.1:0-15207 GCA_021534815.1 Acrocephalus arundinaceus
CCGAATCTGGAAGACGCCTAAACTCCTAAATTGCAAACCCCAAGTCTGAAACCCCAAATAGCAAAGTGCAAATCCCAAATTCCAAACTGCAAACTCCAAACCCCAATTCTTAAATCCCAAACCCCAAACCCCAAAATTCCAAATCCCAAATCCCTGATCCCAGATCCCAAATGCCAAATCCTAAATCCCAAATCTTAAATCTTGAATCTCAAATCCCAAACCCCAAATCCCAAACCTCAAACCCCAAATCCGAACCCCCAAATCTGAAACCTTGAATCCCTAATCCCAAACCGAAACCCCAAGTCCCAAATCTGAAACCCCAAATCCCAAATCCCAAAACCCCCAAAACCCCCAAATCCCAAATCCCCCAATCCAAAATCCTGAATACCAAACCCCAAATCCCAAATTCCAAAACCCCAAATCCCAAAAACCGCAAAAACCCCAAATCCCAAATCTGAAACCCTGAACCCTAAATCACAAAGTGCAAATCCTGAATCCCAAATCCCAAATCCCAAATTCCAACCCCAAATCTGAAACCTGAAATTTCAAACCCCAAAAATCCCAAATCTCAAAACCCAGATCCTAAATCCTGAATCCCAAATCCCAAATCCAAAATCCAAAATACTGAATTCCAAATTTGAAACCCCAAATCCCAAAAATCCCAAACACCAAAAATCCCAAACCCCAAATATCCCAAACACCAAAAATCCCAAAAATCCCAAATCCCAAACCCCCAAAATCCCAAATTCCAAACCCCAAATCCCAAAAATCCCCAAAATCCCGAAAATCCCAAATCCCAAACTCCAAATTCCAACCCCCGAACCGCAAAGCGCAAATCTCAAATCCCAAACCCCAAATCCCAAACCCCAGAAATCCCGAAAATCCCAACTCCCAAAAATCCCAAAATCCCAAAAATCCCAAAAACCCCAAACCCCCAAACCCCCAAAATCCCAAATTCCAAACCCCAAAAATCCCAAAAACCCCCAAAATCCCAAAAATCCCAAATCCCAAACCCCCCAAATCCCAAATTCCAAACCCCAAATCCCAAAATCCCAAAAATCCCAAACCCCAAACCCCCAAAATCCCAAACCCCCAAAATCCCAACCCCAAATCCCAAAAATCCCAAACCCCAAAAATCCCAAACCCTAAAAATCCCAAACCCCAAATCTAAAACCCCAAATCCCAAACCCTGAATCCCAAACCCCCAAAACCCCAAATTCCAAACCCCAAATCCCAAAATCCCAAAAATCCCAAACCCAAACCCCAAAATCCCAAAAATCCCAAATCCCAAACCCCAAACCCCCAAAATCCCAAATTCCAAACCCCAAAAATCCCAAAAACTCCCAAAATCCCAAAAATCCCAAATCCCAAACCCCCCAAATCCCAAATTCCAAACCCCAAATCCCAAAATCCCAAAAATCCCAAACCCCAAACCCCCAAAATCCCAAACCCCAAAATCCCAACCCCAAATCCCAAAAATCCCAAATCCCAAAAATCCCAAATCCAAAAATCCCAAATCCCAAACCCTGAAAATCCCAAACCCTGAATCCCAAACCCCAAACCCCCAAAATCCCAAACCCCAAAAATCCCAAACCCCAAATCAAAAACCCCAAATCCCAAACCCTGAATCCCAAACCCCCAAACCCCAAATTCCAAACCCCAAATCCCAAAATCCCAAAAATCCCAAACCCAAACCCCAAAATCCCAAAAATCCCAAATCCCAAACCCCAAATCCCCAAAATCCCAAATTCCAAACCCCAAATCCCAAAAATCCCAAACCCCAAATCCCAAAATCCCAAAAATCCCAAATCCCAAACCCCAAATCCCAAAAATCCCAAAAACCCCAAACCCCAAAATCCCAAATTCCAAACCCCAAATCCCAAAATCCCAAAATCCCAAATCCCAAACCCCAAATCCCAAAAATCCCAAACCCCCAAACCCCCAAAATCCCAAATTCCAAACCCCAAATCCCAAAATCCCAAAATCCCAAATCCCAAACCCCAAAATCCCAAATCCCAAACCCCCAAAATCCCAAAAATCCCAAACCCCAAACCCCAGATCAATAATTACTTATTAATAATAACTAACAACCATTACTATTATTATTAATGTTTAATGACATTAATAATTATTAATATTGCATATTAATAATTATTTTATTATTATATAATTATAAGTCCATTATATAATGATCTATTATGTATTATTACATGTAATTATTAATTAATATACCGTTAATAATTAATATTAGCAATTAATACATATATTAAGACATACATATCATTATCGCATTAATATATGGTTATTAATAAGTAAATATTAGCAATTATTTGAAAACCATTTAATTACTAATAATCATTATTAATTAACAATAATTATCATTAATAATAATTATAATTATCAATATTAGATACCAATATATAAAACCATATATTAACATACAAATATTACATGCATTAATGAATACATATTATTAATATTAATAGTAGCAATTAATAATATTATTCTTAATTAATAATTGTTAATCATATAATTATTGATAATTATAATCACCAATACAATATATTAATTATGAAAATATTAAAATATTAACATTGCAGATATTAATACAGACTTATTATTAATGTATTATAATACGGATATCGATGATCTAAATATTAGCAATTAATAATGATTATATTATTAATCAAAAATAATTATCAATATAAAAACAATTACATTATTAATCGCTAATAATGATCAATATTATAATTATGGATAATTACAATTATCAACATTGCACATCTACATATAAACAAATAATTAAATACTAATATAAAATACATTAATAGTTACAATTATAAGATTGTACTATTAATCTATTACTTTAATTATCTATAATTAATAATTATTATTAATAGCAAATTTTGATATTAGCTCAAATAATTATATATTATTACATATTATTATTGTATTGGTACATATTTACTAATAATATAAATATTAGGAATTATTAATAATTATTATATTATTAATTATTAATAATTATCTATATTAATTAATTAATATATAGAAATGAACATTTGGGGTTGGGGAATTTTGGGGTTTGGGATCTTTGGGGTTTGGGGTTTTTGGGGTTTGGGATTTTGGGGATTTCGGGTTTTGGGATTATTTGGGATTTGAGGTTTGGGATTTTTGGGGTTTGGGGTTTTGGGATTATTTGGGATTTGAGGTTTGGGATTTTTGGGGTTTGGGATTTCAGATTTGGGGGATTTTTGGCGTTTGGGCTTTGGGATTTTTGGGGTTTGGGGGATTTTTGGGGGATTTTGGGTCGAGGATTTGGGATTTTTGGGGTTTGGGATTTTTGGGATTATTTGGGATTATTTGGGGTTTAGGATTTGGATTTGGGGTTTGGGATCTTTGGGGTTTGGGATCTTTGGGGTTTGGGATTTTTGGGGTTTAGGATTTTGGGGATTTGGGGTTTTGGGATTATTTGGGATTTGAGGTTTGGCATTTTTGGGGTTTTGGATTTCGGATTTTGGTGATTTTTGGCGTTTGGGGTTGTGGGGTTTGGGATTTTTGGGGGTTGGGATTTTGGGGATTTTTTGGGGATTTGGGGTCGAGAATTTGGGATTTTTGGGATTATCTGGGATTTGGGATTTTTGGGATTTGGATTTGGGATTTTTGGGGTTTGGGATATTTGGGGTTTTTGGGGTTTGGGATTTTTATGGGATTTGGGGTTTTGGGGGATTCTAAGTTTTGGGATCTTTGGGGTTTGGGATCTTTGGGGTTTGGGATTTTTGGGGTTTGGGATTTTGGGGATTTGGGGTTTGGGATTTTTATGGGATTTGGGGTTTGGGGGGATTCTAAGGTTTGGGATCTTTGGGGTTTGGGATCTTTGGGGTTTGGGATTTTTGGGGTTTGGGATTTTTGGGGTTTGGGATTTTTGGGGTTTGGGGTTTTGGGATTATTTGGGATTTGAGGTTTGGGATTTTTGGGGTTTGGGATTTCGGATTTTGGGGATTTTTGGGGTTTGGGGTTGTGGGGTTTGGGATTTTTGGGGTTTGGGATTTTTGGGGGATTTTTTGGGGATTTGGGGTCGAGGATTTGGGATTTTTGGGGTTTGGGATTTTTGGGGTTTTTGGGGTTTGGGATTTTTATGGGATTTGGGGTTTTTGGGGATTCTAAGTTTTGGGATCTTTGGGGTTTGGGATCTTTGGGGTTTGGGATTTTTGGGATTTGGGGTTTTGGGATTATTTGGGATTTGAGGTTTGGGATTTTTGGGGTTTGGGATTTCGGATTTTGGGGATTTTTGGGGTTTGGGGTTGTGGGGTTTGGGATTTTTGGGGTTTGGGATTTTTGGGGGATTTTTTGGGGATTTGGGGTCGAGAATTTGGGATTTTTGGGGTTTGGGATTTTTGGGGTTTTTGGGGTTTGGGATTTTTATGGGATTTGGGGTTTTTGGGGATTCTAAGTTTTGGGATCTTTGGGGTTTGGGATCTTTGGGGTTTGGGATTTTTGGGGTTTGGGGTTTTGGGATTATTTGGGATTTGAGGTTTGGGATTTTTGGGGTTTGGGATTTCGGATTTTGGGGATTTTTGGGGTTTGGGGTTGTGGGGTTTGGGATTTTTGGGGTTTGGGATTTTGGGGGATTTTTTTGGGATTTGGGGTCGAGAATTTGGGATTTTTGGGGTTTGGGGTTTTGGGGATTATTTGGGATTTGGGATTATTTGGGATTTGGGATTATTTGGGATTTAGGATTTTTGGGGTTTGGGGTTTTTGGGGTTTTTGGGGTTTGGGATTTTATGGGATTTGGGGTTTTTGGGGATTCTAAGTTTTGGGATCTTTGGGGTTTGCGATTTTTTGGGATTTGAGGTTTGGGATTTTCGGGGTTTGGGATTTTCGGGGTTTGGGATTTGGGGTTTGGGATTTTGGGGTTTGGGATTTTGGGGATTTTGGAGATTTTTGGGGTTTGGGATTTGGTGGATTTGGGATTTGGGGTTTGGGATTTTTGGGGTTTGGGATTTTTGAGATTTTGGGGGTTTGGGATCATTTGGGGTTTGGGATTATTTGGGATTTGCGATTTGGGGATTTGGGATTTTGGGGATTTTTGATATTTTGGGGATTTTGGGGTTTTTGGGACTTTTGGGGTTTGGGCTTTGGGATTTTTGGGGTTTGGGATATTTGGGATTTGAGATTTTTGGGATTTGGGCTTTGGGATTTTTGGGGTTTGGGGTTTGGGATTTTTGGGATTTGTGCTCCGGTGTTTCCGGATTTTCCGGTTCCGCTCCTACGCTGGGCTGGGCTCAGCGATTAATTACTTCGATTAATTAATTAATTAAAAACTCCGCCAACCTTCTCCATGGAATCCCAGGCTGGGAGTTAATTAATTGATTCATTAATTAATTAAGCAACACCCCCAACATTCCCGATGGAATTCTAATATGGGTAATTATTGATTAATTGATTAATTGATTAATTAAGCACCTCCGCCAACACTCCCGGTGGGATCCCGGGCTGGGAACTCTTTAATTTAATGATTAATTAATTTAAAAACTCCGCCAACATTCCTGATGGAACTCCAAGATTAGGAATTATTGATTAATTGATTAATTAATTAATTAGGGGGGAATTTTTTTCCTCCCCCGCCCAAAAATCCCAAACTTCGCGAGCCTCAAAACAGGCGCGGGCGGCGCCGCCAACCACAAAATCTACGCTTTGTTTCTGCGAGACTCCGCCAAAGCGGCCACGCAATGAGACGCGGGCGGGCGCGTTTTTAGCCAGGGCAAACTTATTCCGTGCCAAACCCGCGCCGAACCGCGCCGAACCGTGCCGAACCCTACCTGGGCAAGCCCCATTCGCGCTCGCACGCGTCCAGGAAGTGCTGCAGGCTCGGCTCGACTAAAACGCCGCCGAGGCCGAAGATCACGACCCGCCGCGCCATGGCCGCCGCCGCTGCCGCTGCTGCCGCAGGCGGGACTCGAACCCGCGGCCTCGCCCTCGCCCTTTGGCCCAGTTCGGGACACGCCCCCTCTGCCTAAACCACGCCCCCAAGCCGAAACACGCCCCCTTCCCATTGATTTAATGGGGGATTTTTGGGGTCACCGAGGGGATTTTGGGATTTTGGGGGTTCCAAATGGGAATTTTGGGGTCAAACCGGGATTTTTTTGCGTTCTTTAAGGGTTTTAGGGGGGTTCTTGTAGGATTTGGGGTTTTCCTGTGGGGTTTTTGGGGTCCGCAAGGGAATTTTTGGGGTCCCTGTGCGAATTTTTGGGGTCTGAATGGGATTTTTGAGGTCACCAGAGAATTTTGGGGGTTTTTGGGGTCCAAGTAGGAATTTGGGGTTCCATGAGGGATTTTTTGTGGTCCCAGTGGAATTTTTTGGGGGATCAAAGTGGGAATTTTGGAGTCCCTGAACAATTTTTGGGGTCACCGAGGAAATTTCGGGATCCAAATCGGATTTTTGGGGTCCAAATGGGATTTTTGGTGTTCCTGAAGGATTTTTTTGGGGGTCCCAGGTGGAATTTTGGGGCCCCTGAAGGATTTTTGGGGTCACTGAAGAAGTTTAGGGGTCACTAGGGGATTTTTGGGGTCCTTGAGAGATTTTTGGGGTCACAAAGGGAATTTGGGGATTTTTGGGGTTCCAGTGGGAATTTTTGGGGTCCCTGAAGGATTTTTTGGGGTCCAAATGGGATTTTTTGGGTTCTTCAAGGGTTTTAGGGGGGTTCTTGTAGGATTTTGGGTTTTCCTGTGGTGTTTTTGGGGTCGCTGAAGGATTTTTGGGATCCAAATGGGAATTTTTGGGGTCCCTGTGGGAATTTTTGGGGCTCCTGAAGGATTTTTTGGGATCCCCGGTGGAGTTTTGGGGTCCAAACGGGATTTTTGGGGGTCAAAGTGGGGATTTTGGGGTCCGAATGGGATTTTTTGGGGATCAAAGTGGGAATTTTGGAGTCCCTGAACAATTTTTGGGGTCACCGAGGAAATTTTGGGATCAAATGGGAATTTTGGGGTCCGAATGGGAATTTTTGGGGTCACTGAAGGAGTTTTGGGGTCCAAATGGGATTTTTGGGGTCCCTGAAAGATTTTTGGGGTCACCAAGGGAATTTTGGGAGTCAAAATGGAAATTTTGGGGTCCCTGTAGGATTTTTTGGGGTCAAAGTGGGAATTTTGGAGTCTCTGAAAGATTTTTGGGGTCACAAAAGGAATTTTGGGATTTTTGGGGGTCCGAATGGGATTTTTTGGGATCCTGAAGGATTTTTTGGGGTCCCAGGTGGAATTTTGGGGTCACAAAAGGATTTTTGGGGTCCCTGAAGGATTTTTGGGGTTACCAAAGGAATTTGGGGATTTTTGGGGTCAAAGTGAGGATTTTGGGGTCACAAAAGGATTTTTGGGGTCCAAATGGGATTTTTTGGGGTCCCAGGGGGATTTTTGGGTCACTGAACGATTTTTGGGGTCACCGAGGGAATTTTGGGATTTTTTGGGGTCAAAGTGAGAATTTTGGGGTCACGGAAGGAGTTAAGGAGGTCCCAGTGGGATTTTTGGGATCAATGTGGGGATTTGGGGTCCAAATGGGATTTTTGGGGTCCCAGTGGGATTTGTGGGGGTCAAAGTGGAGATTTTGGGGTCCAAATGGGAATTTTTGGGGTCTGAATGGGAATTTTGGGGGTCACCAAGGGAATTTTGGGATTTTTTGGGATCAAAGTGGGAATTTTGGGGTCACCAATGGATTTTTTAGGGTCACCGAGGGAATTTTGGGATTTTTTGGGATCAAAGTGGGAATTTTGGGGTCACCAATGGATTTTTTGGGGTCAGGATTTTCCAAGGATTTTTCCAGGATTTTCCCAGGATTTTTCCCTTTTTTCATGGATTTTTCCTGGATTTTTTTTCTCCAGTTTTTTCCAGGATTTTTCCAGGATTTTTCCAAGATTTTTCCTCTATTTTTTTCAGATTTTATCCAGGATTTTTCCAAGATTTTCACAGGATTTTTCCAGGATTTTTCCTCTATTTTTTCCAGAATTTTTCCAGGATTTTTCCAAGATTTTCATAGGATTTTTCCTCTATTTTTCCCTGGATTTTCCCGGATTTTTCCAAGTTTTTTCCCCGGATTTTTCCTCTATTTTTTTCCAGAACTTTTCCAGAATTTTTTCTGAATTTTTAATTTTTTTTCCTTAGATTTTCCCAGGATTTTTCCCTGTTTTTCCCAGGATTTTTCCAGGACTTTTTCCCTTTTTCCCCCCAGGATTTCCAAGGATTTTTCATGGATTACCCAGGATTTTTCACGGATTTTTCCAAGATTTTCCCAGAATTTTCCCTGGATTTTTCCCTGATTTTCCCAATATTTTTCCAGGGCTTTTCCAGGATTTTTTCTGGATTTTCCCAGGATTTTTTCCCCCCAGTTTTTCCCAGGATTTTTCCTGGATTTTTCCTTTTTTCCCTGGATTTTTCATGGATTTTTCCCAGGAATTTTCCTCTATTTTCCCCCAGTTTTTCCAATCTTTTTCCTGGATTTTCCCACTTTTTTCCCAGGATTTTTCCAAGTTTTTCCAATCCTTCCCCACCTCTCCCGATCCTTCCCAGCTTTTCCAGGAATTTTTCCCGGCCTCCCTTCCCAAACACGCCCCCGGCCACGCCCCCGGCCACGCCCCCTCCGCATCCCGGATTTTTTTTCTGGGATCGCTCCGGGCGCTCCTCGTTCTCCTCCTGCTCATCCCGAGTTTTTCCAGCGGGAATTTTGGGAATTTCCGCGGCGCCGGGGAGGAAATTCCGGGAATTCCGAGCAGGTGGGGAAAACTGGGAAAAAATTGGGAAAAATTTGGGGAAAATGGGAAAAAATCGGGGGGAAAAAAGTGAAAAAATCAGGAAAAATTGGGGGAGGAAATTGGAAAAAATGGGGAAAAATCGAGGAAAAATGGCAAAAAATCGGGAATAAATGGGGAAAAATTTGGAAAAATTTGGAAAAATCTGGGAAAAAGGGGGAAGTCGGGGAAAAATGGGGAAAAATCGGGAAAAACGGGAAAAATGGGAAGAAATGGGGAAAAATCGGGGGAAAATGGAAAAAAATCGGGGGGAAAAAAGTGAAAAAATCAGGAAAAAATGGGGAAAAATGGGAAAAAAAATGGGGGGAAAATTGGAAAAAATGGGGGAAAATCGAGGAAAAATCAGGGAAAAATGGGGGGAAAAATGAAAAAAAAAGGGAAAAAATGGGGGGAAATCGGGGAAAAATGGGAAAAATGGGGGGGAAAGTTAAAAAAAAGGAGAGAAAAATCGGGGGGAAATCGGGGAAAAATCGGGGAAAAAGTAGGAAAAAATCGGGGAATAATGGGGAAAACAGGAAGAAATTTGGGGAAAAAATGAGGAAAAATGGGGAAAATGGGGGAAAATGGGGGAAAAAAGGAAAAAAGGTGAAAAAATCGAGGAAAAAATGGGGGGAAATGGGAAAAAATCTGGGAAAAATCGGGGAAAAAGTAGGAAAAAATCGGGGAATAATGGGAAAAGAATGGGAGAAAAATGGGGGAAAATGGGGAAAAATGGGGGGAAATGGGGAAAAAAGGAAAAAAAGGTGAAAAAAATCGAGGAAAAAATGGGGGAAAATGGGAAAAAATCGGGGAAAAATCGGGGAAAAAGTAGGAAAAAATTGGGGAATAATGGGAAAATTTGGGGAAAAAATGGGAGAAAAATGGGGGGAAATGGGGAAAAAAGGAGAAAAAATCGAGGAAAAAATGGGGGAAAATGGGGAAAATCGGGGAAAATCGGGGGAAAAATGGGGAAACTGGGGGGAAAGTGGGGAAAAATGGGGAAAATGTGGGAAAAATGGGGGAAATTTTGGGGGAAATGGGGAAAAATGGCAAAAAATCGGGAATAGATGGGGAAAAAATGGGAAAAAATTGGAAAAATCTGGGAAAAAGGGGGAGAAATCGGGGAAAAATGGGAAGAAATGGGGAAAAAACGGGGGGAAAATGGGGGAAAATGGGGTAAAATGGGAAGAAATGGGGGAAAAATGGGAAGAAATGGGGGAAAAATAGGAAAAAATCATAAGGAATGATGGGGAAAAATCGGGGGAAAAATGGGGAAAAAAGGGAAAAAATCATAAGAAATGGGAAATAAAGGGGAAAAATTGGGGCGGAAAGAAAAGGGGAAAAAGGGGGGAGAAAATCGGGAAAAAATGGAGAAAAACAGGGGGGAAATGAGGAAAAACCAGGGAAAAAATCGGGGAAAAAATTGGAAAAAGTCCTGGGAAATGTCCTGGGAAAATCCTGAAAAAAAAAAAAAAAAAAACCAAAACAGGAAAAAAAAGGAAAAAATAATTGGAGAAAAACCCTGGAAAAAACAAGGAAAAAAGTCCTGGGAAAATACTGGGAAAATCCTGGAAAAAATCCAGGGAAAACCTTGGAAAAATCCAGGGAAAATCCTGGAAAAAACCAGGAACAATCCAGGAAAAACCAAGAAATCCCAGGGATTTTCCAGGGAATTTTCACGGATTTCCCTTTTTTTTTTTCCCCCAGTTTTTTCCCATTTTTTCCCATTTTTTTCCCCACTTTTTTCCCACTTTTTCTCGATTTTTCCCCCCAATTTTCCCCTGTTTTTTTTCCCCCCAGTTTTTCTGGATTTTTTTCCCATTTCCCCCCCTGATTTTCCCATTTTTCCCCAATTTTTTCCCATTTTCCCCCTCTTTTTTCCCAGTTTTCCTCTATTCCCCCCCATTTTCCCTCAATTTTTAATCGATTTTTCCCAATTTTTCCCAGATTTTTTCCCCATTATTTCCCAATTTTTTTCTCCAATTTTCCCTGCTTTTTCTCCCTTTTTCTCCCCACTTTTCCCTGCTTTATTCCAAAATTATTCCCAGTTTTTCTCCATTTTCCCTCCATTTTTTGTCGATTTTCCCCCAATTTTTCCCAGATTTTCCCCCAATTTTTCCCAGATTTTCCCCCCATTTTTCTCCAATTTTTCTCCAATTTTTCCCATTTTTTCCCTGCTTTTTCTCCCTTTTCCCCCCACTTTTCCCTGCTTTATTCCAAATTTTCTCCCAGTTTTTCTCCATTTTTCCCCAATTTTTTCTGGATTTTTCCCCCCCCAGGTTTTCCCCTGATTTTCCCAATTTTTTCTCCAACTTTTCCCAGTTTCCCCCCCTTTTTTCCCCAATTTCCCCTGCTTTATCCCCAATTTTCTCCCAGTTTTTCTCCATTTTCCCCATTTTTTTACCATTTTCCCTCCATTTTTATTGATTTTTTTCCCCATTTTCCCCAGATTTTTCCCCCATTTTTTCCCCTGATTTTCCCAATTTTTTTCTCCAATTTTCCCAATTTCCCCCCACTTTTTCTCCCTTTCCCCCCTCAGTTTTCCCTGCTTTATTCCCAAATTTTCTCCCAGTTTTTCTCAATTCCCCCCCCTTTTCAAATCAATATTTTCCAAATTTTTTCCCAGATTTTTTTCTCCACTTTTTTCCCATTTTCCCCCTCATTTTCTGCATTTTTCTCCAATTTTTCCCAATTTTTCCCTGCTTTCTCTCCCCACTTTTCCCTGCTTTATTCCCAATTTTCTCCCAGTTTTTCTCCATTTTTCCCCAATTTTTTCTGGATTTTTCCCCCCCAGGTTTTCCCCTGATTTTCCCAATTTTTTCTCCAACTTTTCCCAGTTTCCCCCCTTTTTTCCCCACTTTTCCCTGATTTATTCCCAATTTTCTCCCAGTTTTTCTCCATTTTCCCCATTTTTCCCCATTTTCCCTCCCTTTTTATTGATTTTTTCCCCATTTTCCCCAGATTTTTCCCCCATTTTCCCCTGATTTTCCCAATTTTTTTCTCCAATTTTTCCCAATTTTCCCCCACTTTTTCTCCCTTTCCCCCCTCAGTTTTCCCTGCTTTATTCCCAAATTTTCTCCCAGTTTTTCTCAATTTCCCCCCCTTTTCAAATCAATATTTTCCAAATTTTTTCCCAGATTTTTTTCTCCACTTTTTTCCCATTTCCCCCCTCATTTTCTGCATTTTTCTCCAATTTTCCCAATTTTCCCTGCATTTTTTTCTCCCTTTTTTCCCCCACTTTTCCCTGCTTTATTCCCAATTTTCTCCCAGTTTTTCTCCAGTTTTCCCCATTTTTTTACCATTTTCCCTCCATTTTTAATCGATTTTTCCCCATTTTCCCCAGATTTTCCCCCCATTTTCCCCCTGATTTTCCCCATTTTTCTCCAATTTTTCTCCAATTTTCCCAATTTTTCCCTGCTTTTTCTCCCTTTTCCCCCCACTTTTCCCTGCTTTATTCCAAATTTTCTCCCAGTTTTTCTCCATTTTTCCCCAATTTTTTCTGGATTTTTCCCCCCCCCAGGTTTTCCCGATTTTTTCTCCAATTTTCCCAATTTTTTCTCCAACTTTTCCCAGTTTCCCCCCTTTTTTCCCCAGTTTTCCCTGCTTTATTCCCAATTTTCTCCCAGTTTTTCTCCAGTTTTCCCCATTTTTTTACCATTTTCCCTCCATTTTTAATCGATTTTCCCCATTTCCCCCAGATTTTTCCCCCATTTTCTCCCCTGATTTTCCCAATTTTTTTTCTCCAATTTTTCCCAATTTTTCCCTGCTTTTTCTCCCTTTTTCTCCCCACTTTTCCCTGCTTTATCCCAAATTTTCTCCCAGTTTTTCTCCATTTCCCCTCCCTTTTTTTCTCAATATTTTCCCAGTTTTTCCCAGATTTTTCCTCCATTTTTTCCCATTTTTCTCCAATTTTTCCCAATTTTTCCCTGCTTTTTCTCCCCACTTTTCCCTGCTTTATTCCCAATTTTCTCCCAGTTTTTCTCCATTTTTTCCCCAATTTTTTCTGGATTTTTCCCCCATTTCCCCCCCAGGTTTTCCCCTGATTTTCCCAATTTTTTCTCCAACTTTTCCCAGTCTCCCCCCTTTTTCCCCCACTTTTCCCTGCTTTATTCCCAATTTTCTCCCAGTTTTTCTCATTTTTCCCCAATTTTTTTCTGGATTTCCCCCCCTCATTTTTTCCCACTTTCCCCCCCTTATTTTCCCTTTTTTCCCCCTAATTTTTCTCATTTTTTCCACATTTCTCCCTCACTTTTCCCTGCTTTATTCCCAATTTTCCTCAAATTTTCCCAATTTTTTCTGGTTTTTTTTCTCTGTTTTTTTCCCACTTTTCCTCTGATTTTCCCAATTTTTCCCCTTTTTTTTTCTGGATTTTTCCCCCCATTTCTCCCCATTTTTCCCCTGCTTTTTCTCCCTTTCATCTCAGTTTTTCTCCATTTTTTCCCATTTTTTCTCCTTTCCATTCCCAGCGGGAATATTTTTATTTTCCAGATCTCCATGGGGAGCCGGGGCTGCTTTTCCAGTGGGATTTTCCCAAATTTTTCCCTCCTCTTCTTCATCTTCCATATGGGTAAGAGAATTTTTTTTTTCCTCAAATTCCCACTGGGATTAAAAATTCCTGCAGGATCCGACCCAAAAAAAATCGGGAATCCATCCCAAAATCCGGGAATGCGGAGGGAAAATAAATAAAAATGGGATTCGGTTCCGAGGGTGATTTTAATTTGAATTCATTTTAATTTTGGGGGAATTTGGGGATTTTTTTCCATCCATTTTCCGTCCCTTTTCCGTCCATTTTCCATCTTTTTTCCAGATCTTTTCCATCCATTTTCCATCCATTTTCCGTCCCTTTTCCATCCCTTTTCCACCCCTTTTCCAACCATTTTCCATCCATTTTCCAGAATTTTTTCCATCCCTTTTCCATCCATTTTCCATCCATTTTCCAGAATTTTTTCCATCCCTTTTCCATCTCTTTTCCGTCCATTTTCCATCCATTTTCCATCCCTTTTCCAGCCATTTTCCAGACATTTCCATCCCTTTTCCGTCTCTTTCCCATCCCTTTCCCATCCCTTTCCCATCCCTTTCCCATCCCTTTTCCATCCATTTTCTGTCCATTTTCTGTCCATTTTCCATCTTTTTTCCAGATCTTTTCCATCCCTTTCCCATCCATTTTCCATCCATTTTCCATCCATTTTCCGTCCATTTTCCGTCCATTCTCCGTCCCTTTTCCATCCCTTTTCCGTCCATTTTCTGTCCATTTTCCATCTTTTTTCCAGATCTTTTCCATCCATTTTCCATCCATTTTCCATCCATTTTCCATCCATTTTCCATCCCTTTTCCGTCCCTTTTCCATCCCTTTTCCGTCCCTTTTCCATCCATTTTCCAGCTGTTTTCCATCTCTTTTCCGTCCATTTTCCCTCCATTTTCCCTCCATTTTCCCTCCATTTTCTACCAATTTTCCATCCCTTTTCCATCCCTTTTCCGTCCCTTTTCCATCCCTTTTCCACCCCTTTTCCATCCATTTTCCATCCATTTTCCATCCATTTTCCAGAATTTTTTCCATCCCTTTTCCATCTCTTTTCCATCCATTTTCTGTCCATTTTCTGTCCATTTTTCATCCATTTTCCATCTTTTTTCCAGCTCTTTTCCATCCATTTTCCAGCCCTTTTCCAGCTCTTTTCCTGCCCTTTCCCATCCCTTTTTCCATCCCTTTTCCGTCATTTTCCCACCATTCCTTCCCTCCCTTTTCCAGCCCTTTTTTCCTCTCTTCCTCTCCCTTTTCCATCCTTTTCCCTCCCCTTTTCCATCCCTTTTCTCCCATTTTTCCATCCCTCCTTCCATCCATTTTCCATGTCTCTCTCTTTCCCTTTTCCCATCTCTTTCCGTCCCTTTTCCATCCCTTTCCCATCCATTTTCCATCTTTTTCCCCCACTTTTCCCTTTCCCATCCCTCTTCCACCCCTCCATCCCTTTTCCATCCCTTTCCATCATTTTTCCATCCCTCCTTCCCTCCCTTTTCCGTCCCTTTTTTCCTCCTTTCTCCCCCCTTTTCCATCCCTTTTCCATCCTTTTCCCATCCCTTTCCCATCCCAATTTTCGGGAAGATTTCCCCATCCCAATCCTCAGAAATTCCCTCTGGAAAAATCCTCATCCATCCCCAAGCCCCGCCCCTCCCCCAGCCAAACCAGTGGCACCAGTAAGGGTGGGGGGGTGGGACTGGGAGGGGGCAAATGGCCAAAGAATTCCCAAAGAAATCCTGAATTTTTCCTGAAGAATTCCCAAAAGAATTCCCAATGAATTCCCAACAAATTCCCAAATAACTCCCCAATAATTCCCAAAGAATTCCTCAATAATTCGTGATAATTCCCCAATAATTCCCCAATAATTTCCTAATAATTCCTCACTAATCGTTAGATAATTCCCGCGATGACTATAGATTC
>JAJEOU010002560.1:0-16659 GCA_021534815.1 Acrocephalus arundinaceus
TTTGATTTTTAACCAGAGCGTTAGCAGTCATAAAAAAATATGTGGAAAAGAAATCATTGGACCTACTTGGATGGGTTGGCCCAGGGGTGTGTAACTGGGGCAAATGAATTATCTTTTGGATGTTCCTGTTAAATATCCTAATTATTCAACTTTTATAAGTTTCTGAACTTAGGGGCTGGATGTTCCCCATCCCCACTGGGTCACCTGGAAGCTTCCAATAATGATCTGGTTGTTACTTTACTGTTCTAACACTTTTACAATGTTTTGGTTGGTTTTTTTTCTATTTTGATTACAGGCAAAAGGAGGATGAGAAAAACAGAACAGGAATTGAAATCACAGAATCACAGAACATTCTGAGTCAAAAGGGACACACAGGATCATCAAAGTAATGTTTCAACATTTACAGAGACTCCAGGAATCCGGGAAAGTTGCGGTGATGACAAATAGATCTTTGCTGTTTTATACATCTTTCGTATATTTGTAGCTGTGCTAACTACTATTATATAGTTGCAAAACTAAAATTCTTAATTAACTCTGTTCAATTACTATTACATACTTATAAACGTTTAATCCTAAATTAACTCTAGTACGTATCCTGTCCTTTCTCTTGGTCTTTAGAACAATTCGCAGACCTAAATAAATTCCTTAATTACAGTATAGTCTTATTATCAGGAAGAGGACTTTTTTTTTTTTTTTTTTCTTTTTAACTAGAGGGTGATCAGTCATAAAAAAGTGGGGCAAAGAAGGCCTTTGACCTAATCCAATAGGTTGATCCAGTGGTATATAACTGGAGCAATGGAATCTCCTATAGGATGTTCCTGTTAAATAGCCTCATTAATCAACCTTATTATAAAATAGGCTATGAATCAACCTCAATAAATTGTTTAACTCAGGGGCTGGGAATTCCCCATCCCCACTGGGACACCCGGAAGCTTTCAATAAAATTCTGGTTATTACTTTAATGTTCTAACACTTTTAAAAGTTTTTTTTTTTTTTTCTCTATTGATTATAGGCAACAGGAGGATGAAAGAAGCAGAACAGGAATTTTTATCACAGAATCACAGAACATTCTGAGTTGAAAGCAACACAAAGGATCATCAAAGTAATTTTTCAAAATTTACAGAGACTCTCAGCCAGCTGTCTCTTCTCTGACTGCGATCTGTTGCTCTCAGGAAGGCTCTGGCCTTTGCAGCAGCTGAGTCAGGCACTGCCCTTGGCATTCCTGCCAGGCACCTGTGGCCATGGCAATGGGGTGTCCAAGCTTCCCTGGGACCTGTGGGGCTGTGGGCAAAGCAGTCCATGGGAAAGGGGAATGAGCTGAGCCCCCTCCCTGAGATCCCATCATGGGCACAGCCGGGGATCTCCTTGCTGTGTCCTTCCCAGCTCTGAGCTGCCCTCCTGGCTGCAAATCTGTGCCAGAGCCCCTGGGAGTTCCCTGAATGTGCCACGGGGAAGTGCAGAGATGCCAGAGCTGAGGAAATGCTGCTGGGTTTGCCAAGGGAGCCGGGAGTGTCCTTGGCAGAAGGGGGTGCTGAGACCTTGCCCAGAGCCCTTTGGAGAGGGAGACATTGAGGGATCCCTGTGCTCTGGGCAGGGTCTGGTTTATGCCAGGGTGACAGGGGAGTGTGATTGCTCTGATTGCAGCCAAAGCTGCAAACCCAGGGCAGTTGGGAACAAGCCCATCCAGCCCCTCACCTTCCCTGAGCCACAGGGAATCCTTTGCCTCTCATCTCTGAGTGGCAAACTCTGAGTGCAGCAGAAATGCTGGGGATTTCTGACCTCACAGAACTAGGAATGATGTGGGCAGAAAATAATGGCAAAATTCTTCCTGCTCTCCATGTCATTTAGAAGTGCAATGCAGGTGGCAACAAGCCTGTCTGCATTAGAATTTTCCAGTGACAAATCCTGATTCCAGCCTTGTCCCTCTGCCACATGGCCACAAACCCAGGGCAGCAGGGCAGGGATGGCTCCTGGAGAGCCCCCACGCACAGGCCTGGCTGCTCCTGGCACACTCAGACAGCACAACTGGAGCTCAGGCAGGGACCTGGGGGAAGGTTTTCCCAGAGCAGGAACAAGGGTGGGTGAGTCACAGCAGGACAGTCTACAGAATGGCCCAGGTTTGGCTCAGAGCAGCCTCTGCTGACTTGTCCCTGTCCTTTCTCCATGAACAGGTGCCCATGGCCAGCCAGAGCAAATGTCCAACAGCAGCTCCATCAGCCACTTCCTCCTGCTGCCATTGGCAGACACGCGGCAGCTGCAGCTCCTGCACTTCTGCCTCTTCCTGGGCATCTCCCTGGCTGCCCTCCTGGGCAACGGCCTCATCATCAGCGCCGTAGCCTGCGGCCACCTCCTGCACAGCCCCATGTTCTTCTTCCTGCTCAACCTGGCCCTCACCGACCTGGGCTGCATCTGCACCACTGTCCCCAAAGCCATGCACAATTCCCTCTGGGACACCAGGAACATCTCCTATGCAGGATGTGCTGCACAGGCTTTTCTTTTCTGTTTCATCTCAGCAGAGTATTTCCTCCTGACCATCATGTGCTACGACCGCTACGTGTCCATCTGCAAACCCCTGCACTACGGGACCCTCCTGGGCAGCAGAGCTTGTGCCCACATGGCAGCAGCTGCCTGGGCCAGTGCCTTTCTCAATGCTCTCATGCACACAGCCAATACATTTTCCCTGCCCCTGTGCCAGGCAATGCCCTGGGCCAGTTTTTCTGTGAAATCCCACATCCTCAAGCTCTCCTGCTCACCCTTTACTCAGGAATTGGGCTTCTTGCTGTTAGTGTCTGTTCAGTATTTGGTTTTTGTGTTCATTGTTTTCTCCTATGTGCAGATCTTCAGGGCTGTGCTGAGGATCCCCTCTGAGCAGGGACGGCACAAAGCCTTTTCCACCTGCCTCCCTCACCTGGCCGTGGTCTCCTGTTCATCAGCACTGGTACATTTTCCTACCTGAAGCCCCCTCCATCTCGTCCCCATCCCTGGATCTGGCCCTGTCAGTTCTGTACTCGGTGGTGCCTCCAGCCCTGAACCCCCTCATCTACAGCCTGAGGAACCAGGAGCTCAAGGCTGCAGTGTGGAGACTGATGACTGGATGGTTTCAGAAACATTAAACTGCTGGCCAATTTCTGCAAATTATTTAATAAAAGACATGTTTGATACTTCTTGCTGGTTAATTTTGGAGGTTCTTTTCTTTGTTTTATTTTTTAAACTTGTCCACAAGAAATCATTCTGTGTGCATTTCCATTTTTTCTCTCTCTTCCCTTGGCCACAGACTGTGTCAATGAGGGGCTGCACTCTTGTGGCTTTAAATGAGCTCAAGGATCTCCCAGCCAAGTTTCTGCAGAGATGCCCCTTTGTTCCCTTCTCTGCAGCTGCAGCAGCAATGTCTGTGTGCAGAGCTGGGGGCAGATCAGTGCTGGCACAGCAGCTGTGCCCAGCAGCAGCAGCAGCAGCCCTTGGTGTTGCCAGTGCTGCTGCCGTGGCCCTGCCCCGCTGCCCTGCTGGCCCTGGTGTTGCTGTAGGGCCTGAGTGCTCTCGGGGCCGGGCACAGTGCTGGGGGTGGCAGTGCCGGGGCTGCAGCAGGGACAGGCCATGGGCACTGCTGGGGCAGCGCTGACGCCTCAGGCCAGGGCCTGGGGGCTGCAGGCTCCTTGCCCAGGCTCTCTCCAGAACACTTTGCCCAGGCCAATGCTGAGCACAGAAAAGCCCCGGGAGCAGCCCCAGGCTGGCCGTGGGCAGGCTGGGGGCAAACAGCATGGCTGGGGCTCTGCAAGGTGCCTGGGGGAGACAAGGGGAAGGAGCAGCAGAGCAGGGGCTGATCCATCCCCACTGCTGGCACCCCAGGGCAGCGTCCCACAGCGTCCTCATGCACCTGCCAACAACATCCCCCCTCTGCAGCCCTGGCCTCTCCCCCAGCTCACACAGGTGCCGCATCCTTGCAGGCACAGACACGGCAGCACTGCCTCAGGAGCCCCTGTTTGCACTGCCCAGAGCAGGCTCAGCACCCCCATGGTGTTGGTGTGGGGAGATGAAGCTGAGGGAGCACAAATGCCATCAGCCCCTGGCCAGGAAGGGCTGGGGGACAGCAGGGAAACCCCTCAGGTTTGTGGTGGCCTCTGAAGTCACACAGAAAGTTTGTTCCCATCAGCTGGAGTTTCCTGTGCCACTGCAGACGTTGTTGCTCAGAGCCAGGGCTGCCTGGCAGCCACCCCCAAACTGCCTGACCATTTCCTCTGCTCACCTTGGCTTTCTTTACTCTTCCTGGTCAAATCCTTCTTGTCCACCCCTGTTCCCTCCCCTGCAAACAGCCCATCCCTGGTTGCCTTTCCTCTCTGGCCCCTCCCCATTTCAGTTCCTGACTTGGCACCATGGGAACGTCCCTTGGGGCAGGATCATCCTCCAAGTGCTTCAGGAATTGTCTGCAGGCTCCTGCAGTGCCTCGTGCTGCTCCCTTGCCAGAGGCACCATAGGCCAGGGGGCCCATCTGGGCTGGTGTGTCTGGCTGTGGGGCTCCCTGTTGTGGGCAAGGAGGAGGAGCTGCAGAGGCTCTGCAGGACTGACAGGATGGGCTTGGGGGCTGTGAAGAAGCTGAGGGACCTGGGCTGCTGGAGCTTGTAAGAGGAGGCCCAGGGCTCATCCTGCAACTGCTGCAAGGGTGGTTTCAGAGAATCCCAGAATCAGCAAGGTTGGAAAAGACCTTGGACATCATCAAGTCCAACTTGCCCTGACACTGCCTTGTCTCCCTGAGCTCCTCTTCTCCAGGATAAACAACCCAGCTCCCTCAGCCACTCCTCCAGGACTTGTTCCAGACCCCTCACCAGCCTTGTTGCCCTTCTCTGGACATGCTCCAGCCCCTCCATGTCCTTCCTAAATTGGGGGCCCAGAACTGGACACAGCACTCGAGGTGCTGCCCAACCAGTGCTGAGCACAGGGGAAGAATCACTGCCCTGCTCCTGCTGGCCACACTGTTCCTGATCCAGGCCAGGAGCCATTGGCCTTCTTGGCCACCTGGGCACACTGCTGCCTCATGTCCAGCCTGCTGTCCATCAGTCCCCAGGTCCCTTTCTGCCTGGCTGCTGTCCAGCCACTCTGTCCCCAGCCTGTAGTGCTGCAGGGGTTTTGTGGCCAAAGTGCAGGACCCAGGATTGGACTTGTTAAACCCACATTGTTGGATTTGGCCTTGGATCCAGCCTGTCCAGGGCCCTGTTGCAGACCCCGCCCCTCCAGCAGATCAACACTCCCAGCCAACTTGGTGTCACACGGTTCCATGAGGCCCTAGTGTCACAATGGTCTCCATGATTCCATGAGGCCTCCCAGTGTCACAATGTCCCTTTGCTTCCATGGGACCCTTGGTTCACAAAATTTGATCCTTGGGCCTCACAGTGTCACAATGTCACTTTGTCCCCAAGGCCCTGCAGGTCACAATGGATCCTTGGTTCCATGAGGTCTGGCAGTGCAGAATGGTCTCATTGCTTCCACAGGGTCACAGGCCTCTTGGTCCGGACCCACAAAGGTCAAACATTTCCTTATTCCAGGAGTCCCTGAGGAGCAACCCTGGCCCCTTGGTTCCATGGGGCCTGCAGTGTCACAATGGCCCCATCATGACACCAGGTCCTGCTCTGTCCCAATGCTCTGCAGGGTTCCACAAGGCCCTGCAGTGTCACAGGGCCTCTTGGTTCCATCAGGCCTCAGAGGGCCACCATGAATTCCTTGGTGCTGCAGGGCACCATGGAGCCCTGGTCACACAAGATCTGCAGTGTCACCAGGGACCCTTGGTTCCATGGGGCACCCCAGGGTCACAATTGTTCCCTCAGTTCCAAGAGTCCTTGCAATGGAACAATGGCCCCTGGATTCCATTGGGCCCCAGGGTCTCCCAAGGCTCTCCTTGGTCCGCAGTGGCACAATGGCCCCTTGGTTCAACAAGGCCCACAGGGTCACCATGGCCTCTGTGGTTCCACCAGGCCCCAGAGTGTCACCATGGACTCCTTGCTTCCATTCAGCCCCACAGTGTCACAATGGCCCCTTGGCTCTATGGTGCCATGTCATACACAGTGTCACTCTGGTCCTCATAGTGCCACCAGGCCCCGCAGTGTCACAATGTCCCCTTGCTTCCCCAGGGCCCTGCAGTGTCACCTGTTGGAGTATGAATCCCCCTTGGGCCAAATCCACACAGGCCCAGGAATGCCCAGAAGTTTGAGGTTTGAATTAGAACCTTCAGAAAATCTAAAGTATGTATAATCCACATAGCCATGAGGTAGAAATGCAAGCTAGCAAAGAAGCCCTAAGGCCTTGTTTAAAGTTCAAAAAGATTGCCTTTTGCAAAGTTTGGTAAATTCTAGTCATAGTAAAAATAATGTAGCCTTGCTAGATAGAACAGATAGAATTATATGTAAAGAATTTCTGTAAGAATTACAAATACTGTCTAACATCAATCTTAACTTAGGTTTGGCCCGGCAAGACCATAGAAAATTCGTGAAAGTATCTCATTGGCTAAAAATAGAATAAAAATGTACTGCTTTGAAAACACACACCTGCATATAGGATTCCTGAAAACAGCAATGACACTGTTGTTGCTCCTGCTGCTGCAAAGACCCTCATGGGAAACAGACTACTGATGCCTTTACTGCGTCTCTGGCTGCTGCTACTGCTTGGGACTTAGAAACTTTATGTAAGAAGGCTTCTGCATACGGCTACGGACTCTAATAACTTTGCCTTCATGAGACAGATTTAACAATTAAAAAAAGGACTTCTTTTAAAACTACCCAGCTTCTAGTCTTCAATGAAGATGTGCTGAAATCTCGACACTCACCATCATCAAAGAATCAACCAGGCTGAAAATAACCTTGGAGAGCATCAAGTCACATCTGTGACCCAACACCACCTTTTCACCGAGACCAAATCCAGTCTTTCCTTAAACACTTTCAATGACGGTGACTCACCCACCTCCCTGAGAAGCCCATTCCAATGCCCGATCATCCTTTCTGTGAGGAATATTTCCTAATGTCCAGCCTTAAGCTTAAGGCTGTGTTCTCTTGTCCTGTCACTGTTCCAACAGAGAAGACCCGCACCTGTCTGCACTCTCCTGTCAGGGAGTTGCAAAGAGTGATGAGGCCTCCCCTGAGCCTCCTCTTCTTCAGGATAAACAACCTCAGCTTCCTCAGCCACTCCTGACTTGTGCTCTGAGACCCCTCACAACCCTTGTTGCCCTTCTCTGGACACTCTCCAGCCCCTCCACATCTTTCGTAAATTGGGGGCCCAGAACTGGACACAGCACTCAAGGTGCTGCCCAACCAGTGCTGAGCACAGGGGAAGAATCACTGCTCTGCTCCTGCTGGCCACACTGTTCCTGATCCATGGGAGTGCCACGGGTTGGGTGAGGGAAATGGTGGAGAGAGAGTGGAGATAAAGTCTGATTGATTATCATCCATGAAAGGTCTTGATTTTCATATCTGTTCAGACTGCATTAGCAGGTGCTGGGCATGAATATCAATTGACATTGCTGATATCAATCTATAAACAGGAAAAGAAAATGTAACAGCACAAAGCAATTCTCTGCATTGTTTTCAATACAATATATCCATGTTGAATTACCTTGTCTAATCTCCCTGATTGACCACAGAAGTTTTGAAAACTGAAATTATTCCGACGTACATTTCTTGTTCGGGTGTTTTGAACAAATTTTTTCTCTCCTGAACTGATGAGCTCAAAAAGAAAGAGGCCTCTGGTAAAATTCATCAGCAACCTCCAAGGACCTGAGGATGCATCCTCATCAGAGCAGCAATGAACAGAAATGGGCACAGCTTTCTGCCTGCCCCAGCTTTGGCATGGGTCCTGGGCCTGCAGCAGGAGCATCTCTGGAGGACCCCAAGGGGATGTTGTGCTGGCCTGGGCAGATGGGATGGCAGCAGGGGCTGCAGAGCTCTCAGCACCTGGGAGCAGGGCACACAGGGAGCCTCCTTTTCCCTTGGCCCAGCCCCTTCCCCATGCTGGGGCTGAGTCCTGTCTGAGCTGCAGCTGCTGCTGTGCCCTTGCCAGGGGCTGAGGCTGTGGGGCCCCTGCCCAGAGCAGCCTGGCCTGAGCAGAGCTGTGGGGCCAGAGGCGGCTGGGCTGTGCTGGGGAGAGGCCCTTGGTGCTGCCCAGAGCTCAGGGCAGCTGGCAGAGCTTGGAGGGAGCTGGGCTGGGCTCAGAGAGCCTGGCAGAGAAAGCATCAGTGTCCATCTCAGCCTGGGTGAGCGTGCAGGGGCAGGACTCAGCCCAGGCCTTGTGGGCAGGGCCAGCGCCTGGGGAAGGCATTGAAAACAGGCAAGGGGCCCAGAGAGGAGGCTGCTCTGTGCCCTTGGTGGCATGGCCAGAGCAGGGAGGGGGACAGTTTTCCAGCCTCTGTCCCCAGCCCTTGCCAGCCCTGGCTGCTCAGCCCAGGTTTGCGGGGCACTTTGGCTGTGGCCCAGCTCCATCCTCCTGCAGGGCTCAGGGCCTGTTGCCGGCCATGGCCAGCCCTGTGCGGCCTCTCTGCTGGCCCAGAGCCCGGCAGAGCCCAGGGCAGGGCTGTCTGTGCAGGCCCACAGGTGGGCTGTGCAGGAGCTGGCAGAGGCTGCCCAGCAGGGAGGCCATGGGGCACAGAGCCCCAAGGCTGCTGTGTGGGCACAGGGGCCCTTCCCAGCCGCAATGCTCCTGTCCTGCCCTGGGCCTGCACAGGGGCTGTGGCACCATGGCTGGGCCAGCGCCGCACAAAGGGGCCACGCAGCCGCTGCCGGGGCTGACAGCAAGGCCAGGCACACACAAGGAATTGCTGGCCATTGCCTGCAATGCTGGGCAGGCCTGACTGTGCCAAAGGCACAGCTCAGCTGCCCTTGGGGGCTGCAGGAAAACTCCAGAGCTCAAAGAGCCTCCATGGCTGTGCTGGAGACCAAGGCTGGAGGAGGGAAAGGCAGGGCTGCTGCGGGATGGGGAGGGGATTGAATTCCAGCACACCCTCAGTTCTCTGATGATCCCGGCACCATGCTGGTCCCTGTTTCAGACTGGAGCAGAGCAGATGTTGATGGGACAGGAGCCCTGTGGGGCTCTCAGGGACCTGCAGCTTGCAAGGTGCTCTGCTCTCCCTCAGCTCCTCTCTGTGAGATGCCAATCCCACCTTGGCACCTCAGGGCACAAGTGGCACTGCCTGTTCATGGGCACACAGCTGATGTCTGCCTGGAAAGGGGACAGGTTTTAATTTCTGGGAGTTTCATAATATACAAGCAAATCTTTATTATCTGGGTCACTTAAGTTGTTTTAAGAATTGGCAGTTTTCCCACCAGGAACAGGAATTTCCTGGATTCTTCTACTGATGGAAGGAGAATACTGATCTTCCATTCTACCTTTTTCACCAACATACAGTGTCATGACCCTCTTTTTTCAGGAGGTTCCAGCTCTCCTGTTTAAATGGCTGTGGTTTAGGTCATTTATTCATGTAGAGGAGCTGGATCTATGTCCTCCCTGTTTCTCCCAGATTTCCTCCTGCAGCTGTTCTCTGGTCATTCCAATGTGTCTTTTGCTTCATCCTTTTTGCTTAGTTGCCCCATCTTTCACAAGATTAAATACCACCTTAGTCAGACTCTTAGTTGTATTTTTGTATTTTATATCACTTCTTTTGTATTTGACTAAAATTCTTCCTATACGGCAATCTCTTGTAGATGGTGGACATGTCAGTTGTTGCTGGGATGTCACAAGGAGCTGTGGGAAGTGTTTTGATGTTTAGTAAATGTTCCCATTTTTTATGTTAGCCATGAAGAGAAACCTTTCTGTGCCTCCAAATCTCACCAGTTCCTGGTCCCTCAAAGGACACAAACCTGATGAGTTGGGCTTCCCCCTCCAGTGGCTGCACTTGGACCTCCCTCCATACCCACAGCAGAGCTCCCTTGTCCCACAAAGTCTCTGGCAGTGGAGGGATGAGGGAAACAAGTGTTTGGAGTTTGGGAAGAGCTTCATCCAGAGCAACAACCTGATCTGCCACCAGATGATCTACACTGGGGAATGGCCCTATGAGTGTGAGGAATGTGGAAAAGGCTTCAGCTGCAGCTCCCACCTTGTGACCCACCAATGCATTCACGCAGGGGAGAGGCCCTATGAGTGTCCTGAGTGTCGGAGGAAGTTTCAGACCAGCTCCACTCTCCTCGTGCACCAGAAGATTCACTTAGAGGAGAGGCCCTTCCGCTGCCCCGACTGTGGGAAGGCTTTCAAGAACAATTCCACTCTCATCGCCCACTGGTGCATCCACACTGGGGAAAGGCCCTATGAGTGTCCCCAGTGTAGGAGGAGCTTCTCAGCCAGCTCTTACTTGACCCAACATCAACTGAGGCACTGGTAAGGGAAGCCCTGCAAGACTGTGGGAAGAGCTTCATGCGCTGCTCAACTTCAACCCGCATAAAGGACCCACATTGGGAAGAGACCTGGTGATGCACATTTCCCATGATCAACCCTTGGAAGTGGCTCGTCGTTTTTTTAGTTTGCCTCTAAATATCTTTTGATTTATCTTCATCCCTTTAAAGCACACAGAATATGGGTACAAACCAACAAACTCATCAAAGGCATCTAAAGCCTCACTTTTTACTTTGTTTTCGGGGGAATCTGGGATTCGGGAGATACTTGGGAGGGTTTGGGGATATTTGGTGTAGTTGTCTCCATTTCATGGCATTCAAAGAGATGATTATGTATTTGATAAGTGTTAGATAAGTGATTCTCCTGTTGGTTAGTTCCTGTTATCTCCCCAATATTTGGTTTGGTTGGTTTTACCCTAGGCTTTCCCTTTGCCTGCCCTCTTGTCCATCATTCCCCAGACCCACCTGTTACCTCATTCCCATGATGTCAAACCTTCCCTGTTGGCTGTCTCTCTTGCAGCAGCCTTTGCAGAACAAAGATCTCCAAGAGAGAGCCTTCTCTGACTCTCCCTTCGAGCCCAGACGCCGACGTTATGCAGGGCCCGCAGAGAGCAGAAGGCAGCTCTGCTCTGCCCCGTTCCTGAGACTGCTCGCAGCCCGAGCACGGCCACTCCTGACCACGTGGCTGCAGTGAGAGCTGGCCGGGCTTCACCGGACCCTAGTGTCCAGTGTGTTCCATCTGTCACCTCCAAACCACTCAGTGCCACTGAAAACTGCTCAATCCCACCCCAAAATGACTTGATTGCAGAGCCCCTGAGGGTGGAATGGGGTTTGAAGGGGTTTGGGCAAATTGTGCTGCAAATCAGGAGGGGTGAGATGGGCATTGGTGGGCGGGATGGGTGGGATGGGGATTGGGAGGGGTGGGATGGGGAAAATAGGGCTTGGGATAGGGGATCTTGAGGTCCAAGAGGGTGGCATAGGTTTGGATGGGGATTGGGAGGGTGTGGTGAAGTCTGGAATGAGACAGCTGAAAGTTGGGAATGATGAAGTGAGAGGGAACCTGTTTCTTAGTGAGTTTTTGGGTTTTCCACTTCTTGAAGGAATTTTGGTGCATCCGACGTTGATGAGGTGGTTTTGGGATGGTCAGTGCCCCAGCCCCAGCCACTGCAGCCTCTGGTCCAGCCCCAAGTGGCTGCCAAGCCCCTGGCACCCCAAAAACCCCACCTGTGGAAGGGAACAGGCAGGTAAAGGTTGTGACACAGGTGTGACACTAAAACGACCTCTGGCCCCAGAGCTCACAGCAGGTGAGATGGCGCTGGATACAAAGCCCTGACTGTGGATTTCTCTCTCTCTCTTCCCTCACTTTCTCTTCTCGAAATCTTAGTAACTTGAAGTTGTAGGGTTTAGAGTTTTCTGAGTCAGTGTGTTGTGAAGTGCCTTACCATAATTCCAGGTTTAATAAAAGTTAAATACGTTAAATATGATTCCTCCATGTAAATGGTTAAGTCATAGGCTATAAGTTAACAAAATACTGAAAACTGCTGCTCTTTTGCTAAATTATGAAGTTTAGGAGTAAGTTAAGGCTAAGGTAGAAGTTAAGTTTGAGCTCTGTTAAGGTTTTAGACCATGTTCCTTTTATCCTTGCCCTCACTTGTCACACACACACAGGGACAGTTCTCAGTTCATTTCTGGTTTGATTACCTGGATTTGTTTGGTTGTGTTGTTGCTTTGCTTCCTTGGTGTGCCTGAAGTGTCCACTCAGGGGCAGAGTGACTCTTGCCAAGGAGCTTTGTCCTGCCTCACACCCGTGCTCCTACTTGATGATTTTTTGTCCAATATGCTAATCGCTAAACTTATAAACTGTCTTCACCATGTGGGGGATGTGGGCATTTTGTGGACATTTTCCATATCTGCCCCTTGGAGGCCTCCAAGAAAGATCAGCCTTTCTATGACCTCCTCTATAATATTATCTCCAAGAGTGTTCCTTTATTTCAAGGTTCTTGAAGGCGTCAACACAGCAGGGCCTCATGGCACTCAGGAGACCACTGAACAGTGACATCTTGGAGAGCCAAGTGCCAACTGCAAACACAGCGGGGCCTCAGGGAAGCCAGGTGCCACTTGGATAGTGCCAGGCACGTGGAACTCCGTGTCCACTGTGCCACAGCACAGCCCCATGGAACTCAGCAGAGCATTGTGACAAATGGAATCCCATGGATGCAAGGATCTGCTTGCAAAGTGGGGCCTCCTGGGACACAAAGCCCTTTCCACATGCCTCCCTCACCTGGCTGTGGTGTCCTTGTTTGTCAGCAGTTGTTTATTTGCCCACTTGAAGCCCCCCTCCATCTCTTCCGCATCCCTGGATCTGGCCCTTTCAGTTCTGTACTCAGTGGTGCCTCCAGCACTGAACCCTCCTATCTACAGCCTAAGGAATTAGGAACTTGTGGAGTCCATGAGAAAACTGCTGACTGGATTTCAGAAGCAATATACTGTCTCTTTTCTTCTGCAGAACTTCTGAATGTAACTTATTTCAATCTCAGTCATTTTGTCCTTTTTTTCCATTTTGCATTGTTCTACTACATTCCTACTGTTCTGTTTTCCACAAAGGAAACATTACTCACAGCATCTACATGAATATCTGCCATTGGTCTGTATCTCAATGACTTTCAAAAGCTTTGTTCCCTGTGCATCGGAATTAAATAATGATTTTTTGCAGATGTGGAAGAAAGAGGCTCCCAGCAGAGGTGGCACAGCCAGGGATAATGGCCCTGGCTCTTTCCACATCTGCTCTTCCCAGCTCCACACTCCCCTTCCCAGCCCTTCTGTGGAGCAAGGCCAGGTTGCTGTGGCAGCTTGGTCACTGTCCTGCTGCGTGTCCCTGCTGTGACCACCCTCCTCAGCAAGGGCCTCAAAATGCAAAGGCCACATGTGGAAGCACAGAAATAACAAATGAGATCAATCCTCTACTTCCCATCATCAGAAAACGTCCATCCAGCTCCTGGCAGGAAAGGATTGAGTACATGTACTTCGTGCTTTATTTGAGAGATGTTTTAATAAAAGACATCCACAGCCCTCACCACCACCCCCATCCCCCTTCTTTTCCCTCAGTTTATTGCTGACCATGACCTCACAAGGCATGGGAGATCCCTTGGGTCAGTCCGGCCCAGCTGTCCCCTCCCTGTGCCCTCAGGAACACTTTCCCACCCCCAGCCCATTGTTTGGGGGGTGGCAGACATGCCCTGGGCAGGGGTCAGGGCAGGGCTGGAAATGTCAGGGCAGAGCCAGGGGGCAGCAGGATGGGAGTGTGCAGCCTGCAGGGACACAGCAGCAGCTGTGGGACAGGCAGGACAAGCTGTGCTGGACATGGCCAAGGGCCCTGGCAGGGCTGGCAGTGCCCAGGAGAAGCCAAGTCCTGGTGTCCTGGGCCACAGCAGCCTCTGGCCACCAAGGACACTGAGGAGACACCTTGTCCTGAGGCCCTGGGGCCTCCTGGCACAGCCCCAGCAAGGCTGGGCACTGTCAGCCCCTTGTCCTGCCCTCAGCATCCCCCTCCCATCCCAGTGGCTCTGGCAGAGCCCTGAGCAAGGCTCAGGTGAGGGACAGGATCTGCCTTCCTCAGGGCTGGGGCTCAGGCCTTGGCCTTTCTGCTGCCTCCACCCAGCCCAGGCTTTGCTCAGCATCTGAGCTGCTGCATGGAGCCTTTGCCTCCCTGCACTCCTGGCACCAGGGATCTGCTGGAACCAGTCCCTGAGGAGCCTTGGTCAGCAATGGCCCTGGGGGGCTCCTTCATGCTGCCAGGGACTGCAGGTTATTCCAAGGACTTTGGGTTTTGCTTCTGCCTTGGAGTCTCTGAGAGGTTTGTGCAATCCTGGCCTGTAATTCTCTGCTGTAATCAGTCCCTTGAGATTCTTTGTCAATAACAACACTCAGTGGGGCCCATTAATGCTTCAAGGTATGTGGTGGTATGTTCAAGTTTCTTATGATAACTAATGATCATAAGTTCTGTGCTCCCCTGTTCCTTTTAAGTTAATGGTTTATCCCTAAAGTTGTACCCTTGCCTGAGCTGACCATCTACCCTGGACCTGCCCCTTTTTCCAGACTGTTCCTTGTCAGTCTTCCACATAAACCAACCCCTAACTAAACCCCTCTTGGAATTCCCCTAAAGCAGGACGCCCCATTGGGCCAAGTGAGCCTCCCTCCGCCCCCAGTCTCCCATTGGTGCTGGATTGTGTCACCCCATGTTGAGATCCTCCCACTCTCTTCCCTGATTTGGCTGCATTCAGGTTCCCACCCTTGGACCTCCCCAGTTTGTAAGTTGTTGTACCTCAGGTACTGGGTTCTGTCTCTCTTGTCCCTTCAGGAGTTTGTTCCTTCACTAAACCTCATGGATTAAACAAGCAGAAGGATTTCCTCCTCATTCTTGTCTCTGGCCTGTGCTTGCTAACAACATTGTGCTATAGAAAGACAGCTCAAAGCTGCTGCTCCCATCACTTTGCTTGGGAGCAGGGTCCCCCTGGCAGCAGTACTGGGGTGGCAGAGCTGTCCCTTTGACTCCAGCACAGCATCAGAGGTTGGTGATCCAGCAGGACATTCCCAGAGAAGTGTCAATGTCCCATCCCTGGAAACATTCCAGTCCAGCTGGGACAGGGCTCTGAACAACCTGAGCTGCTCAAAGATGTCTGCTCATGGCAGGGTTTGGATGAGATGAGCACTGCAGAGCTCTTCCCATGCAAACCATTCCAGGATTGCATGGGGAGAAGGGGCTGCTCCCTGGACTCCATGCACTGCCTTGACTCCTCCTTGTCTCTGCTGGAGCCCACAGGCAGCAGGCAAAGGCAGCCCCTTCTGTGGCCTTTGCTGGCCCTGCCTTCCCAGGGGCTGACAGAGCCCGGCTGGCCCAGGTGACCTTGAGGCTTTGCAGGGCTCAGGCGCAGCGGCTGTGCCAGGCTCAGGGCTGAGGTCACTCTGTGGGCTGGGGCAGAGCCCAGGCAGAAAGGAGCCCTGAAGCAGCAGCAGCAGCTCTGCAGTGCTGGCCACCAGGCCGGGCTGCCAAGGGAGGCTTGTGGCCATGGCCTGGGAGCAGCTGCTGCTGCCAAGGTGCCTTTGGTGCCTCAGGCTCTCCCTGGCACAGCTGCCAGCACGGCACTCTGCACTTGTGCCTGAGGCCTTCACTGTGTTGGGGCTGGCCTGGGGCTTTTCCTGCAGTGGGATCTGCCCTGGTCCTGGCACAGGAGAGGCAGTTCCTTCTGGAGCAGGAGGCTCTGCCTGCAATGGCCTAAAACAAGTCCAACAAAGCCCTTTTTACTTCCAAATTGCTTCCTAGAGCACTACATTCTAATATTTGTTATAGCTCCTGTACTGTGGAGTAAAAAACTTTTTTTTTTTTTTTTTTTTTTTTTTTTTTTTTTAGTTTGCGGTGTCAATAAGCCTTTCTGTCCAATCCTGATCAGAATCAATCGTAGCTGTATTTATACAACTATATTTGGTAGTCCACTGTTAATCCTGGGGGACAAATTACAATTTGGTTTAATTCACTTCTCCAATCTTTGACCTATAAACCTTTGACAAAGGCTTGGGCTTGGATGGAATTTTAAAAGTCTAGGCATCCTGGAAGGGTTTTGAGGGTCCATGGTGGTTCTTGGGTGTCATTTCTCCACCTGCTGACTACGCAGGAGTTTCTCCAATGAAGAAACCAAACTTTTGTCTGAAGTTCCAACTCTGCCCATGACAGGAACACCTGGGAGTGTCTGGGACATCCCGGCTCTTTGGCAGCCTGGGACTCCTGCGATGTCACCATGGAGCCCCCGTGAGTGCCTGTGACAGATGGGTGCCTTTGCAGCCCAAGGTGCCCTGGGATGTCCCCATGGAATGGCTGTGACTGCCTCTGAGCACAGGGCTCTTTAGCATTCCCAGATACCCCTGGGAGGTCTCCATGGAGCCCTTGTCTCTGCCTGTGATATTCCAGCTCTTGAACAGCCTGGAGGCTCTTAGGAAGTCCCCATGAAACTCTTTTGAGGGGCTGTGACAACTTGGTTCCTGAGCAGGCAAACATCACCAGCCCCCTGTTGCTATGGTTAGCTCCAGCCCTTCCCTCCAGTCCTGTCCCTGGGCACCAGAGGGAAGAGGTTCCCACAGCCCCAGCCAGGGACCTGCTCCCAAGGCTGTTCCAGGGCAGCCAGGGCTGGCACCAGCTGGGATGCTCGGTTTCCATGGGCCCGGCTTTAGGAATGGGATTCCCCAATTTTGTGCTCCTGCTAAAACTGTGCAACTGCTCGCTGCCCTCCAGCCTCCCATTGAAAGTAAA
>JAJEOU010000658.1:0-18751 GCA_021534815.1 Acrocephalus arundinaceus
GTGGGATTTCACAGAAGAACTGGCCCAGGGCATTGCCATGGCACAGGGGCAGGGAAAATGTATTGGCCGTGTGCATGAGAGCATTGAGAAAGGCACTGGCCCAGGCAGCTGCTGCCATGTGGGCACAAGCTCTGCTGCCCAGGAGGGTCCCGTAGTGCAGGGGTTTGCAGATGGACACGTAGCGGTCGTAGCACATCACGGTCAGCAGGAAAACTCTGCTGAGACGAAGAACAGAAAGAAAAAGAACTGTGCAGACATCCTGAGTAGGAGATGTGCTCTTGTCCCAGAGGAATTGTGCATGGCTTTGGGGACAGTGGTGCAGATGCAGCCCAGGTCGGTGAGGGCCAGGTTGAGCAGGAAGAAGAACATGGGGCTGTGCAGGAGGTGGCCGCAGGCTACGGCGCTGATGATGAGGCCGTTGCCCAGGAGGGCAGCCAGGGAGATGCCCAGGAAGAGGCAGAAGTGCAGGAGCTGCAGCTGCCGTGTGTCTGCCAATGGCAGCAGGAGGAAGTGGCTGATGGAGCTGCTGTTGGACATTTGCTGTCTCTGGGCATTGCTCACTGCCATGGAGAAAAAGACAGGGAAGAATTAGAGGAGATACCTGTAACCAAATCCAAAGCCATGTCCCATACATACTCCCCCGGAACATACAGACACACTTTTGTGTTTAAGAGTTCTGCAGTTTTCTTTATAAGCTCCTATATACCTCCCCTTACTTTTATTGTAATCAAACCCTCTGCATTTCTGCTGACCCTAGGCAGATCAAAGCAAGTTCTGTGAGGTAAAGGGATGAGTGGAGAGTGAGGGGACATGGTCTCTCATTCTGACCTGTTCTGAACTTCCCTGTGCTTTAACCTTTCTCAGATAGAGGGTTATCAGCTTCCCACGTCTCCCCTAAAATATTCACCAGGTACTGCTGACAGCAGATGGATCCACCACAGCCCAGCTCCACATTTGTAGCCAAGGACTCACATTGCTCATTTCACAAACCCAACAGCATTTTCTGTGCCACAACACCTCTGCCTTTCCCCGTGGGTCTTTCAGAGAACACAAAGATGCTCCAGGACAGGTTTGCAACCTGCATTGAAGCTCCCAGCTTGCACTGAAATCTCTGGGAAACTCCCAAGTGTCCTTAGGATGGCATTGGACTCAGGGAGATGCAGCTCCTGCCCTGGCTGCACTGACAGCATTGCCCACAGCCGGGCACTGGGGACAGCGTCACCCTGAGCAGCTGTGCCCCTGCCAGAGCCCCCAGTGCCGGGCAGCTGCTCCCAGCCCTGTGCTCTGCAGAGGGAACTGGGCCCGGGGCTGCACAGCTGCCCCACGGCTCTGCTGCAGCTCTGCCTGCACAGGAGGGGCTGCACGCCTTGGAGCCCGGCCCTGAGGGCAGAGGCTTGGCTGGGGGACAGGAGGGAGGGGGCTTGTTCAGAGGGAGGGGCTGCACTGCAGGGGCTCCTATGGAGATCTCTGAACTCTCCCTGCCACAACATTTCTGGCTTTTGTTTTCTCTCATTGCCTCATCTTCTCTCTGTTTCCTGAGATTTTCCTCCTGCAGGTGTTTCCCTGTGCCTGAGCTCTCCCTGCCAGCACTCCCAGAGCCCAAATCTCTGTGCACTCTCCTTGGCCCTACAGAACCCTGCCTGTTTGAAGGGCACTGGCTGGGGGCAGGTTCTGTTTGCAGCTTAGAGAAAGGACAGCTCAGACTAAGCCTGATCACTAAGAGCTGAGATGTCCCTGGGATTTGTCAAAATTAAAGATGCCTTTATGATTTTTTCTCCCTCTACCCAGTATCTAATATTAAAAAAATAGATAATATTTAGATAATAGATAATTAGATAATATTAATAGTCTTAAGAAATAGTCCTAAGAATAGTCTTAAGAAATGTCCTCATTTTAAACTAAATCCTATTCTAGGAAATATTTTGGGAGTGGGCCGAAGCTCTCACTGTGTCAGAACTTCATGAGCATTTCACCTCCCCTGCACCAGAAATACTCAGAGAGTTGTACTCACAGAGTCTGGGCATTGGGATGTTGCAGCTTGAGGAGATCACTGCAGGAGCTGCAGCTGCATTGTCCTGCAGCCAGAGGTTCCTGTGCCAAGGGCTGGCAGTGATTCTCCCCCAGTCCCTTCTCAGCACCTTCCCAGCCAGTGATTGAAGCTCTCTGTGCCTGTGTGCTGTGCCCGGGGTGGCTGCAGGCAGTGCCTCAGCCCTGCTGGGCTTTGCACAGGAGCTGCTCATCAACAGAAATGTGTTTTTAAGCTCTTCTTGGTTGCCAGGATCTCCCTCTGGATGATGAGCTCAGCCCAGCTCATCAGCACAGCCCAGCTCACAGCACAAGGACTTTAATGACCCTCTCAGGGCTTTTGTGCTTTTGCGTCAGACTCAGTCCCTCAGAGTGTGATCGAAAACTTGTCCACATCAAATTTAGATTCAAATCCAAAATTTCTGGAAGTTTTAATGGGTCCCACTGAGGGACACGACACAGAAAGTGTCCCCAGGCCCCAGGCAGAGCAGAGAACTGCAGGCAGTGATGACAGGTGGGACAAAGAGAAGCCAAGGCTTGATGCCCTGGGCCACAGCAGCCTCTGTGCCACCAAGGACACTGAGGAGACACCTTGTCCTGAGGCCCTGGGGCCTCCTGGCACAGCTCCAGCAAGGCTGGGCACTGTCAGCCCCTTGTGCTGCCCTCAGCATCCCCCTCCCATGCCAGTGGCCTCCAGGATGTGCTGGAAGGAGTCCCTGGGGAAGGAGCCTTGGTCAGCAATGGCCCTGGGGGGCTCCTTCATGCTGCCAGGGACTGCAGGTTTTTCCAAGGACTTTGGGTTTGGCTTTTGCCTTGGAGTCTCTGAGAGGTTTGTGCAATCCTGGCCTCCAATTCTCTGCCTTAATGAGTCCCTTGAGAGGCTTTGTCAGTAACAACACTCAGTGGGGCTCATTAAGGCTTCAAGGTACTTCAGTTATTTTAGGATACTTGGTGTTTCTTTTTCTAACTGACTCTAGGAAAAATTTGAGCAATCATTTCCCCAACTATGTACTTTATCAGGTCCCATGGGATTCTTGGTCAGTAAGAACACTCAGTAGGGATCATTCATACTTCTGAGTACTCAGGGGTAATTTAAGTATTTCTTTTTTGTAACTGAGTCTCGATTAAGGTTTTGTGCAATTTTGGCCTCCAATTCTCTCCTCCAAGACTCCATGAGGAGCCTGTGTTGGGGATGGACATCAGTGGGACACATTAATGCTTTGAGACACTTTTGGGTTTTCTTCTGACTTTGACTCCTGCAAAGGTTGTGCAATCTCCTCTCAGGCCCTGATGTTCCAGGGCTCAGCACCAAATGCACCACAGAGCTCATTGGGATAAAGCAAGTGCTGACAAACCATGGCTGTGCCTTTATTTCCCTCTGGAGTGGTGCAGTTCATTAGGAAGTCTTTTTTCCTAGAGTTGTGGAGAAATATTCCTAAAAGCTTTAAATAAATCCACATTGCTTTTTTCAATGGTGTATTTTTCTTCTTAGAGCAGAGGTTATTGCAGCATTTTGTGATTTATATTGATCGTGGGTCTCGCCTCAGGAGGTCTGGCCTGCTCAGAGAAGCTGTGCCTTGAGGTCTGACCCAGTGTGGACAACCTTGCTCCACATTCCCCAACCCCATCTGTCTCTCCTCACTCACCTGGGACCTGCTTTGCCTGGAGAACTGGCTGCACTCAGGCAAAGAAGGGTTTTCTTTCTTTTTTAAGCAATCTAAAACTCCTGAGTTTCAGACAATCTCAAATGTTTTCCAAGCCCAAGGTGCCACCAAGGAGGTTCCCTTCCCAAGGCAGAACCATGCAAGGAATGTTTGAGACACACAGGAAGTTCTGCAATAAACACAAATCCAGAGTTGGCTGAAGGCAGAATTAGACCAACTGCTGAAGGACAGACAAGCTTTGAACTCCTTGCAGCTCAAAGCTCCAGCTGGGTTGTTGGGAGGTGTGTGAGTGAGCCAAGAGTGATTGCTGTGTGCAGCCAGGCTGTGGGGAAGGGCACTGCAGGCTGGCCTGGGCCAGGAGTGAGGCTGGATCATCATGCCAAGCTGCCCTGGGCCCTTGCAAGGGGCTGTGGCCATGGACACTGCACTGAGCCCACTGCTGGCTTTGGGTGCCACAGCAACCCTGATCAGTTCAAGTTTCCTTGGAAAGCTGCCCCAGGAGCCATTTCTGCAGCCAGGTTCCGTGGCCACTTGCAGGCAGAGCTGTTGCTGCCCTGGGCTGCCATGGCAACCCTGAGGACAAAGCGGTGCCGAGGCTGTTCCAGGTACAATTACACTGACACTCGATGGTGTCCTTAGGTGCCAGAAATGGATCCAGCCACTCCCAGTCTCCTCCTTTAGATGGAATTTTAGATGGCTCCCTGGAGGGGTTTGATATTCCATGGTGGCTGCTTGGTGTCATTTCTCCACCTCATGACTCAGCATGAGTTTTCCAATGAAGAAATCAAGCTTTTGCCTGAAGCTCCCACTCTGCCCATGAAACAAACCCCTGGGAGTGTCTGGGACATCCTGGCTCTTTGGCAGCCTGGGGACTGCTGGGATGTCACCGTGGAGCCCGTGAGTGCCTGTGGCAGATGGGTGCCTTTGCAGCCCAAGGTGCCCTGGGATGTCCCCATGGAATGGCTGTGACTGCCTCTGAGCACAGGGCTCTTTAGCATCCCCAGAAAGCCCTGGGAGGTCTCCAGGATCCTCGAGTCCAACTCCTGGCCCTGCACAGGACACCCCAACAATGCCAGCCTGGGCCTGGCAGCGCTGTCCAAACGCTGCTGGAGCTCCCAGAGCCCTGGAGCTGGGACCTTCCCTGGGAGCCTGTCAGTGCCCCAGCAGCCTCTGGGGGAAAAACCTTTTCCTCACATCCAACCCAAACCTGCCCTGACTCAGCTCCAGCCCTTCCCTCCAGTCCTGTCCCTGGGCACCAGAAGGAAGAGGTTCCCACAGCCCCAGCCAGGGACGCGCTCCCAAGGCTGTTCCAGGGCAGCCAGGGCTGGCACAGCTGGGATGCTCAGTTTCCATGGGCTGGGGTTTGGGAATGGGATTCCCCAATTTTGTGCTCCCACTAAAACCGTGTCACTGCTCGCTGCCCTCCAGCCTCCCTCTGAAAGTACAAAAGGCAAAGATCCCAGGCTGGGATAAGAACAATTTAATGGGAACAGAAACAAGGAACAAAAAGGAACAGAAACAATATTGATAACAAACGGGATAAAACTAACAATATAAAGGGAAAACTACAATAACATCAACTGGCTCGTCCCATCCTGCCTGGAAAGGACACCCTTCACCTTGGGGAGAGATAGAGTCCCTTTCCTAGCCCTGGTAATGACCTGAGATGGGATTGAATACAATGATGGGGCCGTGGCCAGACGCTCACGTTTTTAAATCCCATCTCACATCATTGCCAGGGGCCGGGAAAGGGACAGGTGTCCTCCCAGAATGAATCACAGGGAAATGTGGGTCAGTAGGGCTCTTCCCAGTGTGCACCTTCTGATGGGGGATGAGGTTGGAGATGCACATGAAGCCCTTCCAGAGTCGGGGCACTCGCAGGGCTTCCCTTACTGGTGACTCCGTTGGTGTTGGGTCAAGGTAGAGCTGTGGGTGAAGCTCTTCCCACACTGGGGACACTCGTAGGGCCTCTCCCCAGTGTGGATGCGCCGGTGGGTGATGAGGTTTGGAGTTGTGCTTGAAGCCCTTCCCGCAGTCAGGGCAACGGAAGGGCCTCTCCTCAGTGTGACTGCGTTGGTGCTTGAGGAGATCTGAGCTGGTCTTAAACCTCTTCCCACACTGGGGACACTCATAGGGCCTCTCCCCAGTGTGGGTCATTTGGTGGATGATCAGCAGGGACCTCTGGTTGAAGCCCTTCCCACATTCCCCACATTTTTACGCCTTTCCCCAGCGTGGATATTCTGGTGCTGGATCAAGCTGGATCTCTGGCTGAAGCCTTTCCCACATTCCCCACACTCATAGGGCCTCTCCCCCAGTGTGGGTCCTCCGGTGGACAGTCAGGTTTGAGCTTTGCAGAAGCCCTGCCCACATTCCCCACACACGTAGGGCCGTTCCCCAGTGTGAATCCTCTGATGGCGGATCAGGCTGGACTTGCTGCTGAAGCTCTTCCCACACTCCAAGCACTCATAGGACTGCTCCCTGTCATGAAGCTGCTCATGGGCACCAGGTCTGAGCTCTGGCTCGATCTCCGGCCACGTTCCTGGCACAGGGTGGGTCTTTCTTCCTCAGAGCAGCCTCGGATGGGTTTTGGAGCCCCTCCTCCTGTGGGAGTCTGGGGCTTTTCCTCCCTGTTGGATTCTGTGCTAGGGAGCCACTCAAAATGTCCTCTTCCATGAGGTTCTGCTCTGGAGATTTTTCCTCCCTGGTCTCCATACTCAGCTCCTTCACTGGAGGGGGAAAGACAAGGAGAGGATGGAATTTCCTCCATGCCGGAGCAAAGGCACAGGAGATCCCCCCAGGGAATCCCTGAAGAAACAGCGTTGGCAGGTATTGTCCTGCACCTGGGGCCATGCTGGCTGGGAGACGGGCAGGAGAGATGGGGAAAAGGGGCAGTGACTTCCTCCTCACCTGCCTCGCTGTCCCAGGGCATCTTCCTCTTCCTCAGAGCTTCTACCTCCATCTGGCCAAGGTTTGGGAATGGGAAATCCTGGTTTGGGGAAAAACAACAGATGAGCACATCGAGTTTGAAGGTCTGCCTGACCCAGTCCATCTCTAAAAGTCACTGGAATCTGGGGTCCATATAAACCTCCCAACACCAAGATTCAGCCTGAATATGCTCCAAGGAATTCCCCATCCCTGGTGTCTTCCCTTTGGTTTTCAGGGGTTCCCCCTTTCCAGCTGCTGGGGGTCACGCTTGTATTGAGGGTCCCCATCTACTCAGTCCCAGCCCTCCCCAGGCTGCTGGGAGTCCCAGCAATCGGAAAAGTTCCCCTCTTATCCATCTCCCCATTTAGGGATGCAAGGGGATTTTGGGGTCTCTGGGTCCCTTCTCCACTCACTCTCGGCTCTGGAGTGCAGGGGTCCAAGGAGTCCCTCCTGCTCCTCCAGGCTGCCTCTACCATCAGCCACCACCAGGACCCTCAATGTCCCCCCAAGGGGCATTTTCACAGATCTTTGAAGTTCTTCATTCTTCAAACATCCCTCCTAAGAAACAAAGCCCAGGGACCCCCCAAGATATCTGGGCCGAGCTTTGTTTTGAAAGACAGGTGTCTGCTAAGGAAGGCAGGAGCCTCCCTTGAAATGGAAAATATAAACCCCCTCCCTCTGAATTATAATTTTGAAATGAATGGGCTCTCAAGCAAAGATATGGAAATAGGAATAACAGTGCTTTAGTAGGAAAAGCAAAATAAAAATGCAGTAGTAAAAAAAATAAGCTGACAGAGTCAGAATACCTGATACCCGTTAGGCAGGGTGTTGGTAGCAGTCCAATCAAATCGTGGCTGCAGTCCTCCTGGAGTCACAGATGTGGTTTTGCTGAAGGAGCGATCCTGTAGAAGGGTGTAGTTTTCCTCTGAAGGCCCAGGGGTGGTGTAGATGGGTCTGGTGTTCCTCTGGGAATCCAGTGGAAACAGGCTGCTTCTGGTGTGTTAAATCTCAGGTTATATCCAGGTAGGAATGCTTGGCTCCTCCCCCTGGGTGGAGCATCTCACAATGGGATGATGGAATTTGATCAGTGATGCAGTGAGACTCAATGGCCCATTAAGATAAGATATCTCCCTGGAGGGAGTGTGGGTGGTGGAAGAGATAAAGAACACTGCCCCACCTGGTTTGAACAGCTGGCCCATTAACAGGAGATATCCCCCCAGAGTTATGAGAAATGGGTCATGGAACAGTTCTTACTTGGGATCTCCTGTTGGTTTTGTTTTCAAACTGGCACACTGGGGAGAAGTGGGACCATGCTGGGAACTGCTGTGAGCAGGTTGGAGTGACTGGTCTACACTGTGAGAAACTGGGCATGACTGGGACTGTGCTGGGAGGCACTGGGATCATATATGGAGTGTCTGGGACTGTCCTAGGGGCAACTGGGAGCAACTGGGATCCCTGGGCGGCACAGGGAGCAACTGGGACTATGCTGGGGGAACTGGGATTCTACTGGGATCACAGTGGGAAAGGCTGGGCCCATGCTGGGGACCCTGGGACCATACTGGCAAAAACTGGAACGGCACTGAGGATGACTTAGAGTGGCTGAGAGCAACTTGGATCAGGCTGGAAGCAACTCAGGGCAACTCAGAGTGACTGAGAACAACTGGGATACACTGGGAGAGACTGAAACCACAGTGGGGGTAAATGGGAGCAACTGGAACCATGCTGGATTATAATGGGAGGAGCTGTGCCTATGCTAGGGTCATACTGGGATCCTGCTGGAACTGACTGGATTCATACTGGGAGTGACTGGAATAGATCTGGGTGTATTTGAGAGTGACTGGGATCATTTTGGAATCAGACTGGGAGTGACTGGAACCATACTGGCAGTGACTACAGGTCCTGTTGGGATCATCCTGGGAGCCACTGGGACTAAAATGGAACCTGACTGGGGTTACTGGGAGCTACTGGGCTCATGTTGGGAGGAAAATGTGGAGGCATTGGGAGCTACTGGTATCGACTGGAAGGGACTGTGTCTTGGGTTGGGTAGCCAAGAGATTTGTATTCAATTTCATCTGTTGTAAAAGCAGATATTTCTTTATCTCTTGTAACTCCAGGGGGAGGGGGGCAGATGCCTTCTGATAATGGCCCAGCTGTTAAAACCAGGTGTGGCAGTGTTTCTTATCTCCTTCACCACCTGTCCATCCTCCAGGGAGATATCTTCTGCTAATGGGCCATTAAGGCTCATCAAGGACATGACAACATTACATCATCCCATTGGGAGATGCTCCACCCAGTGTGGGGGGGCCAACCATTCCTACCTGGGTGAAAACTGAGACTCAGGAACAGCAGGCATCTGGTTTTTTCCACCAGAGGAAGAACAGACCCATCCTGCTACCACTGGACTTTTCCTACTCCATTATTTGTACCCCACAGAACCTCATCTAAGATTTATTTAGACTGTTTCCAACACCGTGACCAACAGGTCGTATCCCTGACTCTGTCAGGATTGTTTTCCAGGACTTCTGTTTGCTTACTTGCTTGTCCTTTTATTACTGCATTTTTATTTTGGTGGTTTTGTTGTTGTTGTTTTATTCCTATTAAAGAATTGTTACTCCTATTCCATATCTTTGCCTGAAAGCCCTTAATTGCAACATTATAATAATTAGGAGGAGGGGGGTGACATTCTCCATTCCAAGGGAAGCTCCAGCTCTCCCTGGCAGACAACTGTCTTTCAAAACCAAGACAGCTGCTTTAAGAGCCCCCGCTCTTGTTGGGTCCTGCTATAACTGCCCTTAAAAGAGCAACACCACTCCCGTTTATTCCAGTACGGAGCCCTGGGGGTGTTTGGGGGTCCCAGGTGGGGTTTGGGGGTCCGAGGTGGGGTTTGGGGGTGCCAAGAGGGGTTTGGGGCTCGCAAGAGGGGTTTGTAGGTCTCAGAAGGGTTCAGAGGTACCTGGTGATGCTGATGATGCTGATGTGGGCCCCGTGCTGGGTGTAAACATGCATGAGGGGTTCCTGGGGCGGGTTTTGCAGATCCCGGGGATTTTTGGGGTCATGGTGCAATTTTGGAGGTTCCCAAGGGTTTTTCAGGGGTCCTAAAGGGAGGGATTAGGTGATCCCAGGGGGATCCCAGGGCTGTTTTTGGGTACCGGCTCATGACAGAGATGAGGACCCCGTGCCAGGTATAAACCTTCTCAAGGGGGTCTGACAGTGGTGTTGGGAGGTCCTGTGGGAATTTTGTTGTCCTGAGAGGGTTTGGGGGGGATTTGTATTGCTTTTTGCATTCTTGAGGAGTTTTTGGAGGTTCCCAGGGTGTTTTTGGGATCCTGGCGAGGCTGGAGTGTCCCGGGAGGGGTAGGGCAATCCCGAGAGGTTCTGGGGGTACCTGGGCCATGCTGGTGACAGAGCTGGGGACCCGTGCCAGGTCTCACCCTTCTCACTGTGCACGGGCAGTGTCAGCGTGTTCAGGGAGATCCTGGAGGCCTGAGGGGTCACCCCAAATCCCAGGGGACCCCAAATGCTCAGGGACCCCCTGAACTCCCCTCACTGCTGGATCCGCTGCAGGCAGGGGGGCACCAGCACTCGACCCCACCCCCACCATCACGGGGGGGGGGAAGAAATGGGGGAGGAGCACGGACAGGTCAGGGGGACCCCCAAAGTCCGGGGGGGGAGGGACATGGGGGAATCCCATGGGGGAATGAGGGGGAACCCAGGAGGAATTTCAGGGGGGCAGGGTGGGTCATGGGGAACCCCCAGGTGTCTTGTGGGGATGGGGAGGGCAAAGAAGAGGGTGAACCCCCAGGATGAGTTTGGGGGGAATCAGAAAGGAGCTTCCACGAGAGTGGGACAGGGATGAGATCTGCCCATGGAATTCCATGGGAATGGGATGGCAGTGAGATCCATCTACAGAATTCTCATGGGAATGGTGACCAAAAATCCCCCAGATCCTGGCTGGAAGGAGAGGAATTCCCACCTGTTAGAGCCAAGCTGATGGGATCCACAGATGCTCCGTGGGACAGGAGGTCACAGCCAGAAACCTCCTGCAGGTGTGGAGACCTGGGGAGGGATTGGACACATGAAGACCCTCGGAATTATGTCCCAGCCCCACGGAGCCACATTCTAGCCCTATGGAGCCTCAGAGTCTGATGGAGACCCACAGAGCCTCATCCCAGCCCCTTGGATCCGCATGGATGCACATCCCAGCGCCCCAGATCCCGGCCCAGCCCCACGGATCCCCATGCAGTGCCACAGGTGCCATGGCAGCCCCACAGATCCGCAGCCCCGGCTCCCCGCCCTGAGCCCCGCTCTGCCTGTGCCGCTCCTGCAGCATCTGCAGCTCCCTGCTGGCCCCGTGCCGGTGCCGCTCCTTGTGCCGGCTCCGGCCATCCCAATATCCCGGCTCGGCTCCGGCCGCCATCCCCGGCGGCTGCGGCTCCGCCCGGCCCCGCTGGCTGTGGCGGCGCTGGAAGGGGATCCCATCCAGGGACCCCATGGACAGGAACTGGGGGAACCCCGGGCTGGGCTCCGACAGCGCCACGGGCAGGGACCACAGGGAGAGGAGAACTGAGGGGACACGGAGATTTGGGGTCTGGGGGGTGACAGGTGAAGGAAAGGGGGAACAGGGAGAGCTGGGAGAGCAGGGAAGTGGGTTTGGGGGTTCCAGGATTAAGAAAAGGGATGGTAGGGGTGGGTAGATGTGGGATAGGTGGGCTTAAAAGGTCCTTGAGTCAGGAAAGGGAGCTCCAAGGTTCCCCGGTGTCCCATTCCCATCAAAAGGTGGAAAAATCCAGGATGGCTGGGAATAGGGGTCCCGAGTGTCCTCAGTGATATGGGAAGGATGGGCTGGGTGCTGGGAAAGGCAGGAGTAGGAGTCCAGGGCTCCCAGGGCCAAAGAAAATGGTGGGCCTGGGAGAGGTGGGGTGGCCAGGAAAAGGGTTTGGGGGTCCCTGTGCCAGCAGTGGCTGCTCCCAGTATGAGCCCAGTTGCCCCCCGTGTGGTTCCAGTTTCTTGGCACTCCCATTTGAGCCCAGTCACTGCCAGTCCTTCCCCATTATGATGCAGTTTGCCCCAGCATGGTCGAGGTTGCGCCCACTTTCATCCACTTGCTCCCAGTTTCCCCATTTCTAGTCCAGTCACTCCCAGTATGATGCCAGTCTCTCCCAGCACGGTCCCAGTCATGCCCAGTTGCCCACAGTGTAGACCAGTCACTCCAACCTGCTCACAGCAGTTCCCAGCATGGTCCCACTTCTCCCCAGTGTGCCAGTTTGAACACAAAACCAACAGGAGATCCCAAGTAAGAACTGTTCCATGACCCATTTCTCATAACTCTGGGGGATATCTTCTGTTAATGGGCCAGCTGTTAAACCAGGTGGGGCAGTGTTCTTTATCTCTTCCACCACCCACACTCCCTCCAGGGAGATATCTTCTTAATGGGCCATTGAGTCTCACTGCATCACTGATCAAATTCCATCATCCCATTGTGAGATGCTCCACCAGGGGGAGGAGCCAAGCATTCCTACCTGGATATAACTGAGATTTCACACACCAGAGGCAGCCTGTTTCCACTGGATTCCCAGAGGAACACCAGACCCATCTACACCACCACTGGACCTTCAGAGGAAAACTGCACCCTTCTACAGGATCATTGCTTCAACAAAACCACATCTGTGACTCCAGGAGGACTGCAGCCACGATTTGATTGGACTGCTACAACACCCTGCCTAACTGGGTGTCAGGTTGTATTCTGACTCTGTCAGCATTTCTTTTTTTAGTACTGATTTTTAGTTTAGTTTTCTACTAAAGAATGCTATTCCATTTGCCATATCTTTGCGAGAGCGTTAATTTTAAAATTAATTGGAGGGAGGTTTATATTTCTATTTCAAGAGGCTCCTGCCTTCCTCAGCAGACACCTCTCTTACCAAGACAAGCTTGTCCAGATAATCTGGGGGTCCTGGTTGAGTTTTTTTGGCAGGGGATTTTTGGAGAATGAAGAACTCAAAGTTGAGTGGAAAATGCCCCTTGGGGGGACATTTTGGGGTCCCAGTGCTGGCTGCTGGCAGAGGCAGCCAGGAGGAGCAGAGCCCTGTGTCCCCCAGGACCCCAAACGGGGAACCAGAGAAGGGGAGCGCCGTGATTCGTGGGACCCTCAACAGCCTGGAGAGGATCAGGGGGAAATTCTTGGACCTCCTGCACCCTGAAGCAGAGAAAAGGGGAGAAGGGACCCCAGGAACCCAAAATCCCCCAGTATCCCTAAGTGGGGAGGGAAAAGGGGAACTTTTTGATTCCTGGGACTCCCAGCAGCTGGGGAGGGCTGGGACTGAGTAGATGGGGGACCCTCATTACAAGCGTGACCCCAGCAGCTGGGACAGGGGGATCCTTGAACACCAAAGGGGAGAGACCAGGGATAGGGAATTCCTTGGAGGCATTTCAGGGCAGAATCTTGGTGTTTGGGAGGTTTATATGGGCACCAGATGTCTGGTGGCTAGAGATGGATTGGAGAGGAACATTTAAACTCAATGTGCTTATCCCTTGTTCCCCAAACCAGGATTTCCCATTCCCAAACCTTGACCAGATGGAGGAGAAGGTGCAAGGAAGAGAAGATGCCCTGGACAGCCAGGCAGGTGAGGAGGAAGTCACTGCCCCTTTCCCCCTTCTCCTGCCATCTCCCAGCCCAGCATGGCCCCTGGTGCAGGACAACCCCACTGCCAACGCCGTCCTACAGGTATTCCTGGGGGATCTCCTTCCCCTTCCCTCTGGCAGGAGGAAATTCCATCCTCTCCTTGTTCTTTCTCCCTAGACAAGGAGCTGAGGATGGAGACCAGGGAGGACGAATCCCCAGAGAGAACCTCATGGAAGAGGCCGTTTAGTGGCTCCATGGAGGAATCCAAGGGAGGAAAAGCCCAGAGATCCCACAGGAGGAGGGGCTCCAAACCCATCCCAGGGCTCAGAGGAGGAAAGACCCGCCGTGTGCCAGGAACGTGGCCAGAGATCGAGCCAGAGCTCAGACCTGGTGCCCATGAGCAGCTTCATGACAGGGAGCAGTCCTATGAGTGCTTGGAGTGTGGGAAGAGCTTCAGCAACAACTCCAACCTGATCTGCCACAGAGGACCCACACTGGGGAGAGGCCCTATGAGTGTGGGGAATGTGGGAAGAGCTTCAGCCGCTCCACTTGATCCGCCACCAGAACATCCACGCTGAGGAAAGGCCGTACAAATGTGGGGAATGCGGAAGGGCTTCAACCAAGGCCAAACTGATCATCCACCAATGATCCACACTGGGAGAGGCCCTATGTGTCCCCAGTGTGGGAAGGGTTTCCACCAGCTCTCTCCTCAAGCACCAGCATTCACACTGAGGAGAGGCCCTTCCGCTGCCCTGACTGCGGAAGGGCTTCAAGCACAACTCCCACCTCATCACACCGCGCATCCACACTGGGGAGAGGCCCTACGAGTGTCCCCAGTGTGGGAAGAGCTTCACCCAGAGCTCTACCTTGACCCGACACCAACGGAGTCACAAGTAAGGGAAGCCCTGCGAGTGCCCTGACTCTGGGAAGAGCTTCATGTGCATCTCAACCTCATCCCCCATCAGAAGGTGCACACTGAGAAGAGCCCTACTGACCCACAGTTCCCTGTGATTCATTCTGGGAGGACACCTGTCCCTTTCCCTGCCCCTGGCAATGATGTGAGATGGGGATTTAAAAGTGAGGTCTGGCCATGGCCCCATCATTGTATTTGATCCCATCTCAGGTCATTACCAGGGCTGGAAAGGACTCTATCTCTCCCAAGGTGAAGGGTGTCCTTTCCAGGCAGGATGGGACGAGCCAGTTGATGTTTTGTAGTTTTCCCTTTATATTGTTAGTTTTATCCTGTTTGTTATCAATATTGTTTCTGTTCCTGTTTGTTCTTATCTTGTTTCTGTTCCCAATAAATTGTTCTTTCCCAGCCTGGAATCTTTGCCTTTTGTACTTTCAATGGGAGGCTGGAGGGCAGCGAGCAGTGGCACAGTTTTAGTGGGAGCACAAATTGGGGAATCCCATTCCAAACCCGGCCCATGGAAACCGAGCATCCCAGCTGGTGCCAGCCCTGGCTGCCCTGGAACAGCCTTGGGAGCGGTCCCTGGCTGGGGCTGTGGGAACCTCTTCCCTCTGGTGCCCAGGGACAGGACTGGAGGGAAGGGCTGGAGCTGAGTCGGGCAGGTTTGGGTGGGATCTGAGGAAAAGGTTTTTCCCCCAGAGGCTGCTGGGGCACTGAACAGGCTCCCAGGGAAGGGTCCCAGCTCCAGGGCTCTGGGAGCTCCAGCAGCGTTTGGACAGCGCTGCCAGGCCCAGGCTGGCATTGTTGGGGTGTCCTGTGCAGGGCCAGGAGTTGGACTCGAGGATCCTGGAGACCTCCCAGGGCTTTCTGGGATGCTAAAGAGCCCTGTGCTCAGAGGCAGTCACAGCCATTCCATGGGGACATCCCAGGGCACCTTGGGCTGCAAAGGCACCCATCTGTCACAGGCACTCACGGGGCTCCACGGTGACATCCCAGGAGTCCCCAGGCTGCCAAAGAGCCGGGATGTCCCAGACACTCCCAGGGGTTCCTGTCATGGGCAGAGTGGGAGCTTCAGGCAAAAGCTTGATTTCTTCATTGGAGAAACTGTGCTGAGTTATGGGTGGAGAAATGACACCATGTAGTCACCATGGATCCTCAAACACCTCCAGGAGGCCTAGACTTTTAAAATTCCATCTAAGTAAGGAGACTGGGAATGTCTGGATCTAATACCAGCCCCAGACTTTATCAAAGTTTATGTGTAAAGGATTGGAAGGGGGAATTTAACTGAAATGCAATTTGTCCCACAGGGTTAAAGACTGAATACCAGATATATTATAAATTCAGCTATGATTGATTTTATCAGGATTAGGCAGAAAAAATATTTACACCCAGAGTAAATTAAAAAAGAGCTAGTTACTCCAGAGTATAGGAGCGATACAATTATTAGACTATAGTGCTCTAGGAAGCAATTTTAGTAATTAGGGCCTTGATGGAGTTTTTTGAGCCCGTTTCATGAAGAGCCTCCTGCTCCAGCAGGAACTGCCTTTCCTGTGCCAGGACCAGGGCAGATCCCACTGCAGGAAAAGCCCCAGGCCAGCCCCAAGACACTGAAGGCCTCGGGCACAAGTGCAGAGTGCCGTGCTGGGAGCTGTGCCAGGGAGAGCCTGAGGCACCAAAGGCACCTTGGCAGCAGCAGCTGCTCCCAGGCCATGGCCACAAGCCTCCCTTGGCAGCCCGGCCTGGTGGCCAGCACTGCAGAGCTGCTGCTGCTGCTGCTTCAGGGCTCCTTTCTGCCTGGGCTCTGCCCCAGCCCACAGAGTGTGACCTCAGCCCTGAGCCTGGCACAGCCGCTGCGCCTGAGCCCTGCAAAGCCTCAAGGTCACCTGGGCCAGCCTGGCTCTGTCAGCCCCTGGGGAAGGCAGGGCCAGCAAAGGCCAGAAGGGGCTGCCTTTGCTGCTGCATGTGGGCTCCAGCAGAGACAAGGAGGAGTCAAGGCAGTGCATGGAGTCCAGGGAGCAGCCCCTTCTCCCCATGCAATCCTGGAATGGTTTGCATGGGAAGAGCTCTGCAGTGCTCATCTCATCCAAACCCCGCCATGAGCAGGGACATCTTTGAGCAGCTCAGGTTGTTCAGAGCCCTGTCCCAGCTGGACTGGAATGTTTCCAGGGATGGGGCATTGACCACCTCCCTGGGAACCTGTCCTGCTGGATCACCAACCTCACCATCAAAAATTTCCTCCTTATCTCTCCTTATCTGAACCTCCTTCCTTTAGTTTAAACCACCACCCTCTGTCCTTTGGGACAGGCCCTACTAAAACCTTTGCCACCCTTGCATTTCCCATGAGCCGGGTTTCCATGGCAATTGCCATGCCAGGTGACCCAGGGGTGGTGTCCCAGTGAGGGCTGCCATGGAAACAGTGCCCAGCCCTGCCCCTTTCTGTCTGCCTGAGCTGGCCTTTGGCCCTGGCAGTGGCGTTTGCTGCTGGTTCCGCGGGGCCTGAGCAGCCAGCGCGGCACAGGGCAGGTGGCCATGGCACAAGCCCCCAGCAAGGGATCCCCTCTGCCTCTGGGCACTGACACCAGCCCTGAGCAAGGCACTGCCACAGTGGGCTCAGTGCAGTGTCCATGGCCACAGCCCCTTGCAATGGCCCAGGGCAGCTTGGCATGATGATCCAGCCTCACTCCTGGCCCAGGCCAGGCCTGCAGTGCCCTTCCCCACAGCCTGGCTGCACAGAAGCACTTCCAGGGCTCTCTGCAGTTCCCTTGCCCTCACTCTTGCCTCACTCACACACCTCCCAACAACCCAGCTGGAGCTTTGAGCTGCAAGGAGTTCAAAGCTTGTCTGTCCTTCAGCAGTTGGTCTAATTCTGCCTTCAGCCAACTCTGGATTTGTGTTTATTGAGAACTTCCTGTGTGTCTCAAACATTCCTTGCATGGTTCTGCCTTGGGGAAGGGGAACCTCCTTGGTGGCACCTTGGGCTTGGCACACACTTGAGAGATTTCTGAAACTTTGGAGTTTTAGATTGCTAAAAAGAAGAAACTCCTCTTTTGCTGAGTGCAGCCAGTTCTCCAAGCAAAGCAGGTCCCAGGTGAGTGAGGAAGACAGGATGGGGTTGGGGAATGTGAGCAAGGTTTCCACACTGGGTGACCAAGGCACAGCTTCTCTGACAGGCCAGACCTCCTGAGGAGAGACCCTGGGTCAAATCATCACTGAATGCTGCAATCACCTCTTCTCTAAAAGAAAAATAAACCTTGAAAATAGGAATATGGATTTCCTAGAAGTCTTTGAAATATTTCTCCATAACTCTAGGAAAAGACTTCCTAATGAACTGCACCAGGCCAGAGGGAAATCAAGGCACAGCCATGGTTTGTCAGGACTTTTGATCCTAATGAGCCGTGGTGCATTTGGTGAGCCCTGGAACCTCAGGGCCTGAGAGGAGATTGCAAAACCTTTCCAGGAGTCAAAGTCAGAGGAAACCCCAAATGTCAAGGTATTCATGGGTCTACTGATCCATGCCCAACACAGGCTCTTCATGGAGTCCTTGGAGGAGAGAATGGAGGCCAGGATTGCACAAAAACCTCTCAGAGACTCAGTGGCAAAAAAGAAGTACTTAAATTACCCCTGAGTACCTTGAACATGATAAGCCCTACTGAGTGTTTTACTGGCTAAAAATCCAAGGGACTCATTAAAGCAGATATTAGAGGCCATGATTGCACAAACCTAGTCATGTCAAAACCACCCTTTTTTAAAACTTAATGTACCTGAAGTATAAGAGCCCCACTGAGTGTTGTTACTGACAAAGCCTCTCAAGGGACTCATTAAAGCAGAGAATTGGAGGCCAGGATTGCACAAACCTCTCAGAGACTCCAAGGCAAAAGCCAAACCCAAAGTCCTTGGAAAAACCTGCAGTCCCTGGCAGCATGAAGGAGCCCCCCAGGGCCATTGCTGACCAAGGCTCCTTCCCCAGGGACTCCTTCCAGCACATCCTGGAGGCCACTGGCATGGGAGGGGGATGCTGAGGGCAGGACAAGGGGCTGACAGTGCCCAGCCTTGCTGGGGCTGTGCCAGGAGGCCCCAGGGCCTCAGGACAAGGGTCTCCTCAGTGTCCTTGGTGGCACAGAGGCTGCTGTGGCCCAGGGCACCAAGCTTGGCTTCTCTTTGTCCCCACCTGTCATCCTGCCTGCAGTTCTCTGCTCTGCCTGGGGCCTGGGGACACTTTCTGTGTCGTGTCCCTCAGTGGGACCCATTAAAACTTCCAGAAACTTTGGAGTTGGCTTCTGACTTGGAGTTCTGGAGAGGTTTCTTCAGCTCCCTCTCAGGGACTGATGTTCAGGGCCTCAGCACAAAGCCCTGAGAGGGTCATTAAAGTCCTTGTGCTGTGTCTGTGCTGATGAGCTGGGCTGAGCTCATCATCCAGAGGGAGATCCTGGCAACCAAGAAGAGCTTAAAAACACATTTCTCTGGATGAGCAGCTTTTCTGCCAGCCCAGCAGGGCTGGGGCACTGCCTGCAGCCACCCCGGGCACAGCACACAGGCACACACAGGGCTTCAGCTCAGCCTGGGCTGGCAGCACAGAGCAGAGCTCACTCAGGGCTCACTGCAGGAGAA
>JAJEOU010000136.1:0-27580 GCA_021534815.1 Acrocephalus arundinaceus
GCTCCCTTCTCCAATTCTCTCAGGAAGCTGGCGAGGGAATGGATCGGTTTGGGTGGAAAACAGAGTGATGGAATGTGGGTGGCCCCAATGACCTGATTTGGTTCATCCTTGTTGGGTTTATCCCCGTTTGGGTTTATCTCCATTAGGGTTATCCCTGGTTTTGGTTTATCCTGGTTTTCCTGTAAACCCTGTTGGGCTTATCCCTCTTTTTGGTTCATCTCTGGCTTTCCTGGGTTTAACCCTGTTGGGTTTATGCCTGTTTGGGTCCATCCCCCTGGATTTATCCCCATTTCCACACGTCAGCCCCACCTCAATGTGCTGGAACATGTAGGGGTGGTTGCAGATCTTGCGCAGCTGCATGATCGTGTTCATCAGTGTCTTTGTGCCGCCCTTCCCCTGCCAGGAACAATTCAGGAGGTTAAAAACCCAGGAGGTTAAAAACCCCAGGTTATTGCTGTGTTACATCTTTATTTGCCAGCCTAGCATTCCCAGGAATGTTTGGGAATGTTGACTGGGAGTTCACAGCCCCAAAAGTGGGGCTCAGAGACATTAAATTAAATTAAACATTTTAAAAAACCTCCAAGCCCCCTTGCTTCTTCCTGGCTTTTTTGGGGGAATGGAGCTGGAAAACAGGGAATCTCCTACCTCCAGCTTTTAGCTGGGATCAAAGTGCCTTTTGCCAATTATTTTGTGTTTTATTCTCCTCACAGACCTGCCGATGGCTTTTGATCCATGGATCACCCAAATACCCTGGGGGCCCAGGCTCAATCCACGCCGCAGTGGAGACAAACCCGCCCACACTGAGCATTCCCAGCACCAATTCCCAAATCCAGACCTTCTTGTCCTTCTCGGAGCCGTCGGTGAGGAGGACACCCTTGGCCTGCATGTGCCGGTACAGGACCCGCTGCAGCGCTGACATGTCACACTTGATCACGTACTCGACCTGCCAGGACCCAACAGGGAGTCACACCCAGCCCCTCTGGGAAACCACCAACTCCCAGAGGGATCAAACCCAACCACCTGCTCAACCCAACCCAGCAATGACTGAGGAGTCGGATGAAACTCCACCTCCACATTCCAGCATGGGGAAGAGCACCATGGAGACCCCCTCAAGTGACAGGATGGGGAGGATTGGGATGGACCCCAAAATCCCACTCTAAGAACTCCTCAAGCCCCTAGTTCCTGTTCAATCCAACCCAGCAATGATTCTGGAGTGGGATGAAGCTCCATGTGCATATCCCAGGATGGGTAAGAGCAGGCTGGACCTCCCCAAGTCGTATCCTGGGATGGGGAAAGGCGAGGGGACCCTCCAGTGTCACCTTTTCCGGGAGCTGAGCTTCCACCTCCTTCTTGAGGCGCCGGAGCAGGAAGGGCCGGAGCACCTTGTGCAGGCGGCGGATAATGAGGATTGTCTCCTCCTCGTTCAGGTCCACCTGGCCAGGGAAGGGAATTATCACCAGGAACAGGAATTGGCATCAGAAATGGGATTGGATGGACCCCTAACATCCCAAAACACCAGGTCCCCTGCTCCAAGAATCCCCTGACCCTCAATTCCTAGCGATATTGATCGAATTGCCTGCTCGAGCGAGTCTGGAGTGGGATGAAACTCCATGAATGTATCCCAGGATGGGGGAAGGCAGGGAATTGTCATCAGGTAAGGGAATTGTCACCCAGAGAAGGGAACAGACCCCTCAATAGTGACACTGACCCAGCTCCAACAGCTCCAAGGACACTCCTAATCCCTCTGGAGACATTAACAGTGACACTAAGCAACATCCCACAGCTCCAGAGCCACTTCCAACTTCTCCAGATCCATTAAAGACACTGATCCCAGAGCTCCAGGGACACTTTCAACCCCTCCCTATCCATTAACACTGACCCCAAGCCCATCCCCACTGCCAGCAGTCTCCACCCACTCCTGCATTTCCCATTTCCTGCACCTTCTCCCCAGTCATGGCAAACGGTGCATTGAACCACTGCTCAAAGGTGCTGCAGCTCTTGAAGATGGTTGGGAGCAGGAAGTTGAGGAGGGCCCAGAGCTCCGGGAGCTTGTTCTGGAGTGGGGTCCCAGTGAGGAGCAGCCGTCGTGGGGCCACGTAGTGGGTGTTGAGCACCTGGGTCAGTTTGCAGTGGTGGTTCTTCATCCGGTGCCCCTCATCCACAATCATGTACTTCCAGCGGATCTGTGGGAGTGGGAAGGGCAGGGATGGTGGGAATTAGGGGGTGTGGATGTGCCCAGAGCAGCCTGTGATGGCTCCGTGATGCTGGAGCAGCTCAAAGAGGCTCTGAGAGCAGAACATGCTGGGAGTGTTCCCCACACCAGGAGAGATCCACACTGGGATGGGAATCCAGGTGATTCACACCAAGATGGGAATCCAGGGGATCCCTGACAGGATGGTTGATCCCAGTTCCACTGAGGAGGAGGCCCTAAGCCCTCAATCCCCAAATTTGGGATTTGGAGCATTACCCAAGTGTTGTTCCATTGACACAACGCTCCATCCCACTTATCCTGCCCCTGTGGCCATGGAGCTGAACCCCTTGGCAACAAGAGTCTTGTAGGGATCTAGTTAATACTAATTATCCAAGGAATTTTTCATGAAAAGGGAACCATGTATCTGATGAATCATGGGATACATTACCAAAAATTGGGAGATGGGAGCAGGAATTTCGCCTCAGCTTTGGAATAAAATACCAGGGAATAAAATACCAGGTTTTAGTATAAACAAGGCAGGGATTTTCCTGTTTGCAGCATCTGTGATCATGGCAAGACACTCCGGGTTCCTCACCTTGGCCAGGATGTGCTTGTCCTTGATGATGTACTCGTATGTGGTGAGCAGAACGTTGAATTTCCCACTCCGGAGCTGCGGGACGAAGGCGCGTCGTGCCGCTGGAGAGCCCTGGAGGGAGAATTCCAACGTCGTGGGTGAGGAGGGAATTCCCAGAAGAGGGGGTAGGGGGCTGTTATCCACAGGGAACAGCAAAGTGAGGAGGTTTGGGGGTTCCTGCTGCTGGAGGAACAATCAAAAATGGGATTTCATGGATTTTCATGGATTTGGAGCTGGGACCCAGTGCAGCTTCTTTGGCATAATGGTAACAGAGCAGGAAGAAGAAAATGGAAGCCAGAATCCAAGGACATTTACCTTGTAGGAGACCTTGACCACGGAAGGAGCCCATTTGTCAAATTCGTAGGCCCAGTTGGACAAAGTCCTGAGGGAAAATACATGGAAAGGGTGGGAATCTGGAGGGTGGGGCTGGAGCAGCAGCTGGGTGGGATTTTCCAGTACTCCAACACTCACGAGAGTGGGACAATGATGAGGAAGGGGCCGTGATCCGCTTGTGCTCCATGAGGTACGTGATGAGGGCAATGGTCTGGATGGTTTTCCCCAGTCCCATCTCGTCCGCCAGGATCCCATTGAGGTTGTTGTTGTACAGGGACACGAGCCATTCCAGGCCTTTGATCTGCAGGAATGTGGATGGGGATGGGAATGGGGTGGGAGAGCAGCCCCCTCCTACCTGGGCACATGCAGATGAGCTGGTACCACTGCCAGGTTAATTATTCAGAGCCAGTTGAAGGAATTGGGATATTCCATGGATTCACACGGAATGTAATGGGTTTGGCTTTCAGCAGGGAGTGAATCCAGCTCAATATCCCGCTCTTGTCTTCACCTCATTATCTCACACCATTCCATTTATTATCCCCACACCACCTCAGACTCATTATCCTCTCCAGCTTGTTATTCCTTCCCAGCTCTGGGGCTCCTTATCCTGTACCAGGCATTATTATCCAACTGCAGGTCTTGATCCCACACAGCTCCTTATCCCATTATCCCACCTCTGCACCACCACAATCTCTGTCACATCCCCTGGCACACCCGTATCTCCCACATTCCCAGACCTGGTACTGCTTGAGGACGCCGTTGACCATCAGGGCTGACTGTTTGTCCACACGTTCAGTCACAGCATGAGCCACAGCATAGTAGGACTGGAGCCCCCGTGCCAGGGCCTGTGACACCCCATACTCATCATCCACGTCCTGCTTGGCATTCCTGCCCGGAAAACCAGGATAACATGTCATGGCACACCAGGGAACGGGATCAGAGTGGGGATGAAGAGGGGGAAATAGTGTGGGAGGGAGTATTGGGGGGATAAATGGGGTGAGCAGGGGAAATAGGGGGAAAAAACAGGTATTATGGAAGACAGGGTGATCTTGAGATGGAAAAACATGGGTAAGAAGGAGGGGATCCCTGTTCCTCATGGGCAGAAATGGGAAAATAAGGAGGATAAAGGGAGATGATTTGCGGTTTTGGGGTGGAAAAAGGGATGCTTGAAGGATGATGCTGTTGGGGAAATTCCTGGGAAGCACCGTCAGTCCTGTGTGAGGTGGTTTTCCCACTGAATTTCCAGATAAAATGCCATGTTATGGCTCATTTTGGGAAATCCAGAAAAAAATGGGCTTGGGGGAATGCTGCTTGTTGAACTCCATTCCTGGGGCAGGGACTGGTTAGGAATGGGAAGCTGGAGCAGGAAAATGGGAAGAGGGAGGGAAGGGCTCACTCGATGATGTGTCGAGCATCCACTTCTGAGACATCGTCGCTGTCTGGATCTGGAATCTTTTTTCTTCTCTTCCACGGGCAGCGCTGGCTGTGCTGGCTGTGGCTGCTCCTCTTCCTCCTCCTGTGGAGAAATTCCAGGGAAAACAGGAAAGTTCCTTGGGAACACCATGGGAAGCACCCACCCCCTCCCACCCAAGGCTCCCAGAGATAGGAGGCTCCCACAGAAACTGCCACTCCTTTGCAGACATGCCAGCAATATTCAGAATGAAAACCGGGGTTTCCAAAAGGGAATTTCCAAGTGTTTCTGGCTGCCCAGTGCTTGTTCAACAGGTAGATTCCATTTTATCCCACTATTTTACTCTATTTTTATATCTCAGTTTATCCTGTTTTTTAGTACTTCTTTCCCTTTTTAAAATCTATTCCAATTAATTTTATCCTACTTTACCTTACTGTTTTGTCCCATTTTACCCTATAGCTTTATTCCATGTTATCCTAGTATTCTGTCTCATTTTAATCCATGTTATCCTTTATCCTCCTGTTTTGTTCCATTTTATCCCATTTTCTCTGAGCTCTCAAACAGCCATTGCCAAGGTCAGCTCTTTCCTGTTCCTCCCAGAACACTCCCAGTGGGAATGTGACAGGACCCCCTCACCTCCTCTTCCTCCTCCGAGCCGCTCTCCTCACTGTCGGAGCGTGGAGCCACCTCGTACCTGGGGGCAAGATGGAACAAGGAATTCCAAATGGAATTTAGCTCTGGCATTCCCAGCTCCCTGTTCCCTCCTGGCTCTTACATTCCCAGCCTCCCATTTCCTCCCGGGTCCAGCATTTCTAGCTCTCCACTGCCATTCCCAGTCCTCCACTGCCATTCCCGACCCCAGCATTTCCAGCTCTGGTACTCCCAGTTGCAGCATTCCCAGCCCCCATTCCCAGAATTCCTGGCATACCCAGGGTTCATTTCCAGCCAGGCCTCGAGCTGCCCGGCTTTGGGTGCATCGGTGCCGGTGAGGATCTTCCCACTCTCCACATGGATCACCTTCACAGGGAGGTCGCTCATCTGGCTTGTCTCGTCCAGCGGCTGTGGGAGAAGCATATGGATTGGGATTGGGAATTCTGAGCCCCAAACACCCCTAAACCCGCTGGGAAAAGGGAGGATCCTGATGGGCCCGGTGGGACATGGCCTGTACCCCCCGTCCATGGTGGGCTGGAGTGGAACAATCCCTGTGGCCCCTTGGCCCCTTCCCAGGATCCGTGGGATGAGCCTGGACTCACCTCCCCATCTGGGCCGATGGCTGGAGCCTGTCCCTCGGCATTCTCTGCCTTCTGTGGGAGCAACAGGGCAGGAGGAGAAGGAAGGAGGAGAGGAGTAGAGAGGAGAAGGAAGAGAAGAAAAAGAAAGACGAAAAGGACAGGAAAGATACGAAAAAAGGGAAGAAGATGAAGGATGAGAAAGAAGAAAAGGAGAGAAAAGGATAAAGAAGAGAAAGAAAAAGAGTGAAGAGAGGAAGGGGAGGAAAGAAAGGGAGAAGAGAAGGAGGTAGAAGGAGAGGAGAGTAAGCCTGGGCAGTCCAGCCCTGGCCCTCCCTCCACAAGCCACTCCCAGTGCCATTCCTGGAGTTTCCCCTTTCTCCCACCTTCTTCTTTTTCTTCTTCTTCTTCTCCTTGGCCACCTGGGCCGCCTTGTGCTGCCGCACGAGCTCTGTTAGGTTGGCCACGTACTCGTCCGTCTGCTGCAGCAGGTAGGCCAGGCGCTTGTCCTTCTTCTGGTCAATGAGCTTCCGGTAGCCCTCCTCATCCTCTGCCTGCCCAAGGTGAACAACACACTTGGGATCACACCCTGACCTCACCCCACACACTCCTTGGTGCCCCTCCTCACTCTCAATGAGGACAAAGCTCCCACTGCATCCACCCTGATCCCGCCCTTCCTGTCTCTTGGCTGCCTTTTTCCCAATATCCCGCATCTGGCTCACCATGAGCCGGCGCATCCGCTCCTTCTCGATGCGCTCGTTCTCCTTCTTCTGCTCGCGCTCAGTGTTGGCGTGGTATGTGGCCACTGCCTTGGTCAGCTTCTGGATCTTCCCGCTCACGCTCCGGTGGTATTCCTTGAAGTCCTTGGCATGCTGCAGGATGCTGTTGAGGTATTCCTGTGGGAACAGAACTCAGCCGTCAGATCGCAGGGCTCAGCGTGCTGGGATTGTGTGGGAAGTTGGAATGGGAGTTAGGAGGGATTGGTGGTCATTGGAAGAGAGCAATGGGAATTGCAGAGTCCCAATGGCCATTAAGTGGTCCCAACAGCCCTCACCAAACCCTTGGCCACCATCATGCAGAGTCAACCTCCCCTAACCCCCAAGCCCAGTGATTCCCTTAAAACCTCCATCCCTATCACCTCCCTGCCCCGATTCCCAGGAATCCCCTGACCTGGTGCTTCTGCCGGCGCTTCCGCTCCTGCTCGATCTTCTGCTGCTTCTCCAGCTTCTCCGTGATCCGGGCCTCACGCAGCGACTGCCGCTTGCTGCGCTTGTAAGCCTTGGCGTTGAGCGCCGTCTCCAGCGCCGTGTCCCGCCGCATGCACACCACCACCTCCTGCCGCAGCTGCAATCCCAGGAAAACCGCGTGCCATCAGCCCTCAGGGTGACCCCGGAATGCTCCTGCCTCCCAAATCCTGGTTCTCCCAGTGCTCACCTGGCGCTGGAAATTGAGCAGCCGCAGAGCCTTGAGCTCGATGGTTGCTTTGGTCCGCAGATCTCCGGCCAAGGAGCCGGGAAGGTTTTCCAGCTCTTGGATGCGGTGGGCGATGCGGGCTTGGAGCCTGTGGAGGAGGAGAAGGGATTCTGGGACAAGTTCAGCTCACTTCCAATGTAGTTCCCATTGGGAAGAGCATGGGAGCAGGGAGAGGGCATTGGGAAGTTGCTTCCAGAATCCTGGGATGAGATTTGGGGACCCCCATGGGAATAAAGACACAGCAGGGCCAGAGCACAGTCAGTGAAAGGCAATGGAGCTGGGAAGGGTCAGGAAGAATCTCCAAGAAAAATGTTCTCCTGCTCATCCCTCTGGATCTTGGGAAGAGGAAAAATGGGATGGAGGCAGTTGGAGATGGGAGAGACCTTGGGAATCTCCAAGGAAAACACACTCATCCCTCTGGACCTGTGGACATAGGGAAGCAGAGAAACAGGATGGGGGGAAGCTGGGGCTGGGAAAAGCCTTAGGAATTCCAAGGAAAACGTCTTCTTGCTCATCCAGAGGGGTCTCAGGAAGAAGGAACATGGGATGCCAGCAGCTGAGGCTGGGAGGAACCCTGGGAATTCCTGGGAGGTCCAGGTGAGGCCATACCTGTACTCGCGCTCCTGCAGGATCTCAACGGGGTCGAGGCCGCGGGGTTTCTGGATGGGGGTGATCCGGTTCTGTTTGGGATGGATCGGGAGCGCGGGCGGCGCCGGCTGCCCCGGCGAGGGCGGGGGGGGCCCAGGGGACGCTGGGGGCACGGCCGGGGGCACAGGGGAGGGGCGGCCAGCAGGGGGCGGTGGCAGCAGCTTCTGGGGGGCCCCACCCGGAGCTGCCGCCGACAGCGGCCCTATGGGAACAGAGAGTCTGGGAATACTGGTCTGGACAAAGGCACAGCTTCCCAGGAGGTACAGATCTCAACTCCCACAAAAACCCCTAATTATTTGGTCAGAAATTAAGTAAATTCCCCAAAAACTTTAATATCTGACTTGGAATTAGCTTGTGGACTAACTGCAGAGATTTAATGGGAAATTCATGCCAATTCCCCCCAAAACTCCTATTATTTATCTGGAAATCAACCCTAAATCACCAAAAAAGTCCAATTATTTGGCTGGAAATTAATCCCTATTCCCTACAAAAAAATCAAATTATTTTACTTGAAACCAGCCCCAAATACCCCAAAGCTCCAATTGTTTATGAAAGAATTAACCACAATTCCCTAAAAAGCTCCAAATATCTATCTTGGAATGAGGACAGGCATCCCTGCAAAGCTTTGGTATGGAAGTTAAACCAGCCATTCACAGAACTCCAGCCCTAATTCCAGGGTTTTAACCCGGAACTTCCTTCCATTCCCCGGAGCATCCCTTGCTCACAGATCTGAGATGAAGTCACAGGAATTTTGTGACCCAGGTCTTACCTTCTGGCCAAGGCTTGGGGGGGCCCCCTGGGGGCTGTCCCGGCATGCCGGGGGGAACTCCTGAGGGTCCAGGAGGGGGCATGTTGGGCCCTCCTATTCCTGGAAATTCCCCAAAATCAGGGAGAAAAGGGAAAAAAAAAGATGAAAATCCCATGAGGATGCTGACTCCTGGCAGAGTCCCAGCAGGAAGGTTGATCTGCTCTGGTTGAAAATGAGGACCTGCAGGTATAGTCCTCATTGCCCTGAACTGCCAGAGTCCAGATAGATCCAAAATCCCAACCTCTGGAATGCCCACGGACGCGGATGGGAGAAGAGCGGGAAACTCAAACTGGGGGATACTGGGGAAAACTGGAACCAAATGCTTCCCATGGATCATCCAGGATAGAATTGGATGAGGTCCCTTCCCATGGATCCCCTGGGACAGAATGGAATAAGCCCTCCATGAATATTCCAGGACAAGCTCCCTTAGATTTCCCAGGATAATGTGAGATGGAACGGGATAAGTTCCCCACAGATCCCAGGACTGAACGGGACAAGCTCCCCCACAGATCCCTCAGGATGGAACAGGATGAGCTCCCCTTGGACACAACTGGACAGACAGTCCCAGGCCCCCCCTTCTACCCAGCCCCTCCTCACCATGAGGTCTGGAATACCCGGGTGGTGCTGGCCCTGCTCCGGGCGCTTGTCCCGGGCCCTGCGCAGCACCAGCGGGTGGAGGTAGAGCAGGAATCTGCGGCTGCATCCCGGGCAGGGGCCGCTTTCCCTGGACGGCAACCTGGAGGTGCTCTGGGAGCGGTTGCCCCCGCGCCAGCAGCTTGTAGGCCATGATCTGAGCACGAAGCTGGTGGAGCTGTGCTGCGTTGAACGGGGACGGGCCCCGGCCCAGCGCCGGTGAGTCTGAGCCAGAGCCATCCAGCGCTGCGCCCGAGCCGCCCGCCGAGCCGCTGGAGGGGCCGTTGGATGGCACTGGGCTGGAGGCGTGCTCCGAGCCACCCAGAGGGGATGGATAACCTGGCAGGGAACACAGGGATGTGCTTGGGAGTGGTGCAAGGGATTGAATTCCAAACCAAAAAGAAGGATTTACATCTGGAATCCTTGCAGAGCTGTGTCTGCCCTCAAAATTAAGGATTTCCACCCTAAGCCCCACAGGATTTTATTGTTCCTCCCCCAAAATCCAGCATGTGGACCTGGAAATCCCCTGGAGTGCTACTGGAATGCAGGATTTATGCCCTGGTATCCAGGATTTAAGCCCGGAATGATTAAACCCCCTGCCTCTCCAAATCTAGGATTTGGAGATGGTTCCTCCCCTTCCCCCCATCATGTTTCTTCCCATGCTCCCAACCTTGGGAATGCTGATCCATGGGACTGGGGGGCGGGCCCATTCCTGCATGCCCCCCTGGCCGCATTCCCATTCCCTTCATCTGCCCGTAGCGCGGATCCTCTGACATTCCCTTCTCGTGCATTGGATCCAGGGGCTGCAGGAGGGAAACATCCCGGGAAATCAGACACCAGCAGAGCATTCCTGGAGGAAATCCTGATGCTTCCAACCCGCCTGGCCCGCAGAATTTCCAGGGGATGGAGCTGGAGCTCCATTTTATTATTCCCAGAGATGCCAAATTCCACCTGCTCTGACCATGAAAATCCTTCCCACAGCACAATTTCCTGGATTTTTAAAATTAAAACTCCCTGGATTGCAGGCGAAGAATTGTGGTTAAATCCCAAAATCCAGGAGGAAAAATCTCTCAATTAACGAGTTAATTAATGGGGCTAGAGTGGGGATTTTCCCATTCCTGAGGTTTTTCAGTCCATTTTTGGAGCAGGGGAAGTCCAGGAGGGATTGGGGGGTGAAATAAGGTGGGAAGGGAGTGCAGGTGAAGTTCATGGATTCATATTAAATCCTTTAGTTACTCCCCTCTTCCCATCTCCTTCTGATGCTGGAGGAGGAAAACAGATCATTCCAGCAGTGGGAATTTGCAGAGGTGACAAGGTGGTGGGGGGACACACAGGAATGGGGATAAATCCCCCACCCAAGCTCGAGGGTCTCTGAGGCCTGGAATGCTGGGATGCCTCACCTTGTGCAGAGGGTGGATGGTGTCCGGGGCGTATCCTGGAGCTGGGAGCGCATGTCCCGAGTGTCCAGACCCGGGTGAAGGGCCGGGAGAGGGGCCCAGCATAGATCCTGGGGAAGGGCCGGGCCCCGGAGAGGGGCCAGGCCGGGGGGTCCCTCCCAGCGGAGGCTCCGGAGTTGCCATCTCACATCAGGAGCTGGGAACGGGTTCCTGGAGCTGCACCTGGAATGGGGGATCTGGGTTAATTCTGGGAATGAACTGAGGGAGCAAGGGGTGGGAAACACCCTTCCCAATCCATGATTGAGCACTGAATGAGAAAGGAACCTTCTCCACAGCGCATGCTCAGGCACAAGGAATTTACTTCCCAATCCATCCTTGAGGCAGTTGGAATGGGAAATCTGCTTCCAAATCTGCTAGCCAGGAATAAGAAGCAAGGAATTCCCTCTCACATCCATCACTTGCAAACAATGGGAATCCCATTCCCAATCCGTCCTCGAAGCAGGAGGGATGGGAGATCTGCTTCCCAACCCATCACAGAGTAAGGAGGGACAGGAAACCCCCTTTGCAATCCATCACCAAGATCTCAAAAACAGGGAATTCCCTACCCAATCCATTACTGAGAAGTAAGAAACATGGAATCTGCTTCCAAGTCTGTCATCAAGGAACGAGAAATGGGAATGCCCCATCCTGATCCATTCTAGAGGGCTGCAGAGGGATAAGCACCACTCTTGCACAAAATCTGGGAATTTCTGGTAATTCAGAAGGGCCATGAAAAGTTGGGATGCTCATCCCAATCTGGGGTTGGTTGGAATGGGTTTGCTGGGATTCTGGGAAGCTGCATCCATCCTCCAGTCCCAAAGAGGGAGATTCCACCCAATGGCACTGGAATTCTTATGGGAGATGCTCCTTTTCCAGGCAAATCCCTTCTCTTTCCAGGGAAAAACCCCACGTTTCCAGAAAAAATCCCTTTTCCTGGGCATACTCCTCATTTTTCTGTGCAAATGCCTCCTTACCCAAAGCAAGTTCCTCTTTTTTCCAGGCATAACCCAGAGTAGCTTTTCCTGGGAAAAACCAACCCCCCCACCCCTCAAAAAACAACAATAAAAAAACCCAAACTGCAAACAAATAAAAAAACCCAAAACAAACCAAACCCACAAAACTTTTCTAAGCAAAATGTTCATTTTTCCAGTGCAAACGCCATGAATCCTCCAAAGTAGCACAGAATCCATGGATTTATTAATTCTGGGGTCTGTGGGTCAGGAAAAGGCCACATAGACTTTCATGTTCCTGCTCATTTCCTGCTGCTGGAAAACCTGGATTTCAGCACAAGGGCAGCAACTCCCAGGACACGGAGCAGCCATGGGGGAGTTTGGGAAATTCCCCAAATCATCAGGAAACTTCCTTGGTGTACCCAGAAGCTCCTTCATCCATAAAAATGTGTTTTCCCAGGGAAATGCTACGAACCCGTGTGCATCCCTGGCCTCCCCTAGAAACTTTTTTGGCTTACAGTTCTCAGATTCAAAGGAAGGAAAGTTCAACACCCACGGAATTGCAGGACTGGGAGATTGCTGCCTGGGAATCACCATTCTGAGGGTTCCAACACTCCCTGGAATGATGGGAAATGGGATCAAACATGCACCCAGAGATAGTTTTACCTGATTTTCCTCATTCAAGTTGTTTTGGCACTGTGAAAAACTCAGATTTCCTAGCACCTGCTTCCCCCTACAGGGAGGGGTTTATTCCAATTTAAATTGTTCCAGCCCTTGGGAGTCTCCTACCTCCCACGGGCAGAGCCATTCCTGTTCCATCTTCTGATGAGGAAAACAGGGATTGACAAGGTGGTTTTCCAGCAAAGAGAGGGATTAATTCCTGCTGGATCTGGCAGGAGTTCATCCTGGCACGGCTTTCCCAGGAAAATCAACACCATTCCAGAGATTCCAGGGAATGAATTTTTAATTAAGCTCCATTCCTGCTCTTTTCCAGCCCTAGTACCACCATTCCCTCCCACCCAAGAGAATTTTATGCCTAATTCCAAGGAAATCTGTCATTCCCAAGGAAAATATCCCTGTGGGATGTTACTTCCCAGTTCCTAGGGAAGGGGGGGTTCCTGAAATTCCAGCACCTACCTAGAAGCATGGCAGTCTTCTATGCCTCTGGAGGGATGAGCTCCTAACACCAGGCTACGGGGGAAAACCAGGAATTAATTGGGAATTAAGGTGGGAATGTCATTACCCAGCAGCACTGGAGCATTAACAGAGCACAAGACTCCTAAAAAAAGGCAATTTCCTCATGGATGAGCCCAACTCAGGGTATGTTGGGGGAATTTGCCAACTTCCAGTGAGGAAACACTCAAAAATCCATTTTAAAAATTGCTCTTAAAAATTCCTGGAGGCAGTGGATTCCACCTGCTCCAACCACAAAAATCATTCCCACAGCACAATTTGATTTTTCCTGGACTGTTTTATTAAAAATCCCCTGGATTACAGGTGAGGAATTGTCACTAAATCCTGAAATCCAAGAAAAAAAAAACCCCTGGATTAATGACTCAATTAATGGGGAAGGTTTTCACTTTCCTGGGGTTTTCCAGTCCATTTTTGGAGCAGGAGAGTCTGGAAGGGATTTGGGGGGCTGGAAAATAGGTCAGGAAGGGGGAGAGGAAATGGGAATAGACTGCGGGTGCAGCTCTTTTATTTTAATTAAATCCCTTGCTTATCCTCCTGTTCCCATCGTCTTCCACCTCCGGAGGAGGAAAACGGGTAATTCCAGCAGTGGGAACCCGCGGAGGTGAAAAGGAGGCGGGGCTGAAACGGGGATAAGTGGATTGGGATAGGTCCCTCCCCTTCCAAAATTGGGGGTCCTGCTCCGACCTGATCCTTCCCCCACTCCCCCGCATTCCTCCAGGAAGAGGCCAAATTCCCAGTGGGAAATTAGGGAGCTCATCCAAGGGGCCTCGGAAATCGCGTGACCCTCCCCTCTAAAACAGGGGTAAATCGGGTTATTTGTGGGAGGGGGGGAGATGGGAAAGGAGTGGAAAAAGGGGGTTGGAAAAGTGGGGATGGAAAAAACGGGATTCCCAAAAGCAGCGCGGGGGGGCGTGGCCCGACATAACTGGGAAGGGCCTCGGTGGGGGGGGCTGGAAAAGCCCCTCAAGATCAGAAGGATGAAGTGTTTGGTGTCCTCGGGAAGGACAAAGACGGAAACGATGCGGGAGGATTTCTGGGGGGAAATGGAGATATGTGGGAGGATAGTGGGATACGGGGGAAATGGGGGGGGCGGGAAAGGGGGATATAGGAGATTTGGGAAAAGCGAGTATTGGGGGAAAACAGGGGGATATCGAATGGAGAAAAAATAGGGGATATAGAATGCTGAGGGGGGATCTATCCCGTGGGGGCTGAAGGGGCTACCGATCTTGTGGGGGTGGGAAATCCCCAAGGCCGAGTACCTCAGGCTGAGGTCGCCGCCGGCCCCGAACAAAGGGCCCGTGACCCTCTCGGGCCGCCGTACCCGCCCCGCGCCCCCCCCCGCCCGGCCTTACCGGGGCCGGGGCCCTTCCCAGAGCCCTGCCCGGGGCTCATCCCGGCCCGATCCCGACGCGATCGCGACTCCGGTCTCGGCGGGGGAACAAAGGAGCCGCCGGAGCCGCCGCCGCCGCCTCAGGGAGCGCCGGGCCCGCGCCTGCGCGCCGGGCCCCACGCCGAGCCCCGTCCACCGCGCGCGGTCAGCCAATGGCGCGGCGCCCCAGCGCCAGCGCTGCCAATGAGAGGCGACCAGAGGAGAGCGCGCGCCGTGGCTCCGCCCGCGTCCCCCGCGAAAGCAGCCAATGGGAAGACGGCGCGCTGCCCCCAATGAAGAAAGGGAGGGGGAAGTGGAGAGGCCGCGCCCACCTGCGGCGCGGCAGCCAATGGGAGGCGCATTCGCCGATTTTCCTCGTCCCCGCCCTGACTGACCTGTCAGTCACACGCCATCGCAGCCAATCAGCACGGCGTTCTTCCGTCGCGACCAATGAGAAGGCGCGGAAGTGATCGGTGAGGTGGGGCCGGCGGGGCGCGGAGGACGCGCGTGCGCAGAGCGACCGGCACTGCGGCGGGAGGGAGGGGCTCCGGTGAGGCGGGGGGAGAGGCGGGGAGGGCTCGTGATCGGGGCGGAAAAGGGGGGGAAGCCCTGGGCCTGAGGGGGCGCCCCCGGGTCAGGGGGTCTGCAGGATGGGGCCTGAGAGAGATACGGGGGTCCCAGTCCCGGGTGATCCCGTGGATTTGGCAGTTCCGTCCGGATTTGGAGGTCACTGCGTCGAGGATCTCAGTCCAGGGGGATCCCCGGGACTTTGGGGGTTCCTCCCTGTCCATGGCAGTCCCTGGGACTGGGGGATCCCCGGGTTGGAGGGTCCCAATCCAGTTGGGATCCCGGGATTTGATGGGTCCCAGCTCAGGGGTTGCTTCCATTGCCGACAAAACCATTTGGGGTGGAAAACCCCTGAATGAATAAAACCTCCCCAACTGGAACTGTAAATGGACATAGACTCCTTGATTAATCCTCTACTTCAGGATAAATTAAAGGGGTTATAAATAAGAATTAATTAAATCACAGAGAGGAGTGTTGGGAAAGTTAATCCACTAACGCCAGATGTTTATGTCCAAAAAGGAGAAAGAAAAGTCCTGTTACTTTACTTGAATAAAGAGGGAGATCATGGGCATTCCCCAGGTTCCTGATGGCAGCTTGGAGGTGGTGTCTGGCACAGCAAGGGGAGCCAGAGTTCCAGCTGGTGGAAGATGTGGTCTGGGAGAAATCCTACACCATTTGTAATTTTAGCAGGCAGAAGCCCAGTCCTGGCCAAAGGCCCCTGGACAAGAATGGTGGACATTTTTCATGGGAAAAAAACCTCACCTCCCCAGCTTCCTGATGTCAGTCTGCAGGAGGCGTTTGGCACTCCAAGGAGAGCCAGGGTTCCAACTTGTGCTAGCTTGTATCTGGGAGATGTCCTGATCCATTCATAATTTCAACAGGCAGAAGTCCACTATTGTCCACAGGCCCCTGGACAGGAATGGTGGCCCTTTTCCGTGGAAAACAAAACTCACCCCCCCTCAGGTTCCTGAAGTCAGTTTGGAGGAAGCATTTGGCACTCCAAGAGCAGCCAGAGTCCAAAGTTTTGGCAGGTTTGATCTGGGAGAAATCCTTTGCTGTTTCTATTTGCAGCACAGACCCACCTGACAGGGGAAGGATGGTGACCAGAGCCTCCCAGGGCAGCACAGACCCACCTGACAGGAGAAGGATGGTGACCAGAGCCCCCCAGGGCAGCACAGACACACCTGACAGGGGAAGGATGGTGACCAGAGCCCCCCAGGGCAGCACAGACACACCTGACAGGGGAAGGATGGTGACCAGAGCCCCCCAGGGCAGCACAGACACACCTGTATGGGGAAGGATGGTCACCTGTCCCCAGGATCTCCATGGCAAGAGTCCAACCACAGCAGCAGCGTTTGCCAGTCCAGGCAGGCAGAACACAGCAGCAACCAAAATCTCCCCACCGAGGACAGCATGGATCAACTTCCCAGGATGGGAAGGGCTGCTGGAAAGGGCAGGACGGGGCTGCACTGGGACAGAAGCAGAGCAGGAACCCAGCAGGCTGTTACAGCCCTGCAGCACAGCCAGACAAGTGCTCCAGGCTGCAATCACCATTTACAGCCCTGAAAACTCACCATCCTACCCACCACAGCAGCTGCAGCAGAGATCCAAGTCCACCCTGCAATGGCCAGAGACTAGAACAACTTCAGGGCATTTCTCCCCTAAGAAAACACAAATGAAATATTGAAACAACAGCTGGGCATTTTGGAGGCAGCGTGAGCTACCAACAGTCACAGCAGAGCTCAGCACATCTGGGAAACCTGCATTGCCACTGACCTGGAAAAACTGCCCCAAAACCTCACCTCACCCAGAAGTGGGATGGGAGGAAAAAGCAGGCATGTCTCCCACCTTGCTGAGATAGTTTTGTGCAGTTTGTACTTACTAGAAAACATCCCCAAATCACACCAAAACCTCACCTGTATCTCCATTATTAGCAGAAAAATTTGATCTATTTTTGAGGCTTGTACCTGATTTGTTTCACATTTCCCTTGGAAGAGCCTCACAAAGAACCTAAAATACATCTCCAAATCACACCAAAACCTCACCTTTATTTCCATTAGGTCATCATAAGCAGAAAAATTTGAACTATTTTTAAAGCTTGTACGTAATTCAGCTGAAATTTTCTTTTGAAGAGCTTCACAAAGCTAAAATACAACTATATAAACACAATACCTAAAATACATCCCCAAATCACACCAAAACCTTACCTTTATTTGCATTATGCCATTATTAGCAGAAAATCTTTAATTATTTTTGAGGTTTGTACCTGATTTGTTAGAATTCTTCCTTTGAAGAGCCTCACAAAGAACCTAAAATCCATCCCCAAATCACACCAAAACCTCACCTTTATTTCCATTAGGTCAATATTAGAGAAAAACTTATTTTTGAATTATTTTTGTGGCTTTTACCTGATTTGTTTGACGTTTTCCTCTGAAGAGCTCAGCAAAGAAAAGCTCTGCTCTGCCTCTCCCAAGTGCTCCTGACACAACTTCAGTTTCTTCCCTGTGGATGATAAGATAAATTCCAATTTAAACAACTAAAGATGAATTTCTGATGGAAAACCTTGAAAAACTGCCCCAAAAAAATCACCTCACCCCAAAGTGGGATTGGAGGAACAAGCAGTCATTTCTTCCACCTTGCTGGGATAATTTTGTGCAGTTTGTACTTCTTAAACAACATCTCTAAGTCAGACCAAATCCTGTCCTTTATTTCTATTAGGTCATTATTAGCAGAAAAATTGAATTATTTTTGAGGCTTCTACCTGGATTTGTTTGATATTTTCTTTGGAAGAGCCTCATAAAGAACCTAAAAAACATCCCCAAATCACACCAAAACCTCACCTTTATCTCCATTATCAGGCAGAAAAATTTGAATTATTTTTGTGGCTTTTACCTGATTTGTTTGATATTTTCCTTGGAAGAGCCTCACAAAGAACCTAAAATCCATCTCCAAATCACAAGAAAAACTTACCTTTATTTCAATTAGGTCATCATTAGCAGAAAAACTTCAATGATTTTTGAGGTTTGTACCTGATTTGTTTGACATTTCCCTTGGAGGAGCCTCACAAAGAACCTAAAATCCATCCCCAAATCACACCAAAATGTCACCTCTATCTCCATTAGGTCAATATTAGTAGAAAAACTTATTTTTGAATTAATTTTGAGGCTTGTACCTGATTTGTTTGACATTTGCCTTGGAAGAGCCTCACAAAAAAACCTAAAATACATCCCCAAATCACACCAAAATCTTTCCTTTATTTCCATTAGGTCAGTATTAGCAGAAATATTTGAACTATTTTTAAAGTTTGTTCAAAATTGAGTTGAAATTTCCTTTTGAAGAGCCTCACAAAGGACCTAAAAACATCCCCAAATTACACCAAAACCTCACCTGTATTTCCATTAGGTCATCATAAGCAGAAAAATTTGAACTATTTTTAAAGCTTGTACGTAATTTAGCTGAAATTTTCTTTTGAAGAGCTTCACAAAGCTAAAATACAACTATATAAACACAATACCTAAAATACATCCCCAAATCACACCAAAACCTCACCTTTATCTCCATTATCAGGCAGAAAAATTTGAACTATTTTTGTGGCTTTTACCTGATTTGTTTGACATTTTCCTTTGAAGAGCCTCACAAAGAACCTAAAATCCATGTCCAAATCACACCAAAACCTCACCTTTATTTCCATTAGGTCAATATTAGAGAAAACTTATTTTTGAATTAATTTTGTGGCTTTTACCTGATTTGTTTGACGTTTTCCTCTGAAGAGCTCAGCAAAGAAAAGCTCTGCTCTGCCTCTCCCAAGTGCTCCTGACACAACTTCAGTTTCTTCCCTGTGGATGTCAAGAGAAATTCCAATTTAAACAGCTAAAGATGAATTTCTGATGGAAAACCTTGAAAAACTGCCCCAAAAAAATCACCTCACCCCAAAGTGGGATTGGAGGAACAAGCAGTCATTTCTTCCACCTTGCTGGGATAATTTTGTGCAGTTTGTACTTCTTAAACAACATCTTTAAGTCAGACCAAACCCTGTCATTTATTTCTATTAGGTCATTATTAGCAGAAAAATTGAATTATTTTTGAGGCTTCTACCTGGATTTGTTTGATATTTTCTTTGGAAGAGCCTCATAAAGAACCTAAAAAACATCCCCAAATCACACCAAAACCTCACCTTTATCTCCATTATCAGGCAGAAAAATTTGAATTATTTTTGTGGCTTTTACCTGATTTGTTTGATATTTTCCTTGGAAGAGACTCACAAAGAACCTAAAATCCATCTCCAAATCAAAATAAAAACTTACATTTATTTCAATTAGGTCATCATTAGCAGAAAAACTTCAATGATTTTTGAGGTTTGTACCTGATTTGTTTGACATTTCCCTTGGAGGAGCCTCACAAAGAACCTAAAATCCATCTCCAAATCACACCAAAACCTCACCTTTATTTCCATTAGGTCATCATAAGCAGAAAAATTTGAACTATTTTTAAAGCTTGTACGTAATTCAGCTGAAATTTTCTTTTGAAGAGCTTCACAAAGCTAAAATACAACTATATAAACACAATACCTAAAAATATCCCCAAATCACACCAAAACCTCACCTTTATTTGCATTATGCCATTATTAGCAGAAAATCTTTAATTATTTTTGAGGTTTGTACCTGATTTGTTTGAAATCTTCCTTTGAAGAGCCTCACAAAGAACCTAAAATCCATCTCCAAATCACACCAAAACCTCACCTTTATTTCCATTAGGTCAGCATTAGAGAAAAACTTATTTTTGAATTAATTTTGTGGCTTTTACCTGATTTGTTTGACGTTTTCCTCTGAAGAGCTCAGCAAAGAAAAGCTCTGCTCTGCCTCTCCCAAGTGCTCCTGACACAACTTCAGTTTCTTCCCTGTGGATGATAAGAGAAATTCCAATTTAAACAGCTAAAGATGAATTTCTGATGGAAAACCTTGAAAAACTGCCCCAAAAAAATCACCTCACCCCAAAGTGGGATTGGAGGAACAAGCAGTCATTTCTTCCACCTTGCTGGGATAATTTTGTGCAGTTTGTACTTCTTAAACAACATCTCTAAGTCAGACCAAATCCTGTCCTTTATTTCAATTAGGTCATTATTAGCAGAAAAATTGAATTATTTTTGAGGCTTCTACCTGGATTTGTTTGATATTTTCTTTGGAAGAGCCTCATAAAGAACCTAAAAAACATCCCCAAATCACACCAAAACCTCACCTTTATCTCCATTATCAGGCAGAAAAATTTGAATTATTTTTGTGGCTTTTACCTGATTTGTTTGATATTTTCCTTGGAAGAGCCTCACAAAGAACCTAAAATCCATCTCCAAATCACACCAAAACCTCACCTTTATTTCCATTAGCTCAATATTAGTAGAAAAACTTATTTTTGAATTAATTTTGAGGCTTGTACCTGATTTGTTTGGCATTTGCCTTGGAAGAGCCTCACAAAAAAACCTAAAATCCATCCCCAAATCACACCAAAATCTTTCCTTTATTTCCATTAGGTCAGTATTAGCAGAAATATTTGAACTATTTTTAAAGTTTGTTCAAAATTGAGTTGCAATTTCCTTTTGAAGAGCCTCACAAAGGACCTAAAAATATCCCCAAATCACACCAAAACCTGACCTGTATTTCCATTACATTATTAGCAGAAAAACTGGAATTATTTTTAAAACTTGTACATAATTGAGTTGAAATTTTCTTTTGAAGAGCCTCACAAATCACCTAAAAAACATCCCCAAATTACACCAAAACCTCACCTGTATTTCCATTAGGTCATCATAAGCAGAAAAATTTGAACTATTTTTAAAGCTTGTACGTAATTTAGCTGAAATTTTCTTTTGAAGAGCTTCACAAAGCTAAAATACAACTATATAAACACAATACCTAAAATACATCCCCAAATCACACCAAAACCTCACCTTTATCTCCATTATCAGGCAGAAAAATTTGAACTATTTTTGTGGCTTTTACCTGATTTGTTTGACATTTTCCTTTGAAGAGCCTCACAAAGAACCTAAAATCCATGTCCAAATCACACCAAAACCTCACCTTTATTTCCATTAGGTCAGCATTAGAGAAAAACTTATTTTTGAATTAATTTTGTGGCTTTTACCTGATTTGTTTGACGTTTTCCTCTGAAGAGCTCAGCAAAGAAAAGCTCTGCTCTGCCTCTCGCAAGTGCTCCTGACACAACTTCAGTTTCTTCCCTGTCTGGCCCCTAAACATGGAAAGGCCAAGCCCTGTTTCACTAATGAGCACAGACCTGGTGCAGACAACACTGATGATCCTGGGTATTTCACTGCTGAGGGGACACAGACACAACATCTGCTTTGAAGGTTCACCCAGAGCTCAGCTTGGCCTCGGGGCTCTTGTCCAGGCCTCAGTGCCTCAATCAGTCCCAGGCTGTTTGAACCTCTGCAGAAAGCTCATCCCCATCTCCTGTGGAACCACACTGCAGGCAGCACCTCCTCTGCCCATTCCTGAGGCTAATGAGCCTGCCACAAAAGAGCAGCGACTGATCCTGGAATTACAGAAGGCAGCCAGGGGAAAGGACCCTTTTTCCTCCATCCACAAAGTCCAAGGCCACCAAAAACCCATCAAGGGAACACCTGAGCACTTACCCAAGCAGCAGCAGCAGCAGGAGAGAAGATGCCAGGCACTCCTGGCTCCCAGAGCTCCCAGGGCTGCCTTGCCCTCACCTTCAGCCCTTGCCTGGACAGCAAGGCAATCCCAGGGACAGAAATCCAGGCTCCTGCTGCTCCTGGAAGGAGGTACCCAACAGCACCGTGCTGGCTGAGCACGGCAGCTAAACCAGGATGCTCCTCCTGGGGCAAAACTCCAGCCACTAAAGAGCCAGGAACACAGGACAGAGCCCAGCCTCTGCACTGGAGCATATGGATCCAGCTCTGCTGACAAGTGGGCACTTGAGACAGGAATCCAGAACCCTCGGTGAAGTGAAATCAGAGCCCCAGATGTTTTCTTGATTGTGTCATTAGCACCTCACTTACCTTTCAGTCTTCTGCCAAGTGTTTGCAGATGCTTTGCTTCTATTCAAAACCATAAATTTCACCAGGTTTGAAGTAGTCACACTAAACCACCTTACTGACATCTTCCACATCAGATGTTCCTGTTAAAAGAAAGATATTTTTCCCTTCAGATCATTCCTTAAGCTGTCAATAAATGCAGAATCTCACAGGTACTCACAGAAATTCTCCCAGCTCCATTTGCTGCTTCTCTCTCTGCCAGGGCCCAACAAGTTCTGGGTCAGTTCTTGTTCCAGGCTTGCCAGGGCATTTGTCCCCTAAGAAAACACAAATGAAATATTGAAACAACAGCTGGGCATTGAAAAATCACCCCAAAAAATCACCTCACCTGTCCAGAGCAGCCCAAGGGCTTCTTTTACAGCTCCCCAGGCCTGGCCAAAGCCCCAGGGGCACAGGAACAACCAATTCTCAGAGTAGCTACAGAAGCACCAACAGATTCCATCCATTGTTCTGCAGACAACAAATCTGTTTAACTACTGTGCACTTGCATTGATGGTGTGGGAGGGTCAATTCAGCTTCCGTGGATGCTGAAACACAAAACATAAAAAGAAAATTAATCTTTCCCACAAAACTAAAAGAAAGAAAACTCCTTAAAAATTATGCCATTCCTCAGAAAATGCCTTTTTCATTTTGAACTTAGCGCCCTAGAATTTAAACAAACATTAAAAACAGAAAACACACGAGATGGACAAGAGCATCTGATCATGGACAAACCTTCAGACTCACATGGTTCTGGAAAATGATTTATCCAAGCCTTTTTGCCTCATCCCGAGCCCTTCCTCACCCTTAGGAATCTCGGTGGCTGCCCTGGGATCTCTCCTTGCATCCCCTCGGGCAGTGACCCGGGTGTGGCAGCAGGAGGAACAACGACCTTATTTTCCTGTTAATGTGGAGACAGAACAGAGGTAAAAGGACACATTTGAAAAACAATGAGCTCATCACTCGCTCTGCTTTAGCAACAAGTCCACTAATGTTTACAGCACTGAACATTATTTTAACTAAAAAATATTTTCAACTAAAGTGCCTTGATGGCATCGATAGCATCATGCTCAAGGTTCACCTTGTCAGCCACCAACAGTCACAGCAGAGCTCACTACATCTGGGAAACTCGCATGGCCACTCACCTCGAAAAACTGCCCCAAAAATATCACTTCACCCAAAAGGGGGATTGCAGGAACAAGCAGGCATGTCTCCCACCTTGCTGAGATAATTTTCTGAAATTTGTACTTCTTAAACTACATCTCCAAATCACACCAAAACCTTTCCTTTATTTCCATTATGCCATTATTAGCAGAAAAACTGGAATTATTTTTGAGGCTTGTATCTGAATGGGTTGACATTTTCCTTGGAAGAGCCTCACAAAGAACCTAAAATCCATCTCCAAATCACACCAAAAACTTAGCTTAATTTCCATGAGGTCAATAATACAATAAAACTTATTTTTGAAGCTTGTACCTGATTTGTTTGACGTTTTCCTCTGAATAGCTCAGCAAAGAAAAGCTCTGCTCTGCCTCTCCCAAGTGCTCCTGACACAACTTCAGTTTCTTCCCTGTGGATGATAAGAGAAATTCCAATTTAAACAGCTAAAGATGAATTTCTGATGGAAAACCTTGAAAAACTGCCCCAAAAAAATCACCTCACCCCAAAGTGGGATTGGAGGAACAAGCAGTCATTTCTTCCACCTTGCTGGGATAATTTTCTGCAGTTGTACTTCTTAAACAACATCTTTAAGTCAGACCAAACCCTGTCCTTTATTTCTATTAGGTCATTATTAGCAGAAAAATTGAATTATTTTTGAGGCTTCTACCTGGATTTGTTTGATATTTTCTTTGGAAGAGCCTCATAAAGAACATAAAAAACATCCCCAAATCACACCAAAACCTCACCTTTATCTCCATTATCGGGCAGAAAAACTGGAATTATTTTTGAGGCTTGTATCTGATTGGGTTGACATTTTCCTTGGAAGAGCCTCACAAAGAACCTAAAATCCATCCCCAAATCACAAGAAAAACTTACCTTTATTTCAATTAGGTCATCATTAGCAGAAAAACTTCAATGATTTTTGAGGTTTGTACCTGATTTGTTTGACATTTCCCTTGGAGGAGCCTCACAAAGAACCTAAAATCCATCCCCAAATCACACCAAAACCTCACCTTTATTTCCATTAGCTCAATATTAGTAGAAAAACTTATTTTTGAATTAATTTTGAGGCTTGTACCTGATTTGTTTGACATTTGCCTTGGAAGAGCCTCACAAAAAAAACCTAAAATACATCCCCAAATCACACCAAAATCTTTCCTTTATTTCCATTAGGTCAGTATTAGCAGAAATATTTGAACTATTTTTAAAGTTTGTTCAAAATTGAGTTGAAATTTCCTTTTGAAGAGCCTCACAAAGGACCTAAAAATATCCCCAAATCACACCAAAACCTCACCTGTATTTCCATTACATTATTAGCAGAAAAACTGGAATTATTTTTAAAACTTGTACATAATTGAGTTGAAATTTTCTTTTGAAGAGCCTCACAAATCACCTAAAATACATCCCCAAATTACACCAAAACCTCACCTGTATTTTCATTAGGTCATCATAAGCAGAAAAATTTGAACTATTTTTAAAGCTTGTACGTAATTTAGCTGAAATTTTCTTTTGAAGAGCTTCACAAAGCTAAAATACAACTATATAAACACAATACCTAAAATACATCCCCAAATCACACCAAAACCTCACCTTTATTTGCATTATGCCATTATTAGCAGAAAATCTTTAATTATTTTTGAGGTTTGTACCTGATTTGTTTGAAATCTTCCTTTGAGGAGCCTCACAAAGAACCTAAAATCCATCTCCAATTCACACCAAAACCTCACCTTTATCTCCATTATTAGGCAGAAAAATTTGAACTATTTTTGTGGCTTTTACCTGATTTGTTTGACATTTTCCTTTGAAGAGCCTCACAAAGAACCTAAAATCCATCTCCAAATCACACCAAAACCTCACCTTTATTTCCATTAGGTCAGCATTAGAGAAAAACTTATTTTTGAATTAATTTTGTGGCTTTTACCTGATTTGTTTGACGTTTTCCTCTGAAGAGCTCAGCAAAGAAAAGCTCTGCTCTGCCTCTCCCAAGTGCTCCTGACACAACTTCAGTTTCTTCCCTGTCTGGCCCCTAAACATGGAAAGGCCAAGCCCTGTTTCACTAATGAGCACAGACCTGGTGCAGACAACACTGATGATCCTGGGTATTTCACTGCTGAGGGGACACAGACACAACATCTGCTTTGAAGGTTCACCCAGAGCTCAGCTTGGCCTCGGGGCTCTTGTCCAGGCCTCAGTGCCTCAATCAGTCCCAGGCTGTTTGAACCTCTGCAGAAAGCTCATCCCCATCTCCTGTGGAACCACACTGCAGGCAGCACCTCCTCTGCCCATTCCTGAGGCTAATGAGCCTGCCACAAAAGAGCAGCGACTGATCCTGGAATTACAGAAGGCAGCCAGGGGAAAGGACCCTTTTTCCTCCATCCACAAAGTCCAAGGCCACCAAAAACCCATCAAGGGAACACCTGAGCACTTACCCAAGCAGCAGCAGCAGCAGCAGGAGAGAAGATGCCAGGCACTCCTGGCTCCCAGAGCTCCCAGGGCTGCCTTGCCCTCACCTTCAGCCCTTGCCTGGACAGCAAGGCAATCCCAGGGACAGAAATCCAGGCTCCTGCTGCTCCTGGAAGGAGGTACCCAACAGCACCGTGCTGGCTGAGCACGGCAGCTAAACCAGGATGCTCCTCCTGGGGCAAAACTCCAGCCACTAAAGAGCCAGGAACACAGGACAGAGCCCAGCCTCTGCACTGGAGCATATGGATCCAGCTCTGCTGACAAGTGGGCACTTGAGACAGGAATCCAGAACCCTCGGTGAAGTGAAATCAGAGCCCCAGATGTTTTCTTGATTGTGTCATTAGCACCTCACTTACCTTTCAGTCTTCTGCCAAGTGTTTGCAGATGCTTTGCTTCTATTCAAAACCATAAATTTCACCAGGTTTGAAGTAGTCACACTAAACCACCTTACTGACATCTTCCACATCAGATGTTCCTGTTAAAAGAAAGATATTTTTCCCTTCAGATCATTCCTTAAGCTGTCAATAAATGCAGAATCTCACAGGTACTCACAGAAATTCTCCCAGCTCCATTTGCTGCTTCTCTCTCTGCCAGGGCCCAACAAGTTCTGGGTCAGTTCTTGTTCCAGGCTTGCCAGGGCATTTGTCCCCTAAGAAAAACACAAATGAAATATTGAAACAACAGCTGGGCATTGAAAAATCACCCCAAAAAATCACCTCACCTGTCCAGAGCAGCCCAAGGGCTTCTTTTACAGCTCCCCAGGCCTGGCCAAAGCCCCAGGGGCACAGGAACAACCAATTCTCAGAGTAGCTACAGAAGCACCAACAGATTCCATCCATTGTTCTGCAGACAACAAATCTGTTAACTACTGTGCACTTGCATTGATGGTGTGGGAGGGTCAATTCAGCTTCCGTGGATGCTGAAACACAAAACATAAAAAGAAAATTAATCTTTCCCACAAAACTAAAAGAAAGAAAACTCCTTAAAAATTATGCCATTCCTCAGAAAATGCCTTTTTCATTTGAACTTAGCGCCCTAGAATTTAAACAAACATTAAAAACAGAAAACACACGAGATGGACAAGAGCATCTGATCATGGACAAACCTTCAGACTCACATGGTTCGGAAAATGATTTATCCAAGCCTTTTTGCCTCATCCCGAGCCCTTCCTCACCCTTAGGAATCTCGGTGGCTGCCCTGGGATCTCTCCTTGCATCCCCTCGGCAGTGACCCGGGTGTGGCAGCAGGAGGAAACAACGACCTTATTTTCCTGTTAATGTGGAGACAGAACAGAGGTAAAGGACACATTTGAAAAACAATGAGCTCATCACTCGCTTGGCTTTAGCAACAAGTCCACTATGTTTACAGCACGAACATTATTTTAACTAAAAATATTTTCAACTAAAGTGCCTTGATGGCATCGATAGCATCATGCTCAAGGTTCACCTGTCAGCCACCAACAGTCACAGCAGAGCTCAGTACATCTGGGAAACTCGCATGGCCACTCACCTCGAAAAACTGCCCCAAAAAATATCACTTCACCCAAAGGGGATTGCAGGAACAAGCAGGCATGTTCTCCCACCTTGCTGAGATAATTTTCTGAAATTTGTACTTCTTAAACTACATCTCCAAATCACACCAAAACCTTTCCTTTATTTCCATTATGCCATTATTAGCAGAAAAACTGGAATTATTTTTGAGGCTTGTATTGATTGGGTTGACATTTTCCTTGGAAGAGCCTCACAAAGAACCTAAAATCCATCTCCAAATCACACCAAAAACTTAGCTTAATTTCCATGAGGTCAATAATACAATAAAACTTATTTTTGAAGCTTGTACCTGATTGTTTGACGTTTTCCTCTGAAGAGCTCAGCAAGAAAAGCTCTGCTCTGCCTCTCCCAAGTGCTCCTGACACAACTTCAGTTTCTTCCCTGTGGATGACAAGAGAAATTCCAATTTAAACAACTAAAGATGATTTTCTGATGAAAAATACGAGATACTCAAACAGAAGAGAGGAGAGACTCGTTTGATCACC
>JAJEOU010000136.1:27590-166157 GCA_021534815.1 Acrocephalus arundinaceus
GTCACCATCCTTCCCCTGTCAGGTGGGTCTGTGCTGCAAATAGAAACAGCAAAGGATTTCTCCCAGATCAAACCTGCCAAAACTTGGACTCTGGCTGCTCTTGGGTGCCAAATGCTTCCTCCAAACTGACTTCAGGAACCTGAGGGGGGGTGATTTTGTTTTCCACGGAAAAGGGCACCATTCCTGTCCAGGGCCTGTGGACAATAGTGGACTTCTGCCTGTTGAAATTATGAATGGATCAGGACATCTCCCAGATACAAGCTAGCACAAGTTGGAACCCTGCTCTCCTTGGAGTGCCAAACGCCTCCTGCAGACTGACATCAGGAAGCTGGGGAGGTGAGGTTTTTTTCCCATGAAAAATGTCCACCATTCTTGTCCAGGGGCCTTGGCAGGACTGGGCTTCTGCCTGCTAAATTACAAATGGTGTGGATTCTCCAGACCACATCTTCCACCACTGGAACTCTGGCTCCCTTGCTGTGCCAGACACCACCTCCAAGCTGCCATCAGGAACCTGGGGATGCCCATGATCTCCCTCTTTATTCAAGTAAAGTAACAGGACTTTTCTTTCTCCTTTTTGGACATAAACATCTGGCGTTAGTGGATTAACTTTCCCAACACTCCTCTCTGTGATTTAATTAATTCTTATTTATAACCCTTTAATTTATCCTGAAGTAGAGGATTAATCAAGGAGTCTATGTCCATTTACAGTTCCAGTTGGGGAGGTTTTATTCATTCAGGGGTTTTCCACCCCAAATGGTTTTGTCGGCAATGGAAGCAACCCTGAGCTGGGACCCATCAAATCCCGGGATCCCAACTGATTGGGACCCTCCAACCCGGGGATCCCCAGTCCCAGGGACTGCCATGGACAGGGAGGAACCCCAAAGTCCGGGATCCCCTGGACTGAGATCCTCGACGCAGTGACCTCCAAATCCGGACGGAACTGCCAAATCCACGGGATCACCCGGGACTGGGACCCCCGTATCTCTCTCAGGCCCCATCCTGCAGACCCCCTGACCCGGGGGCGCCCCCTCAGGCCCAGGGCTTCCCCCCTTTTCCGCCCCGATCACGAGCCCTCCCCGCCTCTCCCCCGCCTCACCGGAGCCCCTCCCTCCCGCCGCAGTGCCGGTCGCTCTGCGCACGCGCGTCCTCCGCGCCCCGCCGGCCCCACCTCACCGATCACTTCCGCGCCTTCTCATTGGTCGCGACGGAAGAACGCCGTGCTGATTGGCTGCGATGGCGTGTGACTGACAGGTCAGTCAGGGCGGGGACGAGGAAAATCGGCGAATGCGCCTCCCATTGGCTGCCGCGCCGCAGGTGGGCGCGGCCTCTCCACTTCCCCCTCCCTTTCTTCATTGGGGGCAGCGCGCCGTCTTCCCATTGGCTGCTTTCGCGGGGGACGCGGGCGGAGCCACGGCGCGCGCTCTCCTCTGGTCGCCTCTCATTGGCAGCGCTGGCGCTGGGGCGCCGCGCCATTGGCTGACCGCGCGCGGTGGACGGGGCTCGGCGTGGGGCCCGGCGCGCAGGCGCGGGCCCGGCGCTCCCTGAGGCGGCGGCGGCGGCTCCGGCGGCTCCTTTGTTCCCCCGCCGAGACCGGAGTCGCGATCGCGTCGGGATCGGGCCGGGATGAGCCCCGGGCAGGGCTCTGGGAAGGGCCCCGGCCCCGGTAAGGCCGGGCGGGGGGGGGCGCGGGGCGGGTACGGCGGCCCGAGAGGGTCACGGGCCCTTTGTTCGGGGCCGGCGGCGACCTCAGCCTGAGGTACTCGGCCTTGGGGATTTCCCACCCCCACAAGATCGGTAGCCCCTTCAGCCCCACGGGATAGATCCCCCTCAGCATTCTATATCCCCTATTTTTTCTCCATTCCATATCCCCTGTTTTCCCCCAATACTCGCTTTTCCCAAATCTCCTATATCCCCTTTCCCGCCCCCCCCATTTCCCCGTATCCCACTATCCTCCCACATATCTCCATTTCCCCCAGAAATCCTCCCGCATCGTTTCCGTCTTTGTCCTTCCCGAGGACACCAAACACTTCATCCTTCTGATCTTGAGGGGCTTTTCCAGCCCCCCCACCGAGGCCCTTCCCAGTTATGTCGGGCCACGCCCCCCGCGCTGCTTTTGGGAATCCCGTTTTTTCCATCCCCACTTTTCCAACCCCTTTTTCCACTCCTTTCCCATCTCCCCCCCTCCCACAAATAACCCGATTTACCCCTGTTTTAGAGGGGAGGGTCACGCGATTTCCGAGGCCCCTTGGATGAGCTCCCTAATTTCCCACTGGGAATTTGGCCTCTTCCTGGAGGAATGCGGGGGAGTGGGGGAAGGATCAGGTCGGAGCAGGACCCCCAATTTTGGAAGGGGAGGGACCTATCCCAATCCACTTATCCCCGTTTCAGCCCCGCCTCCTTTTCACCTCCGCGGGTTCCCACTGCTGGAATTACCCGTTTTCCTCCTCCGGAGGTGGAAGACGATGGGAACAGGAGGATAAGCAAGGGATTTAATTAAAATAAAAGAGCTGCACCCGCAGTCTATTCCCATTTCCTCTCCCCTTCCTGACCTATTTTCCAGCCCCCCAAATCCCTTCCAGACTCTCCTGCTCCAAAAATGGACTGGAAAACCCCAGGAAAGTGAAAACCTTCCCCATTAATTGAGTCATTAATCCAGGGGTTTTTTTTTTCTTGGATTTCAGGATTTAGTGACAATTCCTCACCTGTAATCCAGGGGATTTTTAATAAAACAGTCCAGGAAAAATCAAATTGTGCTGTGGGAATGATTTTTGTGGTTGGAGCAGGTGGAATCCACTGCCTCCAGGAATTTTTAAGAGCAATTTTTAAAATGGATTTTTGAGTGTTTCCTCACTGGAAGTTGGCAAATTCCCCCAACATACCCTGAGTTGGGCTCATCCATGAGGAAATTGCCTTTTTTTAGGAGTCTTGTGCTCTGTTAATGCTCCAGTGCTGCTGGGTAATGACATTCCCACCTTAATTCCCAATTAATTCCTGGTTTTCCCCCGTAGCCTGGTGTTAGGAGCTCATCCCTCCAGAGGCATAGAAGACTGCCATGCTTCTAGGTAGGTGCTGGAATTTCAGGAACCCCCCCTTCCCTAGGAACTGGGAAGTAACATCCCACAGGGATATTTTCCTTGGGAATGACAGATTTCCTTGGAATTAGGCATAAAATTCTCTTGGGTGGGAGGGAATGGTGGTACTAGGGCTGGAAAAGAGCAGGAATGGAGCTTAATTAAAAATTCATTCCCTGGAATCTCTGGAATGGTGTTGATTTTCCTGGGAAAGCCGTGCCAGGATGAACTCCTGCCAGATCCAGCAGGAATTAATCCCTCTCTTTGCTGGAAAACCACCTTGTCAATCCCTGTTTTCCTCATCAGAAGATGGAACAGGAATGGCTCTGCCCGTGGGAGGTAGGAGACTCCCAAGGGCTGGAACAATTTAAATTGGAATAAACCCCTCCCTGTAGGGGGAAGCAGGTGCTAGGAAATCTGAGTTTTTCACAGTGCCAAACAACTTGAATGAGGAAAATCAGGTAAAACTATCTCTGGGTGCATGTTTGATCCCATTTCCCATCATTCCAGGGAGTGTTGGAACCCTCAGAATGGTGATTCCCAGGCAGCAATCTCCCAGTCCTGCAATTCCGTGGGTGTTGAACTTTCCTTCCTTTGAATCTGAGAACTGTAAGCCAAAAAAGTTTCTAGGGGAGGCCAGGGATGCACACGGGTTCGTAGCATTTCCCTGGGAAAACACATTTTTATGGATGAAGGAGCTTCTGGGTACACCAAGGAAGTTTCCTGATGATTTGGGGAATTTCCCAAACTCCCCCATGGCTGCTCCGTGTCCTGGGAGTTGCTGCCCTTGTGCTGAAATCCAGGTTTTCCAGCAGCAGGAAATGAGCAGGAACATGAAAGTCTATGTGGCCTTTTCCTGACCCACAGACCCCAGAATTAATAAATCCATGGATTCTGTGCTACTTTGGAGGATTCATGGCGTTTGCACTGGAAAAATGAACATTTTGCTTAGAAAAGTTTTGTGGGTTTGGTTTGTTTTGGGTTTTTTTATTTGTTTGCAGTTTGGGTTTTTTTATTGTTGTTTTTTGAGGGGTGGGGGGGTTGGTTTTTTCCCAGGAAAAGCTACTCTGGGTTATGCCTGGAAAAAAGAGGAACTTGCTTTGGGTAAGGAGGCATTTGCACAGAAAAATGAGGAGTATGCCCAGGAAAAGGGATTTTTTCTGGAAACGTGGGGTTTTTCCCTGGAAAGAGAAGGGATTTGCCTGGAAAAGGAGCATCTCCCATAAGAATTCCAGTGCCATTGGGTGGAATCTCCCTCTTTGGGACTGGAGGATGGATGCAGCTTCCCAGAATCCCAGCAAACCCATTCCAACCAACCCCAGATTGGGATGAGCATCCCAACTTTTCATGGCCCTTCTGAATTACCAGAAATTCCCAGATTTTGTGCAAGAGTGGTGCTTATCCCTCTGCAGCCCTCTAGAATGGATCAGGATGGGGCATTCCCATTTCTCGTTCCTTGATGACAGACTTGGAAGCAGATTCCATGTTTCTTACTTCTCAGTAATGGATTGGGTAGGGAATTCCCTGTTTTTGAGATCTTGGTGATGGATTGCAAAGGGGGTTTCCTGTCCCTCCTTACTCTGTGATGGGTTGGGAAGCAGATCTCCCATCCCTCCTGCTTCGAGGACGGATTGGGAATGGGATTCCCATTGTTTGCAAGTGATGGATGTGAGAGGGAATTCCTTGCTTCTTATTCCTGGCTAGCAGATTTGGAAGCAGATTTCCCATTCCAACTGCCTCAAGGATGGATTGGGAAGTAAATTCCTTGTGCCTGAGCATGCGCTGTGGAGAAGGTTCCTTTCTCATTCAGTGCTCAATCATGGATTGGGAAGGGTGTTTCCCACCCCTTGCTCCCTCAGTTCATTCCCAGAATTAACCCAGATCCCCCATTCCAGGTGCAGCTCCAGGAACCCGTTCCCAGCTCCTGATGTGAGATGGCAACTCCGGAGCCTCCGCTGGGAGGGACCCCCCGGCCTGGCCCCTCTCCGGGGCCCGGCCCTTCCCCAGGATCTATGCTGGGCCCCTCTCCCGGCCCTTCACCCGGGTCTGGACACTCGGGACATGCGCTCCCAGCTCCAGGATACGCCCCGGACACCATCCACCCTCTGCACAAGGTGAGGCATCCCAGCATTCCAGGCCTCAGAGACCCTCGAGCTTGGGTGGGGGATTTATCCCCATTCCTGTGTGTCCCCCCACCACCTTGTCACCTCTGCAAATTCCCACTGCTGGAATGATCTGTTTTCCTCCTCCAGCATCAGAAGGAGATGGGAAGAGGGGAGTAACTAAAGGATTTAATATGAATCCATGAACTTCACCTGCACTCCCTTCCCACCTTATTTCACCCCCCAATCCCTCCTGGACTTCCCCTGCTCCAAAAATGGACTGAAAAACCTCAGGAATGGGAAAATCCCCACTCTAGCCCCATTAATTAACTCGTTAATTGAGAGATTTTTCCTCCTGGATTTTGGGATTTAACCACAATTCTTCGCCTGCAATCCAGGGAGTTTTAATTTTAAAAATCCAGGAAATTGTGCTGTGGGAAGGATTTTCATGGTCAGAGCAGGTGGAATTTGGCATCTCTGGGAATAATAAAATGGAGCTCCAGCTCCATCCCCTGGAAATTCTGCGGGCCAGGCGGGTTGGAAGCATCAGGATTTCCTCCAGGAATGCTCTGCTGGTGTCTGATTTCCCGGGATGTTTCCCTCCTGCAGCCCCTGGATCCAATGCACGAGAAGGGAATGTCAGAGGATCCGCGCTACGGGCAGATGAAGGGAATGGGAATGCGGCCAGGGGGGCATGCAGGAATGGGCCCGCCCCCCAGTCCCATGGATCAGCATTCCCAAGGTTGGGAGCATGGGAAGAAACATGATGGGGGGGAAGGGGAGGAACCATCTCCAAATCCTAGATTTGGAGAGGCAGGGGGTTTAATCATTCCGGGCTTAAATCCTGGATACCAGGGCATAAATCCTGCATTCCAGTAGCACTCCAGGGGATTTCCAGGTCCACATGCTGGATTTTGGGGGAGGAACAATAAAATCCTGTGGGGCTTAGGGTGGAAATCCTTAATTTTGAGGGCAGACACAGCTCTGCAAGGATTCCAGATGTAAATCCTTCTTTTTGGTTTGGAATTCAATCCCTTGCACCACTCCCAAGCACATCCCTGTGTTCCCTGCCAGGTTATCCATCCCCTCTGGGTGGCTCGGAGCACGCCTCCAGCCCAGTGCCATCCAACGGCCCCTCCAGCGGCTCGGCGGGCGGCTCGGGCGCAGCGCTGGATGGCTCTGGCTCAGACTCACCGGCGCTGGGCCGGGGCCCGTCCCCGTTCAACGCAGCACAGCTCCACCAGCTTCGTGCTCAGATCATGGCCTACAAGCTGCTGGCGCGGGGGCAACCGCTCCCAGAGCACCTCCAGGTTGCCGTCCAGGGAAAGCGGCCCCTGCCCGGGATGCAGCCGCAGATTCCTGCTCTACCTCCACCCGCTGGTGCTGCGCAGGGCCCGGGACAAGCGCCCGGAGCAGGGCCAGCACCACCCGGGTATTCCAGACCTCATGGTGAGGAGGGGCTGGGTAGAAGGGGGGGCCTGGGACTGTCTGTCCAGTTGTGTCCAAGGGGAGCTCATCCTGTTCCATCCTGAGGGATCTGTGGGGGAGCTTGTCCCGTTCAGTCCTGGGATCTGTGGGGAACTTATCCCGTTCCATCTCACATTATCCTGGGAAATCTAAGGGAGCTTGTCCTGGAATATTCATGGAGGGCTTATTCCATTCTGTCCCAGGGGATCCATGGGAAGGGACCTCATCCAATTCTATCCTGGATGATCCATGGGAAGCATTTGGTTCCAGTTTTCCCCAGTATCCCCCAGTTTGAGTTTCCCGCTCTTCTCCCATCCGCGTCCGTGGGCATTCCAGAGGTTGGGATTTTGGATCTATCTGGACTCTGGCAGTTCAGGGCAATGAGGACTATACCTGCAGGTCCTCATTTTCAACCAGAGCAGATCAACCTTCCTGCTGGGACTCTGCCAGGAGTCAGCATCCTCATGGGATTTTCATCTTTTTTTTTCCCTTTTCTCCCTGATTTTGGGGAATTTCCAGGAATAGGAGGGCCCAACATGCCCCCTCCTGGACCCTCAGGAGTTCCCCCCGGCATGCCGGGACAGCCCCCAGGGGGCCCCCCCAAGCCTTGGCCAGAAGGTAAGACCTGGGTCACAAAATTCCTGTGACTTCATCTCAGATCTGTGAGCAAGGGATGCTCCGGGGAATGGAAGGAAGTTCCGGGTTAAAACCCTGGAATTAGGGCTGGAGTTCTGTGAATGGCTGGTTTAACTTCCATACCAAAGCTTTGCAGGGATGCCTGTCCTCATTCCAAGATAGATATTTGGAGCTTTTTAGGGAATTGTGGTTAATTCTTTCATAAACAATTGGAGCTTTGGGGTATTTGGGGCTGGTTTCAAGTAAAATAATTTGATTTTTTTGTAGGGAATAGGGATTAATTTCCAGCCAAATAATTGGACTTTTTTGGTGATTTAGGGTTGATTTCCAGATAAATAATAGGAGTTTTGGGGGGAATTGGCATGAATTTCCCATTAAATCTCTGCAGTTAGTCCACAAGCTAATTCCAAGTCAGATATTAAAGTTTTTGGGGAATTTACTTAATTTCTGACCAAATAATTAGGGGTTTTTGTGGGAGTTGAGATCTGTACCTCCTGGGAAGCTGTGCCTTTGTCCAGACCAGTATTCCCAGACTCTCTGTTCCCATAGGGCCGCTGTCGGCGGCAGCTCCGGGTGGGGCCCCCCAGAAGCTGCTGCCACCGCCCCTGCTGGCCGCCCCTCCCCTGTGCCCCCGGCCGTGCCCCCAGCGTCCCCTGGGCCCCCCCGCCCTCGCCGGGGCAGCCGGCGCCGCCCGCGCTCCCGATCCATCCCAAACAGAACCGGATCACCCCCATCCAGAAACCCCGCGGCCTCGACCCCGTTGAGATCCTGCAGGAGCGCGAGTACAGGTATGGCCTCACCTGGACCTCCCAGGAATTCCCAGGGTTCCTCCCAGCCTCAGCTGCTGGCATCCCATGTTCCTTCTTCCTGAGACCCCTCTGGATGAGCAAGAAGACGTTTTCCTTGGAATTCCTAAGGCTTTTCCCAGCCCCAGCTTCCCCCCATCCTGTTTCTCTGCTTCCCTATGTCCACAGGTCCAGAGGGATGAGTGTGTTTTCCTTGGAGATTCCCAAGGTCTCTCCCATCTCCAACTGCCTCCATCCCATTTTTCCTCTTCCCAAGATCCAGAGGGATGAGCAGGAGAACATTTTTCTTGGAGATTCTTCCTGACCCTTCCCAGCTCCATTGCCTTTCACTGACTGTGCTCTGGCCCTGCTGTGTCTTTATTCCCATGGGGGTCCCCAAATCTCATCCCAGGATTCTGGAAGCAACTTCCCAATGCCCTCTCCCTGCTCCCATGCTCTTCCCAATGGGAACTACATTGGAAGTGAGCTGAACTTGTCCCAGAATCCCTTCTCCTCCTCCACAGGCTCCAAGCCCGCATCGCCCACCGCATCCAAGAGCTGGAAAACCTTCCCGGCTCCTTGGCCGGAGATCTGCGGACCAAAGCAACCATCGAGCTCAAGGCTCTGCGGCTGCTCAATTTCCAGCGCCAGGTGAGCACTGGGAGAACCAGGATTTGGGAGGCAGGAGCATTCCGGGGTCACCCTGAGGGCTGATGGCACGCGGTTTTCCTGGGATTGCAGCTGCGGCAGGAGGTGGTGGTGTGCATGCGGCGGGACACGGCGCTGGAGACGGCGCTCAACGCCAAGGCTTACAAGCGCAGCAAGCGGCAGTCGCTGCGTGAGGCCCGGATCACGGAGAAGCTGGAGAAGCAGCAGAAGATCGAGCAGGAGCGGAAGCGCCGGCAGAAGCACCAGGTCAGGGGATTCCTGGGAATCGGGGCAGGGAGGTGATAGGGATGGAGGTTTTAAGGGAATCACTGGGCTTGGGGGTTAGGGGAGGTTGACTCTGCATGATGGTGGCCAAGGGTTTGGTGAGGGCTGTTGGGACCACTTAATGGCCATTGGGACTCTGCAATTCCCATTGCTCTCTTCCAATGACCACCAATCCCTCCTAACTCCCATTCCAACTTCCCACACAATCCCAGCACGCTGAGCCCTGCGATCTGACGGCTGAGTTCTGTTCCCACAGGAATACCTCAACAGCATCCTGCAGCATGCCAAGGACTTCAAGGAATACCACCGGAGCGTGAGCGGGAAGATCCAGAAGCTGACCAAGGCAGTGGCCACATACCACGCCAACACTGAGCGCGAGCAGAAGAAGGAGAACGAGCGCATCGAGAAGGAGCGGATGCGCCGGCTCATGGTGAGCCAGATGCGGGATATTGGGAAAAAGGCAGCCAAGAGACAGGAAGGGCGGGATCAGGGTGGATGCAGTGGGAGCTTTGTCCTCATTGAGAGTGAGGAGGGGCACCAAGGAGTGTGTGGGGTGAGGTCAGGGTGTGATCCCAAGTGTGTTGTTCACCTTGGGCAGGCAGAGGATGAGGAGGGCTACCGGAAGCTCATTGACCAGAAGAAGGACAAGCGCCTGGCCTACCTGCTGCAGCAGACGGACGAGTACGTGGCCAACCTAACAGAGCTCGTGCGGCAGCACAAGGCGGCCCAGGTGGCCAAGGAGAAGAAGAAGAAGAAAAAGAAGAAGGTGGGAGAAAGGGGAAACTCCAGGAATGGCACTGGGAGTGGCTTGTGGAGGGAGGGCCAGGGCTGGACTGCCCAGGCTTACTCTCCTTCTACCTCCTTCTCTTCTCCCTTTCTTTCCTCCCCTTCCTCTCTTCACTCTTTTTCTTTCTCTTCTTTATCCTTTTCTCTCCTTTTCTTCTTTCTCATCCTTCATCTTCTTCCCTTTTTTCGTATCTTTCCTGTCCTTTTCGTCTTTCTTTTTCTTCTCTTCCTTCTCCTCTCTACTCCTCTCCTCCTTCCTTCTCCTCCTGCCCTGTTGCTCCCACAGAAGGCAGAGAATGCCGAGGGACAGGCTCCAGCCATCGGCCCAGATGGGGAGGTGAGTCCAGGCTCATCCCACGGATCCTGGGAAGGGGCCAAGGGGCCACAGGGATTGTTCCACTCCAGCCCACCATGGACGGGGGGTACAGGCCATGTCCCACCGGGCCCATCAGGATCCTCCCTTTTCCCAGCGGGTTTAGGGGTGTTTGGGGCTCAGAATTCCCAATCCCAATCCATATGCTTCTCCCACAGCCGCTGGACGAGACAAGCCAGATGAGCGACCTCCCTGTGAAGGTGATCCATGTGGAGAGTGGGAAGATCCTCACCGGCACCGATGCACCCAAAGCCGGGCAGCTCGAGGCCTGGCTGGAAATGAACCCTGGGTATGCCAGGAATTCTGGGAATGGGGGCTGGGAATGCTGCAACTGGGAGTACCAGAGCTGGAAATGCTGGGGTCGGGAATGGCAGTGGAGGACTGGGAATGGCAGTGGAGAGCTAGAAATGCTGGACCCGGGAGGAAATGGGAGGCTGGGAATGTAAGAGCCAGGAGGGAACAGGGAGCTGGGAATGCCAGAGCTAAATTCCATTTGGAATTCCTTGTTCCATCTTGCCCCCAGGTACGAGGTGGCTCCACGCTCCGACAGTGAGGAGAGCGGCTCGGAGGAGGAAGAGGAGGTGAGGGGGTCCTGTCACATTCCCACTGGGAGTGTTCTGGGAGGAACAGGAAAGAGCTGACCTTGGCAATGGCTGTTTGAGAGCTCAGAGAAAATGGGATAAAATGGAACAAAACAGGAGGATAAAGGATAACATGGATTAAAATGAGACAGAATACTAGGATAACATGGAATAAAGCTATAGGGTAAAATGGGACAAAACAGTAAGGTAAAGTAGGATAAAATTAATTGGAATAGATTTTAAAAAGGGAAAGAAGTACTAAAAAACAGGATAAACTGAGATATAAAAATAGAGTAAAATAGTGGGATAAAATGGAATCTACCTGTTGAACAAGCACTGGGCAGCCAGAAACACTTGGAAATTCCCTTTTGGAAACCCCGGTTTTCATTCTGAATATTGCTGGCATGTCTGCAAAGGGAGTGGCAGGTTTCTGTGGGAGCCTCCTATCTCTGGGAGCCTTGGGTGGGAGGGGGTGGGTGCTTCCCATGGTGTTCCCAAGGAACTTTCCTGTTTTCCCTGGAATTTCTCCACAGGAGGAGGAAGAGGAGCAGCCACAGCCAGCACAGCCAGCGCTGCCCGTGGAAGAGAAGAAAAAGATTCCAGATCCAGACAGCGACGATGTCTCAGAAGTGGATGCTCGACACATCATCGAGTGAGCCCTTCCCTCCCTCTTCCCATTTTCCTGCTCCAGCTTCCCATTCCTAACCAGTCCCTGCCCCAGGAATGGAGTTCAACAAGCAGCATTCCCCCAAGCCCATTTTTTTCTGGATTTTCCCAAAATGAGCCATAACATGGCATTTTATCTGGAAATTCAGTGGGAAAACCACCTCACACAGGACTGACGGTGCTTCCCAGGAATTTCCCCAACAGCATCATCCTTCAAGCATCCCTTTTTCCACCCCAAAACCGCAAATCATCTCCCTTTATCCTCCTTTATTTTCCCATTTCTGCCCATGAGGAACAGGGATCCCCTCCTTCTTACCCATGTTTTTCCATCTCAAGATCACCCTGTCTTCCATAATACCTGTTTTTTCCCCCTATTTCCCCTGCTCACCCCATTTATCCCCCCAATACTCCCTCCCACACTATTTCCCCCTCTTCATCCCCACTCTGATCCCGTTCCCTGGTGTGCCATGACATGTTATCCTGGTTTTCCGGGCAGGAATGCCAAGCAGGACGTGGATGATGAGTATGGGGTGTCACAGGCCCTGGCACGGGGGCTCCAGTCCTACTATGCTGTGGCTCATGCTGTGACTGAACGTGTGGACAAACAGTCAGCCCTGATGGTCAACGGCGTCCTCAAGCAGTACCAGGTCTGGGAATGTGGGAGATACGGGTGTGCCAGGGGATGTGACAGAGATTGTGGTGGTGCAGAGGTGGGATAATGGGATAAGGAGCTGTGTGGGATCAAGACCTGCAGTTGGATAATAATGCCTGGTACAGGATAAGGAGCCCCAGAGCTGGGAAGGAATAACAAGCTGGAGAGGGATAATGAGTCTGAGGTGGTGTGGGATAATAAATGGAATGGTGTGAGATAATGAGGTGAAGACAAGAGCGGGATATTGAGCTGGATTCACTCCCTGCTGAAAGCCAAACCCATTACATTCCGTGTGAATCCATGGAATATCCCAATTCCTTCAACTGGCTCTGAATAATTAACCTGGCAGTGGTACCAGCTCATCTGCATGTGCCCAGGTAGGAGGGGGCTGCTCTCCCACCCCATTCCCATCCCCATCCACATTCCTGCAGATCAAAGGCCTGGAATGGCTCGTGTCCCTGTACAACAACAACCTCAATGGGATCCTGGCGGACGAGATGGGACTGGGGAAAACCATCCAGACCATTGCCCTCATCACGTACCTCATGGAGCACAAGCGGATCAACGGCCCCTTCCTCATCATTGTCCCACTCTCGTGAGTGTTGGAGTACCTGGAAAATCCCACCCAGCTGCTGCTCCAGCCCCACCCTCCCAGATTCCCACCCTTTCCATGTATTTTCCCTCAGGACTTTGTCCAACTGGGCCTACGAATTTGACAAATGGGCTCCTTCCGTGGTCAAGGTCTCCTACAAGGTAAATGTCCTTGGATTCTGGCTTCCATTTTCTTCTTCCTGCTCTGTTACCATTATGCCAAAGAAGCTGCACTGGGTCCCAGCTCCAAATCCATGAAAATCCATGAAATCCCATTTTTGATTGTTCCTCCAGCAGCAGGAACCCCCAAACCTCCTCACTTTGCTGTTCCCTGTGGATAACAGCCCCTCCTACCCCCTCTTCTGGGAATTCCCTCCTCACCCACGACGTTGGAATTCTCCCTCCAGGGCTCTCCAGCGGCACGACGCGCCTTCGTCCCGCAGCTCCGGAGTGGGAAATTCAACGTTCTGCTCACCACATACGAGTACATCATCAAGGACAAGCACATCCTGGCCAAGGTGAGGAACCCGGAGGTTTTCCTGATCTTGCCATGATCACAGATGCTGCAAACAGGAAAATCCCTGCCTTGTTTATACTAAAACCTGGTATTTTATTCCCTGGTATTTTATTCCAAAGCTGAGGCGAAATTCCTGCTCCCACTCCCAATTTTTGGTAATGTATCCCATGATTCATCAGATACATGGTTCCCTTTTCATGAAAAATTCCTTGGATAATTAGTATTAACTAGATCCCTACAAGACTCTTGTTGCCAAGGGGTTCAGCTCCATGGCCACAGGGGCAGGATAAGTGGGATGGAGCGTTGTGTCAATGGAACAACACTTGGGTAATGCTCCAAATCCCAAATTTGGGGATTGAGGGCTTAGGGCCTCCTCCTCAGTGGAACTGGGATCAACCATCCTGTCAGGGATCCCCTGGATTCCCATCTTGGTGTGAATCACCTGGATTCCCATCCCAGTGTGGATCTCTCCTGGTGTGGGGGAACACTCCCAGCATGTTCTGCTCTCAGAGCCTCTTTGAGCTGCTCCAGCATCACGGAGCCATCACAGGCTGCTCTGGGCACATCCACACCCCCTAATTCCCACCATCCCTGCCCTTCCCACTCCCACAGATCCGCTGGAAGTACATGATTGTGGATGAGGGGCACCGGATGAAGAACCACCACTGCAAACTGACCCAGGTGCTCAACACCCACTACGTGGCCCCACGACGGCTGCTCCTCACTGGGACCCCACTCCAGAACAAGCTCCCGGAGCTCTGGGCCCTCCTCAACTTCCTGCTCCCAACCATCTTCAAGAGCTGCAGCACCTTTGAGCAGTGGTTCAATGCACCGTTTGCCATGACTGGGGAGAAGGTGCAGGAAATGGGAAATGCAGGAGTGGGTGGAGACTGCTGGCAGTGGGGATGGGCTTGGGGTCAGTGTTAATGGATAGGGAGGGGTTGAAAGTGTCCCTGGAGCTCTGGGATCAGTGTCTTTAATGGATCTGGAGAAGTTGGAAGTGGCTCTGGAGCTGTGGGATGTTGCTTAGTGTCACTGTTAATGTCTCCAGAGGGATTAGGAGTGTCCTTGGAGCTGTTGGAGCTGGGTCAGTGTCACTATTGAGGGGTCTGTTCCCTTCTCTGGGTGACAATTCCCTTACCTGATGACAATTCCCTGCCTTCCCCCATCCTGGGATACATTCATGGAGTTTCATCCCACTCCAGACTCGCTGTTGGGTCGAGCAGGCAATTCGATCAATATCGCTAGGAATTGAGGGTCAGGGGATTCTTGGAGCAGGGGGACCTGGTGTTTTGGGATGTTAGGGGTCCATCCAATCCCATTTCTGATGCCAATTCCTGTTCCTGGTGATAATTCCCTTCCCTGGCCAGGTGGACCTGAACGAGGAGGAGACAATCCTCATTATCCGCCGCCTGCACAAGGTGCTCCGGCCCTTCCTGCTCCGGCGCCTCAAGAAGGAGGTGGAAGCTCAGCTCCCGGAAAAGGTGACACTGGAGGGTCCCCTCGCCTTTCCCCATCCCAGGATACGACTTGGGGAGGTCCAGCCTGCTCTTACCCATCCTGGGATATGCACATGGAGCTTCATCCCACTCCAGAATCATTGCTGGGTTGGATTGAACAGGAACTAGGGGCTTGAGGAGTTCTTAGAGTGGGATTTTGGGGTCCATCCCAATCCTCCCCATCCTGTACTTCACTTGAGGGGGGTCTCCATGGTGCTCTTCCCCATGCTGGAATGTGGAGGTGGAGTTTCATCCGACTCCTCAGTCATTGCTGGGTTGGGTTGAGCAGGTGGTTGGGTTTGATCCCTCTGGGAGTTGGTGGTTTCCCAGAGGGGCTGGGTGTGACTCCCTGTTGGGTCCTGGCAGGTCGAGTACGTGATCAAGTGTGACATGTCAGCGCTGCAGCGGGTCCTGTACCGGCACATGCAGGCCAAGGGTGTCCTCCTCACCGACGGCTCCGAGAAGGACAAGAAGGTCTGGATTTGGGAATTGGTGCTGGGAATGCTCAGTGTGGGCGGGTTTGTCTCCACTGCGGCGTGGATTGAGCCTGGGCCCCCAGGGTATTTGGGTGATCCATGGATCAAAAGCCATCGGCAGGTCTGTGAGGAGAATAAAAACACAAAATAATTGGCAAAAGGCACTTTGATCCCAGCTAAAAGCTGGAGGTAGGAGATTCCCTGTTTTCCAGCTCCATTCCCCCAAAAAAGCCAGGAAGAAGCAAGGGGGCTTGGAGGTTTTTTAAAATGTTTAATTTAATTTAATGTCTCTGAGCCCCACTTTTGGGGCTGTGAACTCCCAGTCAACATTCCCAAACATTCCTGGGAATGCTAGGCTGGCAAATAAAGATGTAACACAGCAATAACCTGGGGTTTTTAACCTCCTGGGTTTTTAACCTCCTGAATTGTTCCTGGCAGGGGAAGGGCGGCACAAAGACACTGATGAACACGATCATGCAGCTGCGCAAGATCTGCAACCACCCCTACATGTTCCAGCACATTGAGGTGGGGCTGACGTGTGGAAATGGGGATAAATCCAGGGGGATGGACCCAAACAGGCATAAACCCAACAGGGTTAAACCCAGGAAAGCCAGAGATGAACCAAAAAGAGGGATAAGCCCAACAGGGTTTACAGGAAAACCAGGATAAACCAAAACCAGGGATAACCCTAATGGAGATAAACCCAAACGGGGATAAACCCAACAAGGATGAACCAAATCAGGTCATTGGGGCCACCCACATTCCATCACTCTGTTTTCCACCCAAACCGATCCATTCCCTCGCCAGCTTCCTGAGAGAATTGGAGAAGGGAGCAGGGTTGGCTCTTTAATGCAGCTCTAGATTTTTTGGGCCAGTTTGTGCTGCTTTCTGACAGTATTTCTCCTTTTGATTTCAGGAATCCTTCTCAGAACACTTGGGGTTCACGGGCGGGATCGTGCAGGGGTGAGTCACTAATTTTGAGATTACCAGTGGAGAAATTTGTGGATTTACAAACTCAAACAATTTCTAGGGGTGGAGGCTGAACCATCCCCACCCCAGGCAGCCAGATGATCCCAGCAAGGGGCAGACACCACATTTTCAGCCTCGAATCCTGGTTTCCCTCTCACTATGCCCATTTTTATCCATCCCAGACTGGATTTATACCGTGCCTCTGGGAAGTTTGAGCTCCTGGACCGGATCCTGCCCAAGCTCCGGGCCACCAACCACAAGGTGCTGCTCTTTTGCCAGATGACCTCCCTTATGACCATCATGGAGGACTATTTTGCTTACCGTGGCTTCAAATACCTCAGGCTGGATGGTGAGTGCCCCTGGGAGGGGTGGGGGGATCAATGGTGCCCCCAGGGGGTGGGGGAACAGCAGGTGCCCTGGTCGAGGTGAAGCTCAAGGTCAAGATCTCAAGAAAGATACCAAGATGTAAAGAAATGAAGACAGAAAGATGCTGAGGAATATCAAGATACAAAAATACAAAACCATCAAGATACAAAGATAAATCTCTAAGCTGTAAAGATATTAAAATAGATGTGAAGATACAGGGATATATTTCAGTGTGTCAAAACAGATACCAAGGGAGAAAGATAGATACCAATTAATATAAAGATCAGTGTCTTGATATCCAGATTGTGTGATCAATATCAAGACATTGATATTGAGACATCAATAGTTAAATTGATATCAAGGTTTATATTGAGATTGGCATCAAGATTTCAGCTATCAATATCTTGATATCTAGATTGCAAGGTCAATATCAAGACATTGAGATTGCAAGATTGATATCAGTATTTATATCAAAATCAACATCAAAGACATTGAGATGGATACCAAGATCAATATCTTGATATCCAGATTGCAAGATGTTTATTGAGACATTGATATTGAGATACCAATAGAAAGATCAATATCGAGGTTTGTATCAAGATCAGCATTAAAGATACCAAGATCAAGGTTTATCTCAAGACTGATATCAATACCTCAGAGATTGATATCAATGTTTTTAAGTTTTGATATCAAGATATTGAAGATTATATCAATATATCAAAGATTGATACCACATTGTAGAAGATTGATGTCAAGATGTCATATATCAATGTCAAGATTCATATCAAGATGTCAAAAATGGATATCAAGGCCTCATGTCCACGTTGCCTGCTGCTGTTTTTCCCATTTATTCCAGGATTTTCCTATTAATCCCAGGATCCTGATGGGTTGAGGGAGGGCCCTGGGGACTCCCATGTGACTAAAACAAATATGGATTAATTGGTTGGATTGCAGGGTTGAGTCAGAACAGGATGGGCTTTAAGGTCCCTTCAACCCAAATCCTTCCGTGATTCTGAAATGAACACGGATTAAGAGTGCAAAATTGACCCATTGCCCCCACATATCTCTGAAAATGGCCCCAGAATGGCCTCAATGCTACTGCAATTCTGGCTGCTGTGATCCCAATTTCTGGGAGACCTCCCACCCCACCTCAGAGCAGGATCCATCCCTTTTTCCAATCTTTCTACCAAAATCAGCTCAACCTGACACAGGACCCCCCTCCCAGGGGAAAAGGGCTCCCCATTCCAAATGAAACCACTCTCCAGACCCCCCAGCACCCCTGGTCCCGTGCTGGGGGGCAGGAGTGACGCCCGTGTGGGATTCCAGGGACCACGAAGGCAGAGGACCGGGGAATGTTGCTGAAGACGTTCAATGAGCCGGGCTCCGAGTATTTCATCTTCCTGTTGAGCACACGGGCTGGGGGGCTGGGCCTCAACCTCCAGTCTGCCGACACTGTCATCATCTTTGACAGCGACTGGAACCCACACCAGGTACGGCCAGGACCCACCCGCCCAGGGACCGGCCCCTAAATGGATCCATGGAATCAAAAATTGACCCCAACATTAACCTAAAAATTGTCCCACTGATCCAAAGAAACACCCAAATCCCAATCCATTGACCTGAAAATCTAGCCAAAAACAACTGACCCAAAAATCAACCCAAAACCCAACTGACCGACCCAAAACCAGCTGACCTAAAATTCAACCAAAGATAAAACAAATCAACATCAGTGATCTGACCCAAAACCAACTGACTGACCCAAAACCCAGTGAACCAGCCCCAAAACTGACTCCAGTAGGAGCCATGGGGTTTGAATTCTGTCACTCTCTGAGACCCCACTGTCTAGTGGCTGTCCTGGAGAGCCACCCCCAAATCCCAGTGCTGCAGCTGGGTTTTCCTGCACCCTCTGTCTCAGAAGTAAAGAGCAACCAATGATCCCATTCTGGAATTCCCATTATCCTCTGGGATTTTTTTGACACATCCTGTGTCTTTGAGGATAGAAATGGGGTTTTTGGGACCCCTCATCTAATGCTGCTCCTTCCCACAGGAATCCTGTTCCTGGGGTCCTGGTGATCCAGTTGCCCAAGTTTCCAAATCCTTGGGGATCTCTGAGCTCCTCACAGTGCATCCCACATCTCTCCCATGGTTTATTTGAGGTTAAAACCAGCTTTTTTGGCACCTCTTGGCCAATGTGGCCATTTCCTCCAGGACCTACATGGTCACAAAGATCCCATTACCCAAATTCCCAAAATCCTTAGGGATCTTTGAGAGCCCTTGGGGTGCAGCCCATGTTTTCCCTGTTAAGGCTAAAAGTGGAGTTTTGGCTCCTCTTGGCCAACACTGCCCTTTCCCACGGGACCTCCATAATCCCATTAATGAATCCCTGTGATCCCCAAGTTCCCTCAGGGTTCATCCCTGTGGATTTTGAGGACAAAAGTGGGAGTTTTGGCACCCTACTTGCAACACTTGCCCTGTCCCACAGGACTTACATAGTCCTGGTGATTGTGTTGCCACATCCCAGTCATCCTTGGGAATCGCTGAATGCCCTCAGGCCTCATCCCACATCTCCACCCATGGATTTTGAGGACCAGAGTGGGGTTTTTGGGAGCCCGGTGCTATCACTGCCCCTTCCTCCAGGACCTGCAGGCCCAGGACCGGGCCCACCGCATCGGGCAGCAGAACGAGGTCCGTGTGCTCCGGCTCTGCACCGTCAACAGCGTGGAGGAGAAGATCCTGGCAGCTGCCAAGTACAAGCTCAACGTGGACCAGAAAGTGATCCAGGCCGGAATGTTCGACCAGAAATCCTCCAGCCACGAGCGCCGGGCATTCCTTCAGGCCATCCTGGAGCACGAGGAGCAGGATGAGGTGAGGGCCACAGTAGAGTTCCTGTGGGAATTTTGGGGGTCAGGAGTCAGAGAGAAGAGAAGGAAAAAAAAAAAAAGGAAAAAAAACCAACAAACCAACCCCAGAGCAGGAGCATGGCGGCTTGTTTGGAATTTTTTGGGAGTAGCGTCGGGAACAAAGGCGCCGGATTGACAGCCCTGGAGACTGAATCCCTGTGTTTATCCACAGAGCAGACAGAGCGCGGGCAGTGGCAGCTTCCCCCACGCTGCCTCCTCCCTGTGCCTGGGCGCTGAGTCGGAGGAAGCACCTCTAAAGGTGAGCGGGGTCGTTCAGTCTCCACTGCCCATTCAATCCTCCCGCCAGCACTGCCCGGCACCGCCGCGCCACAGGCAGGGATCGGCCCAGCAGCAGCCCCAGCCGGTCAGGGAGGGACAGAACCCAGAGAGAAACGGGCTGGGAAGAGTAATAAATGAGATTGAAATGGCTTGAAGGGCCCAATGTAAAATTAAAATGGCCCGAGAGTGCCAGATATGAGATTTAAGTGGCCTGAAACAGCTAGAAGTGAGTGAGGACTGGCCTGAAAATGCCAAAGATTAAATGGTGATGGCCTGAAAAATTACTTAAAACGGACCTGAAAGTGCCAAAAATAAGATGAAAATGGCTTGAAAGTGCCAGAACTGGGGAAAAAAACAGCCTGAAAACAGCCAAAAATGAGTTAAGACTGGCATCAAAGTGCCAGAAGGGAGTTAAAATGAGACCAAAAGGGCTTAAAATGAGTTAGAACCAGCCTGAAAACAGCCAAAAATGAGCTAAAATCCACCTGAAAATGCCAAAAGGGAGAGAAAATGGCCTGAAAGTTCCAAAAGCGAGTTAAAACCTGACTGAAAGAGCTGAAAGTGAGGTAAAACTGGCTTGAAAGTGCCAGAAGTGAGTTAAAAACAGCCTGAAAGTGCCAAAGGTGAGACAAAGTGGCCCAAAACCAGGCAAAATGAGCTAACAACAGAACAAAAACAGCCACAAAAGACTTTAAAATGGCCTGCATGGAGCCAAAAATGAGAAGAAACCTCTTGAAAGCCAAAATGAGCTGAAAGCAAAAATGAATAAAAATGCCTGAAAATGAGAAAACTTTAAAAAGAAAATCACACTGAAACCCCCTCAAAATGAACTAAAAACTACCTAAAACCACCCTGAAAAAAGGAAAACACCACAGAAACATTGAAAAAACAGCTAAAAATGCCCCAGACTGTGCTAGAACCACCCTGAAGTAAGCTGAAGTACCAAAAAAAGAGCAAATAGATATTAAAACACCCCAAACTGTGCAAAACCACAGGAACAGCCTAAAGCCAAGCAAAACACGCTGAAAACCACTCAAAAACAAGCAAAAAAAAAAAAAAAAAAAAAAAAAAAAAAAAAAACACAAAAAAAAGAAAAACCAAACAACCATTGAAGTGACCCAAAATGATCAAAACGAGCCTGAAGTGCCCCAGAACGGGGTCAAACGCCAGCGAAAGATCCAAAGGGGAGCGCAAGGCCCCCGAACCCTGAGGAAGGCCCCGATCCGTGGGAAGCCAAGGAGCGTCGGAGGGGTCTCGGGGGGCCGCGCTGGAGGCGCCAGGGGCAGCGGCTGAATCCCTGGATTTGGCTTTTCCCAGGAGGAAGACGAGGTGCCCGATGACGAGACCGTGAATCAGATGATCGCCCGGCACGAGGAGGAGTTCGACCTGTTCATGGTGAGGAGGAGGAGGAGGGGAGAGGGAGGAAGGGCAGGACGGGAGGAGGAAAAGATGGGACAGAAGGAAGATCTCCCTAGGAAGAGGAGGAAGGGGAGGAGGAGATGAGGATCTTGTGAGGAGAAGGAGGAAGGAGAGGAGAAAAGGAAGATCTCACAAGGAGTGGGAAGGACAGAAGGAGGCGAGGAGGAAGAAGATCTAAGGAGAAGGAGGGAGATCTCACAAGGAGGAAGAAAAAGGAGGAGGGGAAGTAGATCAAGAGAGGAGAGGAAGATCTCCCAAGGTAGAGGAGAAGGAGAAGAGGAAGAGGAGTAGCAAGAGGGCTTTGGAGTCTCCGTGACAGAGGCAGAAGAAGGGGAGGAAGAGAAGGGCGGGGAATTGAGGTGTCCATGAGTAGGAGGAGGGAGGATGAAGGAGGGCAGGAGTCTCCCAGCTCTGGTACAGCAGGATGAGCTCAGGAGCCCCAGGAGGAGGAGGAGGAGATCTGGCTGGGTGTTTGGAAAAAGCCATTTTCCAGTCCAAAATTCCTGCAGCACAGGGATGGGATGGGGATGAGGAGCGAGAGCTTGTCCTGATACAGGGGCCTCAATGCCAGTGACATTCCCAGCCTGGGGAACTCCTCAGGGACCCTGTTTCAGTGTGCAGGGAGTGTCCAAGCCCAGAATGGCTTGGATGCCAGCAATGCTGGACCTGGACAGAGGAGCAGGGCAGGGGGAGGCAGGTGGCTCCCAGAACATCCCCAATTCCCACAACTCCCCATTCCCCAAACTCTTCTCAGTTCCTAAAACTCTCCCCAGTGCTTTGGCTGCACAGCCTGTGCTGCCCCCAGAACTTCTCTGGGAGTTCACAAATCACTCCCAAATCACGAAACACCCCCAGCTCCCAGTGTGGCTCCTCCAGCTCCCAATTCCCAGCACATGGTGTGGTTCCTGCAGTTCCCAAACCTGCCCCAGTCCCCAAAACTCCTGCAGTTCCCAGAGTCGGTTCCTTCAACTCCCCAAAATGTTTTCTGGTCCCGAAGTTCCTCCAGTTCCCAAAGCAGCCTCTAGCTTTGGGTGCAGCTCTTCCATCCCTGTTCTCCAGCAGCATCCCCCTCATCCCATCCCACCTCAGATACCCTCGATGATCTCAGAATCCGCTTTTGGATCCATCCCTCATCCCCACCCCATCTCCAACCCCCATGAGCCCTGCCCAGACCCCCGTAACCGTTTCTGCCCCGGCAGCGCATGGACCTGGACCGGCGGCGGGAGGAGGCGCGGAACCCCAAGCGGAAGCCGCGGCTGATGGAGGAGGACGAGCTCCCCTCCTGGATCCTGAAGGACGACGCCGAGGTGGAGCGGCTCACCTGCGAGGAAGAGGAGGAGAAGATGTTCGGCCGTGGCTCCCGGCACCGCAAGGAAGTGGATTACAGCGATTCCCTCACAGAGAAACAATGGCTCAAGGTATTCCCAGGGTGGATCCACCCGGAGGGCTGGGAAATGTGCCTGGTGGGGCTGGGAAAGATCTATGGTCCTGGAAAATCTCCAAGGTCCCTGGAAAAATACCGGCAGGACCTGGAAAAGGCCCATGGGGTTTAGAAAAACACTCACAGGTCCTGGCAAAATGTCCACAAGTCCCAAGAAAAGGCCCACAGGTCCCAGAAAAATCCCAGCAGGTCCCAGAAAGCACCTCTGAGGCCTGGAAAGCTCCCCTAGATGCTGGAAAACACCTGTGGATCCTGGAAAAGGTTCACAGATCCCAGAAAAACACAAGAGCCTCCCTAGAAATGGGAGCCCAGGTCCCTTTGGAAATCCCCATCTTTCCAGGACCCTCCAGTCCCTGTGGGCCTGCCCCATTCTTGTGGATCCCAATCCCAAGGATTCCCATCCCCGTTTCCTGCAGGCCATTGAGGAAGGAACGCTGGAGGAGATCGAGGAGGAAGTCAGGCAGAAGAAATCCTCGAGGAAGCGGAAACGGGAGCCCGAGGGTCCCGCAGGGCCCCCCCCAAGTGCCCGGAGCCGGGACAAGGACGAGGAGAGCCGGAAGCAGAAGAAGCGAGGGCGGCCCCCGGCTGAAAAACTCTCCCCAAATCCACCCCCCCTCACCCGGAAAATGCGGAAAATCGTGGATGCTGTCATCAAGTACAAGGACAGGTGAGGGGGGCCAGGTGCTGCTGGGTGGTCCCAGGTGTTCGTGGCAGCATTCCCAGGGAGCTGCGTTCCCATGGGTGACACAACATGGCTCTGAGAGGATGAAGATCAAAGGGGATGGGATGGGACAGGATGAGGATGATGAGAATGGCCACCCCTCATGCCCATTTTTCCCCCCACAGCAGCAGCGGGCGACAGCTGAGTGAGGTTTTCATCCAGCTCCCATCCCGCAAGGAGCTGCCAGAATACTATGAGCTCATCCGGAAACCTGTGGACTTCAAGAAGATCAAGGTACTGGGATCTGTCTGGATCCACTGGAATCCACCCCCTGTGGGCCCCCCCCTCATGCCTTTTCCTGCTCCCAGGAGCGGATCCGAAACCACAAGTACCGGAGCCTCAACGACCTGGAGAAGGACGTGATGCTGCTGTGCCAGAACGCCCAGACCTTCAACCTGGAGGGGTCCCTGGTACGGAAAACCAGGGAAGAGCCCCTGGCATAACCAGGAATGGCACCTGGGAAGGGCCAGAAACAGCCTGGAACAGCTTAGAATAACAGCCACGATGGTTTGGGATGTCCTGGAGTGACTGGGAATGCCCAGGAATGACCTGGAATGCCCTGTTTTCCCCCAGATCTACGAGGATTCGATTGTGCTCCAGTCTGTGTTCACCAGTGTCCGGCAGAAGGTGGAGAAGGAGGAGGAAAGCGATGGAGAGGAGAGCGAGGAGGAGGAGGAGGGAGAGGAGGAAGGATCCGAGTCCGAGGGTGGGTGTTGGGAAAGGGAGGGGAAGAGGGATGGGTTGGGAGGGGAAGGGGGGGATGGATGGGATGGAGGGCCAGGATAATTCGGAGGGTCTGGATTCCCCCCAGCCCGCTCGGTGAAGGTGAAGATCCGTCTGGGCCGGAAGGAGAAGGTTCCAGAGCGCGGGAAGGGCCGGCGCCGGGGGGCGCGGGGGGGACGCCCCAAACCCCTCCTGAGTGACGATGAGAGCGAGGACGAGCAGGAGGAGGTGAGGGAATCTGGGAATGGATCCTGAGAGAGACTCCCAAATCCAGGGAGTGACCCCTGATGCTTCACCCTTACCCTGAATCCTGGGCTGAATTCCCCAAATCCCGGGAGTGACCTTGGATCCTGGCAGTGATCCCAAATCCGTCATCCTGATCCAACATCCTGGGAGTGACCCCACATCCTGGGAGTGAACCTGAATCCCTCATTCTGACCTCCAAATCCTGGGCTGAACCCCCTGGATCCTGGGCATGACCCCCAAATCCTTCATTCACATCTTGAGCTGAACTCCAGCGTTCCTCATCTCAATCCCAAATCCATGGCCTGAGCCCCAGATCCTATCCTGAACCTCCCAAATGCCTCATCCTGGCTTCCAGTTCCTCACCCCTTTTCCCCCCTCTCCAGGATCGCTCCGGCAGCGGCACCGAGGATGACTGACCCCAACATTCCACGGCTCCAGAATTCTGCAAAACCCCAGAGCCCCCTGCCCCCCACCCCCATTCTGCCCTGTAGCTCCAACGGCAGCGACACCAGAATTCCCCAAATCCTGAAAATCCAAAAAAAAACCACCTCCAACCTCATCTGTATTTATACCAGAACCGGCACTGCCACAGCCACCGGAGCTCCCAGATCATCCCGGATCCGATGGTCCTGGATGGTTCCACTGGGTTTATCCCAGGTTGTTTCAGATGGTCCCAAGTTGTCCCTGCTCACCCCAGATCCAGATTGTCCCCAAGTTCTCCTGGGCTGTCCCAGATTCAATGGTCCCAGATTGTCCAGGGTGATCCAGACAATCCTGGGTGGTTTTAGTCCTCCTGGATCATCTGAGAATCAACCCAGGTTGTCCTTGGATTGTCCTGAATCATCCCAGCCTATCCTGGGTGGTTCCAGGTTGTCTCAGATCACCCTCCATCCCCTGGGCTCCTCCCAGTCGATCCCAATCCCACCACCCCACGTTGTCGCTGTCCCTGGATTCCCAGCAGTCGATAATTAATTAATAAATTAATCCAACGGGAGCTGAGTGGCCTCTGGGGGAGAGCTGGGGACATCCTGGGGGGGAATTGAGGGGCTCCAGAGGAGTCTCAGGGGGCAGGGTGTCGTTGTTGGGGTGACTCTGGGTATTGGGGGCTCTGTGGAGAGTCCCGGGCAGGGAGGGGTGGTGGCAGAGCGTCCCTGGGGTGCCCCCCCGCAGTGGGATTCACGTCATTCCCGGAGGTGCCACAGCAACGCCCCCTCCCTCCCCTGGGAATGGGAGGGAGCAGCTGGGGAAAGTTGTGCCCCCCCCACCCCCCGATCCTGCTTCAACCCCCCCCGGGAATCGCCTCTAGTGGAAAATCCACGATTAATCCCGCGTGAAAAGAGGGAAATCATTTAAAAAGCGGGTTTTGGATGAGGGTGGGAAAAGGGATCCCCGTGCCGCGCCCCTTCCCCTTCCTGCTTTTCCCTCCTTCCCTCACGGTTTTCCTGCCTTTAATCCCGGTTTTCCTGCCTCTATCCCGGCTTCCCTCCGCCCATCCCAGTGTTCCGCTCGCCCCCGGTTTCCGCGTCTCCCCCCGATCCCGGTTTTCCGTCCGGCCCTCCCACTTTTCCCTCCTTCATTCCCGGTTTTCCCGCCCCACCCTCCACCTTTTTGAACGTCCCGAGCTCCTCCCCCCGCCCGTTAAATGGGGCCCGACGAGAGCCGCGGCCACGGGCGGCGGCAGCGCCGGGAACGCCGGGACGGACCGGGATCAGCACCGGGACCAGCACAGGCACCGGCATTCAGCTCCGGAACTCACCGGTACCGGGATCGGCACTGAGCGCCCCGATCCCTCCAAGCCCCGGCTCCCCTCCCGGTGGGCGCCAGTGAACGAACCCCGCTTGGAAAACCGGGATAGAGCTCCCGACAGAGCCCGGAGCCAACGGAAAGGAGCCGAGAAATACCGGGATGGGACCAGGCAGCACCGGGACAAGAGCGGGAACAGCGGGGAGCGGATCTGGGACCACCAAGGTGGGCGCTGGGATCACCGGGATCAGACCGGGAAGCTCCGGGACAGCCGGGATCCTCCTGCTTTTTCTGGGAGCGGCGGCAGCGACAACGACACCGAGCACAGGTGGGGGCGCGGGGCCGAGGAGGGATTTGGGCGTGCGGAGGGGGTGAGGAAACCCCCAGACCCACGTTGGGGGTGAGGAAGGGCACCAGGAATCCCGGGGGGGGTTGGGAAGGGGCTGAAGGAACCGGGAGGGACGGGGGGGGACACCGGGGGTCACCCCTCGAGCCGCGATTTGTCCCCAGCAGAGCGGGGTCCCCCCTCCCGCCTTCACGGGGGTGTCCCACGGCTGGGGGAACCGGGGGGCGTTCGGTTTGGGGGTCCCCGTGACCCCCTCGTGACCCCCCAGGGTCCCCAAAGTCCCCCCGGGCCCCCCCCACGTGTCACCCCCCGCCCCACGGGTGGGCAGCGCCGCCCCCTCGGTCCGGGCAGGGCCAATCAGCGCGCGCGGCCCGCCCCGCCCCGCGACGGACGCGGCTCCCATTGGTTGAGCCCAGACTGGCCACCCGCGGGGGCGGGGCCTGCGCCAGCCAATCAGAGCGCGGCGTGCGGGGAGGGCGCGCCCGGGTGGGGCCGGTGGGGGGAATTGGAGCCCCTCATAATGGGGCAAAAACACCCAGAAATGGCACCGGGACCCTCCGAAATGGGACCAGAAACCCCAAAAACCTGATCGGAACCCAAAAAATGGGACTAAAACTCGCCAAAAAAGTGACCGGAACCTCCCGAAATGGGACCAGAACGCCCCCAAAGTGGGGTCAAACTCCAAAACGGGATCGGAACTTTGAATATTGGGCCAGAATCCTCAAAGTGGTGCCAAAACACTCAAAAATGGGGCGGAAATCCCACAATACGGGACAAGACGCCACAAAATGGGACTGGAAGCCCGAAAATCACTGGGATCCCCTAAATGGAACTCCCGGATTAACACCCCCCCCGCACGCTGGGCCAGAGCTTTTCCCCCCCCGGTGCCCCCGCGTTCGGGAAGGGTTTTGAGGGTCCCCGAGGATGTTTTGGGGTCCCTGTGGGAGGGGGGAAGCTGGGAAGGTCTCTGGAGGGGTTTGGGGGTCTCTGGGTTGGGGAGTGGGGGACCCGGGGAGGGTTTAGGGGTCCCAGGGATATTTTGGCTTCTTGGGTGCGTTGTGGGGATTCCTGCGGGGGTTTTGTGTTCATTTCAGGGGTTTTTTGGGGGTCCCTGACCCGATTCTCTCCCGTCCCCAGCGCCCTCGCCGTGCGCCCCGGACCAGCTGCGCTGCGGGGACGGCTCGTGCCTGTCGCGACTTTTCGCCTGCGACGGGGAGCCCGACTGTCCCGACGGGGGGGATGAGCTGGGCTGCGCCCCCCCGCCCTGCGACCCCTCCTTCTTCCAGTGTCGCGACGGGAGCTGCATCGCGTGGCTCTGGCGCTGCGACGGCGATCCCGACTGTCGCGACGGGGACGACGAGGCGCCCGAGATGTGCGGGACCCCCCGGCCCCCCCACGCCTGTCCCCCCCTGCAGTTCCCCTGCGGGTCCGGCGAGTGCGTCCACAGGCGGTGGCGCTGCGACGGGACCCCCGACTGTCGCGATAGCTCGGACGAGGAGGGGTGTGGTGCGTGCGAGGGGAGGGACGGGGAGGGCACTGGGAGGGGCTGGGATGGACTGGGACGGCCGGGGGGGGTCGCTGCCCCGCTGACCCCCCCCGCGCCCCCCCAGCCGCCGCTCCCCCGTGTCCCTCCGGCCAGCTCCGCTGTCGCGACGGGCGCTGCATCCCCGGGGCCCGAGCCTGTGACGGGACTCCCGACTGCCGCGACGGCGATGACGAGGAAGAGTGTCCCGACGGTACGGGAGGGGCGATGGGGGAGGGTCGAGGGGGTCTGGCGAGGTTTGGGGGTGTTTGAGGGGGCTCAGAGGAGCTTGGGAGGGGTCTGGGGAAGTTTGGGGGGGTTCTGAGGGCGTTTGGGGGGGGGTTAGGGGGAGTTTTGGGGCGGCCCCGGGGTGGTTTGGGGTGTCTGAGGGGTTTTGAGAGGATGTGGGGGAGGTTTGAGGAGGGATTTGGGGGATGTTTCGCGGGTACCTCGGTCTCTGACACCCCCCCCGCGCCCCCCCAGCCTCGGCGTGTCCCCCTCCGCACCATTTCCGCTGCCGCTCGGGCGAGTGTATCGCGATCGCGCAGGTCTGCGATGGGCGGCGCCACTGTCGCGACTGGTCGGACGAACCGCTCAAGGAGTGCGGTGAGGAGGGGCCGCAAAACCGCCCCGTGAGACCCCCCCAGACCCCCCAATCCCCTCCCAGGACCTTCTAAACTTCCCCCAAAGTAGCCCCAGATCCCCTGAGAACCCCAAAACCCCCCAGACCCCCCCACAATTCCTTGGAAACCACCCCCCAAAAAATCCCAAATCCTCCCAATACCCTTAACCCCCCCCAAACCCTCTAAAACCCCTGAAGACCCCCTCAGACCATCCCAAAACCTCCCCAATCCCCGCTTTTACCCCAGCTCCTCCTCCCCAGGACTTTGGGGGTCTCCGCCCCTTCTGAGGGGGCATTTTGGGGAGTCTGACCCCCCTCGTGTCTCCAGGGGTGAACGAGTGCCTGGCGGGGGGCGGGGGCTGCTCCCACACCTGCCGGGACCTCCCCGTGGGCTTCGAGTGTCTGTGCCCCCCCGGCTTCGGCCTGGAGCCCGACAACCGGACGTGCCACGGTGTGTGACAGCCCCAAAATACCCCCAAATACCCCAAACATCCCCCCCAGGGCCCCCCACAATGCCCCAAACCAGGAGCCCGACAACCGGACGTGCCACGGCGTGTGACATCCCCAAAATACCCCCCCTGGGCCCCCACAATGCCCCAAACCAGGACACCATGGGGGAAACCCTGACACCCCCAGATCTGCCCCGGGGGGGTGATGGGGCTCCTGGGGGAGGTTTGAGGGTGTCCCCAGGGGTTGGGGGTCAGAGGGGGGAGTGGATCAGGGGGTCCCCAAGGGGGTCAGAGGGAGTTTGGGGGTCTGGGGGGTTTGGGAGTGTCAGGGGTTTGAGGGGCCCTATGGGGATTTTGGGGGGCTGAGGGGGCTCCCTGTGAGGGGGTGACCCCGGTGACCCCCTCAGGTCCCCCCGGGACCCTCCTGGTGAGCACCCGGCACCAGGTGCTGGCGCTGGGGGGCTCCGAACCCCAAATCCTGCGGGGGCCTCTCAAGCACGTGGCTGCGCTGGACATCGGCATCGAGGGGGGGTCCCTGTTCTGGGGGGACCCCAGCGAGGGGCTCATCTACAGGTGAGGGACCCCCAGTGCCCCCCGGATCCCCAGTGACCCCAAATCCTCCCCAGTGACCCCAAATCCCTCCCAATGCCCCCCAGTTCCCCCTTCTGTCCTCCCAGTTCCCCCCACTGACCCCCGTGCCCCCCAGAGCCGCCCTGGCCGCGGGCCCGGCGGTGCCACTGGGGGTGGTCCTGGGCCCAGGGTCCCCGGCCGGGATCGCCCTGGACTGGATCCATCGGCTCCTGTACTGGACCGAGCCCGGCTCCGGCCGCGTGGCCGTCGGAGACTCCTCGGGGACGCGGCACCGGACCCTGCACCGGGACCCCCGCACGCGGCCCTGGGGAGTGGTCGTGGACCCCCTGAACGGGTACGGGGGGGATGGAGAGGGGGACAGGGCGGGGACATGGGGAGGGGGGACGGGAGGGACACAGAGTGGGGACGGGGGGGACACGGAGAGGGACGGGGGGGGACATGGAGGGGGGACAGGGAGGGACATGGAGGGGGGACACAGTGGGGACAGGAGGGCACGGGGGGGACACGAAGGGGGGACAGGGGGGAAAACGTAGGGGGGACAGGAGGGGACATGGAGCGGGGACAGGGAGTAACACAGAGGGGGACAGGGAGGGACACAGGGGGGGACAGGAGGGGACAGGGAGTGACACAGAGGGGGACAGGGAGGGACACGGGGGGACAGGAGGGGACACGGAGGGGGACAGGGGGGACACAGATGAGGGACAGGGGTCTTTGGGGACAGAGGCGCTTGGGGCAGTGACAATGACATGGAATGGGATGGACAGTGGCTGTGGGAATGCACGGAGAAAGAACAGGGGGTATCAGTGACACTGGTGACACCGGTGTCCCCCCAGGTACCTGTACTGGTCAGACTGGGGGTCCCGCCCCTGCATTGCCCGGGGGGCCCAGGATGGGGCCCCCCCCGAGGCTCTGGTGACTGAGGATGTGGAGCGGCCTCAGGGGCTGGCGCTGGGTGAGGGTCCCACACCTGTCCCCAAATTGTCCCCAAATTGTCCCCAAATTGTCCCCATGTTCCTCCCCAGACCCCCCCCATACCTCTCTGACCTTGCAGTGCCTGTGCTGTGTGTCCCTGTATGTCCCCAGCCCCGTGTCCCCCCCAACCCAAATGTTCCCCCAGACTCCCCAACGCCCCCCTGACCCCCCTGTGCCCCCAGACCCGTCCTCCCAGCGCCTGTACTGGACCGATGGCCGCCTCCACACCGTTTCCAGCGTGGCCCTGGATGGGAGTGGCCGCCGGACGCACCTGAGGGACCCCCAGCACCTGGCGCAGCCCCTCGGCCTCGCCGTCTTCCAGGTGAGACCCCCCCAGACCCCCCCAATGTCCCCCCACAGCCCCTCCATGACCTTCCCTGTGTCCCTCAGGACCCCCTGGTGTCTCTCTCGTGTCCCCTCTGACCCCCTGTGTCCCCCCCCCAGGACTGGGCCTTCTGGACCGACACCCCCCGGGGGTCCCTGGTGGCCACGAGGCTCCAGGGGGGCTCCCCCACCCCCCAGGTGGTGGCCCAGGAGCTTTTCAGCCCCGAGGCCGTGGTGGTTCTGCACCCGGGGAGGCAGCCGGCAGGTAAAACCCCCAAAACACCACCGGGACACCCAGGGACCCCCCAGACCCCCCTCACCTGTGCCCCACCCCCAGGCCCCAACCACTGCGAGGGTCCCGGAGGTCTCTGCTCCTTCCTGTGCCTCCCCTCCCCTGCCCGCGGCCCCGGATCCCCCCGGTTCAGCTGCACCTGCCCCGACGGGGAGCACCTGGACAGTGACAGACGCACCTGTGTCACAGGTAACCCCTGAGACCCCCCCAAACATTGCCCCCAGACCCACCTGTGTCACAGGTAACCAACCCCCTGAGACCCCCATGAACCCCCCCCAGACCCACCTGTGTCACAGGTAACCCCCTGAGACCCCCATGAACCCCCCCAAACATTGCCCCCAGACCCACCTGTGTCACAGGTAACCTCTGAGACCTGCCCAGACCCCCCTGAGACCCCTCAATCTCCCCCTCCAACCCCTCCCTGACACACCTGTAAGACAGGTGATCCTGAGATCACCCTGAACTTCCTTGAGACTCCCCCAGAATTCCCCTAAACCCCTCCCTGGGTTCACCTGTGCCCAGGTGACCCCACCCATGTTCCCCCAGAGCCCCCCGGGACCCCTGAGCCCCTCACCCGGAACTTCAGCAGGGAGGGGAACACCTCGACAGGTAATGAATGGCCTTGCTGCTGGCCACACCCACCGGCCACACCCACCGGCCACACGCTGAACTCTCCTGTCCCCACAGGTGACCTTGGCCTGACTGGGAGGCCCGGGGGGGCCCGGCCGGGGATGACAGCACTCGGGGTGCTGCTGCCCCTCGGTATGGGGCAAGGGGGGGGCAAAATTTTGGGGGCTTGGGTGGGAAATGCAAGGAGACCCAAGAAAAGGGGTGCCTGAAGGGACGGGGAGAGTCAGAATGGGGATCCCAGAGACTGGGGGGAGTTACAAAACAGAGGGGCCAAAAAAGGAGGGTTGGGAGTGGGGGGGGGCCAAAATGAGGTGGAGGCGAAATTTGGGAGGAGCCGGGATGGGAATGGGGGGGGTCCCGTCCCTGCAGCCTGTGGCCACCAGGGGGCTCTGGGGTTGGTGCCATTGGGGTCAGGCCCTGCTTGGGGCCCAGATTTTGGGGGTGAAGTCCTGGATTTTGGGGGTGAAGTAAATCCCGGATTTTGGGGGTGAAGTCCCAGATTTTGGGAGGTGAAGTCGCAGACTTTGGGGGTCACCTGAGGGGGGTGTCCCGGTTTTGGAGCCCCCCCGTGACCACCCCCCCGTCCCCGCCGTGCCTCCTAGGGCTGGTGCTGTGCCTGGGGGTGGCGGCCAGGGCACTGTGGCGGGAGTGGCACCGGCGCAACACCAAGAGCATCAGCTTCACCAACGCCACCTTCCGGAAAGGGCTCGGGGAGCCCCTGGATGGGGGGGGGCTCGGGGACCCCCTGGTGAGTGAAAGAAGGGGAGACTTGGGGAGCCTTGGGGACAGCCTGGACTGGGCAGTGGGTTTGGGGGACCCCCTGGTGAGAGCAGGGTTCTGGGGCAGGAGGGGGTTCAAGGACCCCCCCGCTGACCCCCCCTTTCCTCCCCCAGCGGCCACTGACGTCGGATGACGATGAACCCTGAGGATTTTGGGGGAGCCAAGACCTCCCCCAGAGCCCCCTCGGGTGGGGGAGCTGCGGGACTGAGAGCAGGGCTTGGGGCGGCCACACCTGGGAGCAGCACGTGGACACACCTGGGCAGACATCTGGATACACCCGGGCACAGCTGGAATAGCTACGCACACTCGGATGTGGCTGTGGATGCACCTGGGAGTTCCCAGGCACACCTGGACACACCTGTGCCCACCTGGACATACCTGGACAAGGCTATGTACACCTGGACACGACTATAGACTCACCTGTGCACACCTGGACACAACTACAGACACACCTGTGCACACCTGGACAAGGCTGTGCACACCCAGCTGTGCCTACAGACACACCTGTGCATACCTGGACATGGCTGTGCACACCTGGACACGACTACAGACACACCTGTGCACACATGGACATGACTGCAGGCACACCTGTGCCCACCTGTGCACACCTGGACATGACTACAGACACACCTGTGCACACCTGGACACACCTGGACAAGGCTGTGCACACCCAGCTGTGCCTACAGACACACCTGTGCATACCTGGACATACCTGTGCACACCTGGACAAGGCTGTGCACACCTGGCTGTGGCTGCAGACATACCTGGACTCACCTGTGCACAGCTGTCCATGTCTGTTCGTGGCTGTCCAGGTGCTCCAAGTGACCTCGGGCAGTTTGGGGTTTTTTTTAACCAAAATACTGTGAATTCCCTCCAGACTGAGGCCCTGGGAAGTGGGTGGAGCCGAGGCGGCCCTGGCCCTCCCCTGTCAATAAAGTTTTATTTATTGATTTCTGAGAGACCAGACTGGGTGAACTGGGAGGGACTGGGAGTGCTGGGCCGGGGCAGGGGGAACCCCCACGGACGCGAGTGGCCCACAGCACAGCAGCCTCGTCCCCGCCGCTGCAGCACGGTCGCTGATTGGTCACCGTTTCCCTCCAAAAGCGCTACTCAGTGCTCATTGGACATTGCGCGCTCAGTATGCATGCTATTGGCTGCCCGAACTGCCAATCACGCTCCACCCCCGACCCTGGCTGTGATTGGTCACCTCGTGTCCCGCCGCCGATTGATCACCGCACCTGTCATTCTAAGGATGCTCCCGTCCCCTCGCAGCCCGCGATCCATTGGCTGCATTCGCCGTCAGTCAACGGCATCCTCCAATCGCTGTGCGGCGCGGGTGGGAGGAGAGCGCGCTGCAAGCTACTGGTCGTGGCCACCGTCATTCATTCCTGGCCCCGCCGTTTCCGCGATTTCCGCTTCCTCGACCAATCGGGGAGTCTCGCGGGGCTGCCCAGGCGCAGCGCGCAGCACGATTGGCTGCACTCCCCGCAGTCCCACCCACGCACGACGACTAATCGACGCGCTTCCATTTGCCCGCCCGGCTGCCACTCACAAAACATGACTCAATCGCGGCGCGCCGGCGCCTTCCCTTCTCCTATTGGCCGCTGCGCGCTGCCCGCAGCCGTTGATTGGCCAAGAATTCTGTCACTCAAGGCGCTCCGGCGCGGCGACTGGTCGCCTGGCGCCGGTGCGGGCGGGCCTCCCCGCCGCGCTCCCAGCGTGCCCCGCGCGGCCCGAGGCGAGCGCGGCCCGTGCCCGTCGCCGCCTCCGCCATGTCCGAGTTCGGCCCCGCGCCGCCCCCGCCCCCCCAGCCCGGGGCCGCCCCCGCCGCCCCCACCTCGGCCGGGCCCGGGGGGGGCCCGGGGGGCGGCGGCGGCGGCGGTGGCGGCGGCGGGACGGGGCGCAAGGACGCGTTCGCCGACGCGGTGCAGCGCGCGCGGCAGGTGAGGGGCGCGGCGGGGCGGCGGGAAGCGGCGGGAGGGGCCGGGGACCCCCCGCGACCCCCCCCGGGGCGCCGCGGCCCCGCCCCCACCTTCCCGGTAAGGCCCCGCCCCCCACGGGGGTCGTGGGAGGGGAGGTCGCCCCTCCCCCACCCCCGGGACCCCCGCACTCTCGTTCCTCCCCCCCCGGTTCCGTTCCTCCCGCGCCGCAATAAAATTTCCCGCATCCCTCCCCGGTTGTTTTCCCCCGATTGCGGGAGGTGCTGGCGCCGTAGTTACGGTAGTTACGGCACTTTACCGTAATTCCTCCCCCGCTCTCGCGCAGCCTTTGGCGCCACAATTACGGCAATTACCGTAATTAACACCTCGCCAACAGCGGGGCGCTTTGGGGGTGCGCAACTGCCCCCCGACAACCCCAGTTCGGGGGTCCCGCTGCCGCCAGGGGCCTCAGGGAGGGAATTCAGGGGGCTCCCAAAATTTGGGGGTCGGGGGGGCGGGCACTGGGGGGAGCCCATCGGCCCGGAGAGATTTGGGGGGCTCAGGGAGGGGGTTTGGAGAGCCCTGGGGGTTCAAACCTGGATTTGGGGTTGGCTTTGGCGGGTTTCAGTCTCTTGGGGACCTTTTTGGAGGGGTTTCTCAGTGTTTGGGCGCCCCCTCCCAGAGATTTTGGGGCAGTTTTGGGGAGCTCCGGTTTGTGCCGGGGTAGTGGAGGGAGTCTTTATTTTGGGGTGACCCCACCGGGCATTTTGGGGGATTCCCTGCGAGTTCTTAAGGCGGTTTGGATGTCCCTGGGGTTGTTCGGGGGCACCTGTGGGGCTTTGGGACCTCCTGGGTGGTTTTGGGGGTTCCTTGAGAGGTTTGGGTGGTCTTTGGGGGGGTTTTGGGGTTCTCGGTATGAGTTTGAAGGGGATCATTTTTTAGGGTGATCCCTTGGGGCTTTTGGGGAGGTTTTGGAGCATCTTGGGGTGTTTTTGGGACCTCCTGTATGAGTTGGGGGGGCTCTGAGGGTGTTCGGGGGTCCTTTTGAGGGAGGGGGGATTTTGGGAGTCCCTGTTGGGTTTTGAGGCTCCCTGGGACCTTCAGCCCCCCCCAATTTTGCGGTGACCCCCCCAGATTGCAGCCAAGATCGGGGGGGACGCAGCGCCACCGGTGCCCAACAACAACCCCCCCCCCCCGATTTCGGGAGCTTCGGGGGGCAGAAACGGCAGCTGGAGGATGGCGGTAAGGGGGGCACGGGACCCCCAAACCCGGGGAGAGCCCCACAGACCGTGGGGGAACTCCCAAAACCCTTTGGGGAGGGGGCAGTCAAGGAGTCCCTAACACCACATCATTCCCACCCCCTGCAGACCAGCCTGAGAGCAAGAAATTGGCAGCCCAGGGGGAAGGTGAGGGGGGTTTGGGGGTCCCTGGGGTGGGTGGGGAGGGGTCTGGGGGGCTTTGGGCGTCAGGACTTTGGGGGGGCTCCTGTAGCAGCCGTTGTTCCCAGGAGGGGGCGCTGTGGGATGTCCCAGGGGGCAGTTTGGGGGTCCCCAAAGGGTGCTTGGGGGACTCAGGGAGGTCTGGGGTGGCCAAAGGGGAATTGGGTGTCCTGGAGGGGTTTCAGGAGGTCCTGGGGGAGGTTTGAGGTGGGTTAAGCGGGTCCAGGGAGAGGTTGGGGGTTCTGGGGGAGTTTTGAGGTATCCAAGGGAGTTTTCAGGGGGTCTGGAGGTGTTTTTTAGGGAGTCCTCGGGGTGGTTTGGGGGACTCCAAAGGGGTTTGGGGGCTGGAAAAGGTTGGGGGGGGTGGGGAAGTTGGGGGGGGGTCTTGGGGGAAAGTTGGGGCTCCCCCAAACTGGGGGGACCCCCACAGACAGGTCAGGTTCCCCCCCCAGCGCTGCCGGCACCGATGGGGCCCATCCACCCCCCACCCAGGTATGGGGGAGCAGGGGGCCTGGAGGGTGTTGGGGGGTGGGAGGGGTTCTTTTGGGGGTTCCTGAGGGGAGTTCATGGGTTGGGAAGGAGGGGGGGGTTCCTGGGGAGGTCCTTGGGATTTGAGGGATTTTTAGGGGAATACTGAAGGTTTTGGAGGGAGGTTTGGGGGGTCCTTGAAAGGGGGGGAGTTGGAGGTTTTGGTGACTCTGTGGGGTCTTGGGGTGGTTTTAAAACATCCTTGGGGAGTTGGGGTGGTGTTGGTGGGTCCTGCGGGGTTTTGGGGTGCTCATGGGGTTTTTTGGGTCCCCATGACCCCCTGGTGCCCCCCAGGACAACGGTGACAGAGGAGTACCGGGTCCCTGACGGAATGGTCGGCCTCAGTGAGTCTGGGGGGGTCTGGGGGGGCCCTTCAGTGGTCCCCAGGGGATTGGGGACCTCCTGGAGAGCCTTGGGGACGTCCCCAAACCCCGCTCTGTGTCCTCCCCCTGCAGTCATCGGCCGTGGGGGGGAGCAGATCAATAAGATCCAGCAGGATTCGGGGTGCAAAGTGCAGATCTCCCCAGGTACGGGTGGCTGAGGCCCCCAAAACCCTCCTGAGCCCCCCAAATTATGGGGGACAGCCCCCAAACACAGGGGGACTCTGCTGACCCCCCTGTGTCTCTGCAGACAGCGGCGGGTTACCGGAGCGCAGCGTGTCCCTGACGGGGTCCCCGGAGTCTGTGCAGTGAGTGACCCCAAAATCCTCCTGGAAACCCCAAAAATCTCCCTGGCAACCCCAAGACCATCCCAGAACCCCCTTAGGGACCCCCGAAATAACCCTTGGGGACTCCAAAATGCCTCCTGGGATCCCTTTAGGGAGCCTCAGACCCACCCCAAGACTCGCAAAATCTCCCTGGGACCCCCAACCTCCCCCTGGATCTCCTCTGCACCCCCTGAGTGACCTCCCCAAGCCCCCAGGGACCCCCCCAAATTCCACTCAGGTCTCCCCAAACCTTTCTAAATTTCTCCTAAACCCCCAGATGACCCCCTAACACCCCCCAAACCCCCATGTGACTCCAAACCCTCCCAAGTCTCCCCTAAACCTCCCCAAATCCCCCCAGTGATCCCTCACCCCCTCCCCAGGAAGGCAAAGGCGCTGCTGGATGACATCGTGTCACGGGGCAGGGGGGGCCCCCCAGGACCCTTCCCTGACGCCACCAACGGCCAGAACGGGACAGTCCAGGAGCTGATGATCCCAGCAGGAAAAGCAGGATTGGTCATCGGGAAGGGTGGGGAGACCATCAAACAGCTGCAGGTGCCCCCAAAAATCCCTCGGGGGGGGGGGTGTTGGGGGAAATTCAGGAGGGTTTTGGAGTCACTGAGGGGAGTTTGGTGGTCTCTGATCATCCCTGTGGGACTGGGACAGGGCGGGAAGAGCCTTCAGCAGCTCCAGGAACCCCAAAATTGCCCTGGGGGTTCCCTGGGTGGTTTGGGGGGGCAGCTCTGAGGGGTCCTGGTGCCCCCCCAGGAACGGGCAGGGGTGAAGATGATCCTGATCCAAGACGGTTCCCAAAACACCAACGTGGACAAACCCCTGCGGATCATCGGGGAGCCCTACAAAGTGCAGGTGAGAGGTGCCCAAATCCCACCTTGGAATGACCCCAAATACCCTGAAATAACCCCAAAGTGACCCCCCCAAACCCCCGTTCCCAGCAAGCCTGTGAGATGGTGCTGGACATCCTTCGGGAGCGTGACCAGGGCGGGTTCGGGGATCGCTCGGACTACGGCTCCCGCCTGGGCGGGGGCATCGACGTGAGTGTGCCCCCCAAAATCCCTTTTGTCACCCCAAAACTCCCTAAAAAATCCCATTTTTTCATTCCAAAATCTCAGTGTTTCAACCCAAAAACCGTATTTGTCAAACCAAATCACTCTATGTTTCACACCAGATATCTGGTTTTTCAACCCAAGTTTTTTTGTGAGTTTTCAGACACTCCCACTCAAGCCCCCATTTTTCACTCTATAAAAATCCAATTTTCCGAATCAAATTCGTCGTTCTTCATTCTTAAACTCACACGTTTTTCAAAGAAATTCCGTTTTCCAATTTAAAACATTTTAGCTTTCAATCAAAAACCAATCTTTACTTTTGCATTTAAAAATTAACTTTTTCAATAAAAACCCTTGCTTTTCAGTAAAAAAAAAATCTTGTTCTTCAACATGAAAAATCCCAGTTTCAAGGCAAAAATTCTTATTTTCACCCTAAAACTCACATTTATCTAAAACCACTCATTTTTCTCTCATAAAACCCCCCCAAACCCTTCTCAACCCAAACCCCTTTATCCCGAGGGGGGCCAAGACCCTCAGATCCCCCCGCCCTCCCCCAGGTGCCGGTGCCACGACACTCGGTCGGGGTCGTCATCGGCCGCAGCGGGGAAATGATCAAGAAGATCCAAAACGATGCCGGGGTGCGGATCCAGTTCAAGCAAGGTTTGGGGAGCCCCTTCCCACCCCGAGACAGACCCTTCCCCATTGACCCGGGGGCGTGGGGACCCCCCGATGACCCCCAAAAAACCCCACAGACGATGGGACGGGACCGGAGAAAATCGCTCACATCATGGGACCCCCCGAGCGCTGCGAGCACGCGGCCAGGATCATCAACGACCTGCTGCAGAGCCTGAGGGTATTTGGGGAGGGGGCTTTGGGGTCAGGGGATCATCAACGACCTGCTGCAGAGTCTGAGGGTATTTGGGGAGGGGGCTTTGGGGTCAAGGGATCATCAACGACCTGCTGCAGAGTCTGAGGGTATTTGGGGAGGGGGCTTTGGGGTGTGGGATCATCCACAACCTGCTGCAGAGCCTGTGGGTATTTGGGGAGGGGGCTTTGGGGTCAGGGGATCATCCACAACCTGCTGCAGAGCCTGAGGGTATTTGGGGAGGGGGCTTTGGGGTCAGGGGATCATCCACAACCTGCTGCAGAGCCTGAGGGTATTTGGGGAGGGGGCTTTGGGCTGTGGGATCATCAACGATTTTCTGCAGAGCCTGAGGGGTGCACCTTAGGTCGGGAGGGGTTTTTGGGGTGGGGGCATTATTTTGGGCAAGAGTCAGGACCTGGTTTAGAGCAGGGATATTTTTTGGGGGTGTGTCCCCCCTGTTTTGGGGGTTCTGCCCACCCCTGACTTTCTCCCCTCTCCACAGAGTGGCCCCCCAGGACCCCCCGGGCCGGGGCTGCCGCCAGGGGGGCGTGGCCGGGGCCGGGGCCAGGGCAGCTGGGGCCCCCCCGGGGGGGAGATGACTTTCTCCATCCCCACCCACAAGTGCGGGCTCGTCATCGGCAGAGGTGAGGGGGGGCAGCCCCTGGGACCTCCCAGTTCATCCCTGGTTCCCAAAATCCCCTCAAACACCCCCAAAATCCCTCCCTGGGCTCCCCAAACATCTCCCTAGGCCCCTCTAATTCTCTCGTGAACCCCTGTAACTCCCCTAGACACCCCCAACATCCTGCAAAGAATCCTGAGACCCCCCCCACAACCCACCCAGATGCCCCCTAAATACATCCTGACCACCCCCCAAAAGCCCTTTCTCTTCCCTTATATTGGAGGTGCTCATTGGGGCTCCACACTTCGGGGTTTTGGGGTTCCCAGGGGATTTTGGGGTCCTGGGAAGGGTTTGGGGATTCTGGGAGGGTTTTGGGGTTCTCCAGGGAAGGTTTTGGGGGTCTCAGGAGGGTTTTGCTGGTCCCAGGGAGGACGTGGGGCTCCCAGGGGGATTGTGGGGTTTTGGGGTGCCCCCTTTGACCGCGGGGGTTTTGGGGTGCAGGGGGGGAGAACGTCAAGGCCATCAACCAGCAGACGGGGGCGTTTGTGGAGATCTCGCGGCAGCTCCCCCCCAACGGGGACCCCAACTTCAAACTGTTCGTGATTCGTGGCACCCCCCAGCAGATCGACCATGCCAAGCAGCTCATCGAGGAGAAGATTGAGGTGAGAGCACCCTAAAAAAACATTTTTTGGGGAGCCCAAAACTCCCCAAAATCCCCAAAAAAGCCCAAAACCTCCAGGACTCTTTGGAGTCTCAGTGTCGCCCTCCTGTGGCGGACGCGTGGTGCTGCAGGCTGCCCCAAATCCCACTGAGGGACCCCACGATCCTCCTGGGGTCCCCCAAACCTCCCCTGACCCCTGTATTTCCCCCCCCAGGGCCCGCTGTGCCCCGTCGGCCCCGGTCCCGGCCCAGGGGGTCCCCCCGGCCCTGCCGGCCCCATGGGCCCCTTCAATCCCGGACCCTTCAACCAGGGTCCCCCTGGAGCCCCCCCACAGTGAGTACCGGCCTTTTTCGGGGGGTTCTCGGGGTCCCCCCCCAAAATGGACCCCCCTGACTCCCCTTTTCCACAGCCCGGGGGGGCCACCCCCCCACCAGTACCCTCCCCAGGGCTGGGGCAACACATACCCCCAGTGGCAGCCGCCAGCCCCCCACGACCCCAGTGAGTACCGCGACCCCTCGGGACTTGGGGGGGCACCTGTGGTTTGGGGGGGCCTCCCAAGGGTTTGGGGAACCCTCCTGGGGCTGACCAGCTGGGTTTTGGAGGTTTGGGGGGGTGAGGTGGGGGTAGGCACTGATAATGTGTGGGATGTGACCCTGTGGTTCTGGGGGTGGTCTGGGATTTTGAGGGGTGGTCACAGAGTTTCGGGGCTCCCCCCGCATTTGGGGGGCTCCCCTTAACTCATGCTGGGAATTTTGGGGCCCCCCATTGTGATTTTGGGGCAGTGTCAGACCCCAAGCAGTGACCACTTGAGTTATAGGGGTGTCCCCGAGTTGGAGGCTCCTTCCCTGAACTCAGGGACCCCCCAAGTGAGTTGGGGATTTTGGGTTTTGGGACCTCCTCATCCAAGGGGTGACAATGCCAGATGTCACCTCCTCTATGACTTGGGAGTATCCTGTGTTTATGTGTGGGGGGAGTCCCAAATTTGGAGCCACCCCCCCAGTGGATTTGGGGGCCCCCCCCGGCTGACACCGTGGTTTTGGGGCCCCCACCAGGCAAGGCGCCCGCCCCGGACCCCAACGCGGCCTGGGCCGCCTACTACTCGCACTACTACCAGCAGCCCCCCGGGCCGGTGCCGGCGCAGCCCCCGCCCGCCGCGCCCCCCGTGCAGGGGGAGCCCCCCCAGCCCCCCCCCACCGGCCAGGCCGACTACACCAAGGCCTGGGAGGAGTACTACAAGAAATTAGGTGAGCACCCCGAATTTTGGGAGGGAGGGCCAAATTGGGAGGGTCCAGGAGCTTCCAAACCCACCCTGGGACTTCCCAAAATCCGCCCTGGACTCCCCGTGCCTCTGGTGGTTCTGGTTTGGAACTACAGGAGTTCACCAGAAAACTTGGGGAGCTGTTCCCTGGCTCCCAAAACCCCTCAGGACCCAGAAACCTCCCCTTGAGGACCCTCAAACTCCCCCAGGAGCCAAACCATTCACAGGGACCCCTGAACCCCCCCGCCCAGGGACCCTCCAGGCTGCACCTGGGGACCCCAAACCTGTCCCTCTGACCCCCCAACTGCCCCTGAGGACCCCAGATGTGCCCCTCTGCCCCTATAACCCTGCTCAGGAACCCCTAAACCCCTGTGGGCCCCCCTGACCCCCCCGTGCCCCTCCAGGCCAGCAGCCGCAGCAGCCGGGGGCCCCCCCGCAGCAGGATTACACCAAGGCCTGGGAGGAATACTACAAGAAACAAGGTAAATCCCCCCAAAAGTCCCACCGAGGAGGGGGGGGGGCTCTGGGGACATCCCCCTGCCCTGACCACCCCAACCGTGTCCCCACAGCGGCCCAGGTAGCCTCGGGGGGCGGCCCCGGGGCCCCCCCAGGCCCCCAGCCCGACTACAGCGCGGCCTGGGCCGAGTATTACCGGCAGCAAGCGGCGTACTACGGGCAGACCCCCGGGGGGGCCGGGCCCGCGCCGCCCCCCGCGCAGCAGGGACAGCAGGTACGGCTGCCCCGGGACCCCCAGACCTGAAACGGGACCCCCAAACCTGCCCCGGGACCCCCAGACCTGACACGGGACCCCCAGACTCCCCCAGGACCCCCAAACCTGCCCTGAGACCCCCTAACCTGACCCGGGACCCCCAAACTGCCCTGGGACTTCCAAACCTGCCCTGGGACCCCCAAACCTGACCCAGGATCTCCAGACCTGCCCCAGGACCCCAAACTCCCCCAAGACGCCCAAACCTGCCCCGGGATCCCCAAACTCTCCTGGGACCCCAGACTCCCCCGGGACCCCCAAACCTGCCCCAGGACTCCCAAATTCCCCTGGGACAATCTCCCTGCCCAGGGAAGCATTTATGGTGATAGAGACTCTGCCAGGACCCCCAAAACAGCTCAGGACCCCCAAAATTCCCCCCCCCGACCTGCTGGGCAAGGGTTGGCACTGCAGGACCCCTCCCCTCCAGCACATCCTGAGCCCCAAAATTCCACGAAGGGTCCCCTCCCAGCCCCAAACCCCACCCTGGGACACTCAAAACACCCCTGGGACCTTCAGAACTCCCCCTGGGCTCCCCAAACCCAGCCAGGAATCCCCAAAACTCCATGAAAACCCCCGGGGCTGTCACACACCTCATTGATGGGGGAGAGGCTGGGACTGCACATACTGACGACCCCCCCCAAGGACCCCCAAACCCCCAGGAAGCCCCAGAATCCCCCCCCAGGGGGTCTGGGGTGCCCTGCACCCACCCTGCTTCCCCCCCACAGGCTCAGTGACCCCAACGTGCCCCCCCGTCTGTGACCCCCTTTTGTTTTGGGCGAGCGGCTGCGGCCGGACGGGGCGAGCGGCCCCCCACGACCCCCCAGAACCCCCCTGGAGGGAGGTCTCCCCCCTCCCCCAGCCCCTTTCTCCCCACAAATCCCCCCGGAGCCGCTCGAACATTCCTGGGAGCCGCTGGGGACCCCCCAAACAGCCCCGGGGACCCGAAAATCCCCCCGGGACCCCCAACCACCTGGGGAACCCCAAACCCTCCCCGAAACCCTCAGATCCCCGTGTGGGGACCCCCAGATGCGCCCCGGGGAGCCCAAGATTTGCCCCAGGGCCCCCAACTCCCCCTCGGGGCCCCCCAAGACCCCCCCAAGGCCCCCTGCGATCCCCCCAAGCTCCCCGGGGGTCCCCAAATTCGCCCCGGGGGTCCCCGAGCCCCCCGGCCGCCCCCCCCCGCCGTGTTCGTGTCGTTCCGGAGCATCTGGAAAACTCCGACCACCGAAGGCTCAAAGTTTTTACTTTTTACCGCTTGTTTTTAACTTCACAAATAAACGGAACAAAAACCACTCTGGATTTCCGATGAAATGCGGACGGACTGGGGAAAACAGGGGAAAAAATAAAACATTTTGGGGGGAATGAAAGGCGGTTTGTGGGTAAAAAAAGTGGTGTCTTGGGGGTCGTGCTGGGGTGAAAAATGTGGTTCGGGGGTGGATACTGCAGGCTTTGGGGTGCAAAACGGTGATTTGAAATAAAAACTGGGGGGTTCAAAACGGTGATTTGAAATAAAAACTGGGGGTTTGGGGGTGACCCGGGGCGGTTCGGGCCGGGCTCGCCGCGGTTGCCATGGCGACGCATCGGGACGGCTTTTCCGGTCACGTGGACGTTACGCCGTGTGGGGTTCCGGTCACGTGACGCAAATTTTCCGGTTCCGGCGGGAAGCGGAGCTGGAGCCGGGACCGAAGCGGGCGGTGGGGTCGGGGGGGCCCCGGGGGGGTTCGGGGGGTCCTGGGGATCCCCGTGAGGGTCTTGGAATGGTGCTGGGGATCTGGGAGGGGCCTGCGGCGGGTTTGGGGGTCCCGGAGATCCCTGGGAGGGGTCCCCGGTTTGAAGGGGTCCCGGTTTTGGGGGTCCCCAGGCCCTGACGCCCCCCTCCCTTTCCCCCCAGGACCCCCCCTGAGCCGGATCTGGGAGTGGGCTCCCCTTCTCGCCCCCGTGATGGCCGCGCTGGTGAGTGGGGAGGCTCCCAAAAACCCTCCCCGGGCGGGACCCCAAAAACCTCCTCAGGGAGGAACCTCTGGGGGAACCTGAAACCCCCCAAAAATCCTCCTGGGGACCCCCCCCGGGCCTCCCCAAATGTCCGTGGAACCCCCAGACCCCCTCGGGGACTCCCCAAACGCCCCCAGTTTCCCCAGGGACCCCCCAAATCCCCCCTTGTCCCGCAGGGCAGCAGCTCCCAGGTGGTCACCGAGTACGTGGTCAGGGTGCCCAAGTGAGTGGGGGGCTTCGAGGGGGCTCGGGGGGTTTGGGGGGGCTCGAGAAGGGTTTGGGGGTGTCCTGGGGAAAATGGGGGGGCTCAGGGAGATTTAGGGGGTTCGGAGGTGTCAGATTTGGGGCGGTCTCAGCTGGTCTGGGGGGGGCTCGGGTGTTTTGAGCATCTCGGGGGGGGGGGATTTGGGGGTGTCAGATTTGGGAGGTTTGAGGAGGTTTGGGGCTCTCAGGGGACGTTTGGGGAGGGTCTCAGATGGTTGGAAGGGGCCAGGGTGGATCAGGGGTTGTTTTGGGGGTCTCTGGGGTTGTTTTGGGGGTCTCTGGGGTTCTCAGGGGGGTCTGAGGGGTCTTTTTGCACCCTGCAGGAACACCCCAAAACGCTACAACATCATGGCCTTCAACAGCGCCGACAGAGTGACCCTGAGCACCTGGGCACAGGTGAGGGGTCTGGGGTCCCATTCCCACTCCTCCAGCTGGAAGGATTTGGGTTGGGAACAGTGAGATTTGGGGTCCAGGATCTGGATCAATCCCAGTTCAGGTCCAGGCAGGATTTGGGTTGGGAACAGTGAGATTTGGGGTCCAGGATCTGGATCAATCCCAGTCCCTTTCATGGGGGAATTTGGGGTCGCCCAGGGAATGGTGGAGCCTGAGACTGGTTTGGGGTTTGGATCTCATCCGAGGATTTGGGCTGGGAACAGCGGGGTTTGGGTTTGGAGGTGTGGGGAATTACGGGATGTAGGGTCACAACTCTGTGTCTGATCCCAACCCAGGTCCAGGCAGGATTTGGGTTTGGAACAGTGAAATTTGGGATCTAGGACCTGGATCAATCCCAGTCTGGGTCCAGGCAGGATTTGAGGCCACAGGGGCTGGGAACGCTGAGGTTTGGGGTCAGATCAAACCCCAATCCCTGTCCAGGTGGGATTTGAGGCCACAGGGGCTGGGAACTCCGAGGTTTGGGGTCAGATCAATCCAAATCCCCATCCAGGCGCGCATGGAGCGCGACATGAGCAACAAGAGGATCTACGCCGAGGAGGAGCTGCCTGAGTCGGGTGCTGGCAGCGAGTTCCACCGCAAGCTGCGCGAGGAGGCGCGGAGGAAGAAATATGGGATCGTCCTGCGGGAATTCCGGGCCGAGGACCAGCCCTGGCTGCTGAGGGTCAATGGCAAAACCGGCAGGAAGTGAGAGGGGAGGGGAGGTTTGGGGTTCGGGGTGGGCAAGGGAATGAAAGGGGAAAAGGAGCAGGGGTTTGGGGTAATTCTGGGGGGTTTTGGGATGCTGATTCCCTCTCTCTTGCAGGTTCCGGGGGGTGAAGAAGGGAGGGGTGACAGAAAATGCCTCCTACTACGTGTTCACCCAGTGCCCTGATGGTGCCTTCGAGGCCTTCCCGGTCAGGAACTGGTACAACTTCACCCCCCTGGCCCGGCACCGCACGCTGACGGCTGAGGAGGCCGAGGAGGAGTGGGAGAGGTGACCCCCAAATCTCGGGGAGACCCCAAACCCTGGGCAGGGACACCAAAAACCATGGGGGAGACCCAAAATCCCCTCCCAGATACTCTAAATCCCCTCCAAGGTGCCCCAAATTCTCCCCCAGATCCCATTCTAGACCCCCTCCAGGCCCCTCAGAGCCCCCACAAATCCCCTCCAAGGTTGCTCAAATGCCCCCCAAATATTCTCCCAGACTCCCAAATCCTTTTGAAATCCCCCCAAGCCCCCTCTCTGACCCCCTAAATCCACTCTCAGGCCGCCTCAAAGCCCCCCAAAATATCCTCCCACACACCCCAAATTCTTGTCCAGCCCCCCCAGCCCTTGTGAGGCCCCCCCAAATCCCCTCCCAGCCCCGCTGAGCTCCCCTAACTCCCCCCAGGAGGAACAAGGTGCTGAATCACTTCAGCATCATGCAGCAGCGGCGCCTGCGGGACCAGGACGAGGAGGAGGAGGAGAAGGAAAAGGGCAGGAAGGCCCCAGGCAAGGGTGGGGGGCTCCGGATCCACGACCTGGAGGAGGATCTGGAACTCAGCTCCGAGGAGAGCGAGGGCAGCGAGGCCGAGGGTGAGAGGGGGAATCCCAAAATCCCACAGAATCCTCCTCAAAGTGCCCCCAAATCCACCTGAAATATCCCTGTTCCAAGAAAAGCAAGGCCAGGGGTGAGGAAGGAAGCCCCAAAATCTACCTAAAACCCCACCCACACCCTCCCTAAAGCCCACAAATCCTCTAAACGCCCCCCAAATCCACCCAAGCATCCCCAGATCCTCCCAGGGGCACCCCTGAAATGCCCCAAAGCCACAGAACCCTCCCCAAATCCCCCCTAAATCCCTGTGAAAGGCCCCCAAACACCCGGAATTCCCAGGGGAGAAGGCAGCGAGGCCGAAGGCTGCCGGGGGACACCCGAAGAGGAAGAAGAGGAAGGGCAGGAAGGGCTCTGAGGACGAAGCCCTCGAGGACAGCGACGACGGCGACTTCGAGGGCCAGGAGGTGGATTACATGTCTGACGGCTCCAGGTGGGACTGGGGGCATTTTGGGGGTCCCTGGAGGGGTTTAGGGGGGATTCAGGGGGAATTTTGGGAGTTCCTGGGGAGGTCTGAGGGTACCTGAAGGGGGTTCCTGGGTGGAGTTGGGAATTCCTGGGAGGATTTTGGGGACCACAGTGAGGGCTTGTGGCTCCCTGGGGGGGACTGGGGAGGGAAGTCTTGAGGGGCCTTTGGGGATTTCGGGATTTTTTCGGGTCACTGAGAGGGTTTAGTGAGACTGGAAGAAGTGGGGAGCTTGGGGGGGTCCCTGGGGGGGTTTTTGGGAGGGGGTAGGGATCCTCTGTGATGCCTCCAACCACAGTGCCCACTAAAAGTGTCTGCCCCAAACCTCCCCAGGGATGCTGAAATCCTCCCTGGGACCCCAGAACCCCACCCAGGGACCCCCAAATCCCCCCCAAGCCCCTCCTGACCTCCCCAATCCCCTCTTGCCCTGCAGCAGCTCCGGTGAGGAAGAGGCCGGCAAAGCCAAAGCGCCCAAGGAGGAGGAGGAAGGCCCAAAAGGTGGGGTTGAGGAGGGGGCTGGGACCCTGCCCTTAGTTCCTGAGGGGATCCTGGCGGGATTTTTGGGGGTCCAGGATCCTCAAGATTCCCCCTAACATAACAAAGGCATCGACGAAGCGAGCGAGAGCAGCGAGGAGAGCGAGGAGGAAAAGGCAGAGGAGAAGGAGGAGGAAGAGGAGGGAAAAGCGACCCCCACCCCTCAGGAGAAGAAGAAAAAGAGGGGTAAGACCCCCCCACACCTCAACAACTGCCCCCCAAGCAGGAATTGGGGGAAAACCTCCAGGAAATGGGGTTTATGACATCATCACCCCCCAGAAAGCAGTGACGAGTCGCAGACGTCGGAGGAGAGCGACATCGACAGCGAGACATCCTCGGCGCTGTTCATGGCGGTGAGGGGGGCTGGGGGCATCCTGTGGGGGCCTCAGGGGGGTTTGGGGGTCTCACAGGGGAATTGGACACCCCCTGACCCCTCCCTGTTTCTCTCCCCCCCCACAGAAGAAGAAGACCCCCCCCAAGCGGGAGCGCAGGGCCTCAGGCAGCAGCTCCAGGGGGGGCTCTCGGCCCGGGACCCCCACGGACTCGGGGGGCACCGGGGGGACCCTTCGGGCTGCAGCTGCCAGGCTGGAGCAAGGTGGGGGTGCTGGGGGGTTCTGGGGGGGCTTCAGGGGAGTTGGGGGGAGGCTGGAGTCTGGGGAGGGATATTCGGAGGTCTGGGGCAAAGCCGGGCGTCCAGGGAAGGGTTTGGAGGGCTGGCGGACACTGAAGGGGGTCCAGGAGCATCAGGGGGGATCTGGGGGAATTGAGGGATGTCTGGATGAATTTTTGAGGGTCTGGGGGACAACTTGGGGGTGGGTCACAGGGACATTGTGGAGCGGGGGCAATTCCCAACTCCCCCCTCAAAGCCCCCCTGACCTCCTCATCTCCCCCAGGCCGCCGGGCAGCCCCGGGGGGGTCGGAGCCCCCTCCCCAGAAGCGGCTGAAGGCAGAGCCGGGGCCCCCCTCAGGAAAATCCACGCCCCAGCCCCACTCTGGGAAATCGACCCCAAGCAGCGGGTGAGTCTGGGGGCTTTGGGGGCTGTGGGACTCCCACCCCGCTGACCCCCCGGCCCCACTGACCCCCCGGCCCCGCAGGGAGGTGCAGCTGACGGAGGAGGCCGTGCGCCGGTACCTGTCCCGCAAGCCCATGACCACCAAGGACCTGCTCAAGAAGTTCCAGACCAAGCGCACGGGGCTGAGCAGCGACGCCACCGTCAACGCCCTGGCCCAGCTGCTCAAGCGCCTTGACCCCGAGCGCAAACTCATCGCAGACAAGTGGCACTTCTTCCTCAAGGAGTAGGGACCCCCCCCGGAGCCACGGGAACCCCCCCAAATCCACAGAGACCCACCCAAAACCCACAGGGATTCCCCAGTGCCGCCCAAGTTCCTCTCCAGGGCAGGAACCCCAAAAATCCAGAAGGATCTCGCCGAGTCCCATGGGATCCCCCCAGATATCCCAACCTCCACCAACCACTCCAGACCTCCCCCTTTCCCCTCAACCTTCCTGCTCTCCTCCATCTGTCCCAAATTCCTGTGAACAAACTCCTTGCTCCCCTGCCCCCTCCCCAGGAATCTGGGGGGCCCTGGAATTTCCCTGGGGTGGGGCAGGAGAGAAACTCCCCCCCACCTTCCCTGTCTTTTTTTGGGTAAGAATTGGGATGTTTTGCTATTTTTAGGCTTTTTTTCCTCTACTTTGTGCCAGGCCCACATCCCCCACAGCGCTGGAATGTTCCACCCCTCCAGGGGGGCTTTAGGCCCCCCCAAATGAATCCCCCCATGGCCCCCTTTCCTTTGGGGGTACAGGCAGATTCCCTCCCTCCCCCAGGGGGTTTCACCCCAAAGCAGCCCTGGGGGCTTGGGCAGTCCTTTGAGGGGGGAACAGTTATTTGGGGGGGGGGCTCCTGGGTGAGTGGATTGAGACTCGAACCCCCGCAGCTGTTTTTTCTGGTGGGGGTCTCAATCACACCCCCAGAGTCTCGGGGTCCCAGGGGTCTCAACCCCCCCTTGTTGGTATGGGAGGGGTCTCTGCTATCCAAACACCTGGGTGGGCTCCTGGGGGGTCTCACATCACCCAATTTTTGGGGTGATGAGGTCCCCACTAACTTTCCCTCCCCAGTTAAAGATCCCCCATATTTCCCCTGGCAGGGGGGGTCAGTGCCCCCCCAAACCCCCTTGGCGAGGTCAGGGTTAACCCCCCCCCTCCTTCCCCCTTCCCCAAGCCCCTCCCTCTCCACACCCCATAAATCCCCTTGGGCCGCGTTTGCTGGGGGGTGCTCAGGATGGCGAGGCCGGGACTCTCTTGGTCCTTCCTCCTCCTCCTCCTCCTCCTGCCCGGGCCCTGCCGCGCCCCCCCCGCGCCCCCCCCCGCCGCCCCCCCGTGCGGGCTCCGCAGTGTCTCGGTGGGGGTGGGGGCGCTGGGCTTGGGGTACCCCTCCCCCGAGACCGTGGTGTTCCGTTACTGTGGGGGGGGCTGCCCCGCGCCCCCCACCCTGCACGGGCTGGCGCTGGGGGCCGTGCTGGGCCCGGGGGGGCCCGGGGGGGGTCCCTGCTGCCGTCCCACCCGCTATGAGGATGTGGCGTTCCTGGACTCAGGGCTGCGATGGCAGCGGCTGCCTCAGCTCTCGGCGGGGGCCTGCGCGTGCCTGGGGTGAGACCCCTCCCCAAAATATCCCCCTGACCCCCCCTCCCTTGCCATTCAGAAGTGATTCTCCTTCAAAAATACCCCCCCAAAACTCCTCCCCATCTGTCGGGAAGGGGTCTTGGGGGTCCCTCCAACCACCCCCAAAAGCACCCCCTGGCTCTCAGCCCAGGGGGGTTTGGGGGTTCCCCCAAAGGCTCCTCCTCCGAGCTCCCCCAAAACAGCCCCCCAAGAGCCGAGTGTTGGGGGATGGCTGTTTATTGGGGGGGCTCATTTTGGGTGTGGAGGCTCGTGGGGATCCTCAATAAACGCTGGGAAGTCGCTGAGAGGGTCTGGAGGCGTCTCTGGGGTGAAGGGGAAACAAGAGACGGTGAGGGGGGATTTGGGGGGTCTTTGGTGGGAGGTTCAGTGGTCCTGGGGATGTTTAGGGGGCCCTGAGGGGATTTTAAAGGGGTCCCAGATGGGTTTTGGGGGGTCCCAGATGGGTTTGGGGTCTTGGGCGAATTTAGGGGGCTGAGGCTCTTACAGTACCCCTCAGAAGGGGATAGTGGGGAGGGTCCCAGGGGGGAATTGGGGGGGTTCTCACCGGCGGGGTCGTTGCGGAAGATCAGGGCCACCCGGCGCCCCCGTGGCACCCGGAGCCCCCCAAAAAACGATTCCTCATCCGGGAGGATCTCATGGGTGAACTCGTACCTGGCAGCACCCCTGGAGGGGATTGGGAGGTCAGGAGGTCCTCAACACCCCCCAGGGGTCCCCAAAATTCACGGGGAGATCCCCAGGGCTCCCCCAGTCTCACCGGAGGACATAGAGGGACCCCGGCTCCAGCAGCAGCTCCAGCCAGTCCTGGGGGTCCCGGAGGCTCCGGAGCCGCAGGACACTGGGGGACAGTAGCGACACCCCCGCGATGGTGCAGCCGCAGAACTGGGGGGGACCAAGGGCGATGGACACACCTGAGACCCCTCAAACCTACCCGGGGACCCCCAAAACTTCCCCCGCCCAAAGCGCCCTTGGGAATCCCCCAAAGCCACCGGGGACCCCCCAACCGCTCCTCCCAAAATCCCCGCAGGAATTCCCCCGGGGACCCCCCCAGCGCCCCCACCTTGACGCTGTCCACGTGCGGCCCCACGCGCCCCCCCGGCAGGAGATCGAGGACGTGGGCGCTGGGTCGGGGGGGGCGGCGGGCGGGGAACGCGGGGGTCACCCGCAGCAGCAGCGCCCGCCCTGCGCCGCCCCGCAGGCCCCGCTCTGTCTCCCGGTACCCGGTGATGGCCTGGGGGGGGGGATAAAGGGGGGTTTAACTCTGACCTTTGACCTCAGAACGACGCCCGGCCCGGCCCCAGCGACCCCCCCAAAAAATCCGTTCCCGACCCCCGTGACCCCTCCGACCCTCAGCCCCCCAATTCCTGTGACCTCGCCCCCCTGTGACCCCCGGACCCCCCTCACCCGGTCCCAGTGGTCGCTCTGGTACCGCCCCCGGCCCAGCCCCGGCTCCACCTCCCGCAGCAGCTCCGCCGCCTCCCCCTCGCTCACGAAGCCGCCCCGGACCAAGGCGAGCCCGCGGAGACGCCGGGCCAGCTCGGGGCTGCTGGCGCGGAGCAGCGCCGGGTCCGCCTCGGCCTCGGGGCCCAACCCTCCCCCGGGACTCCCCGAAGCGGCCCCAGGAACCCCCGAGGCCGCCCGGGACCCCCCGAGGGCCCCGGGGACCCCCGCCCGCCACAGGCCGCGCGCGCGGTGCATGACGGGAATGCGGGAGGCCCCCCCTGGCGGCCCGGAGGACCCAGAGCTGAGCACGCATGGAGGGCGCCCCCTGGCGACTCGGAGGACTCATTCGGGGGTTCACGATTTCCCACCCGCTTCAAAAGCGCCCCCGCCCCCAAACCCTCCCTGGGTCCCCCAGGTCTGTCACTGTCTCCCCAAACCATTCACAGACCCCACAAACCCTCCCTCTTCACCCCCCCGGTGCTTCCTTGTGCCCCCTCAATCACCTCTCCCACCCCCCAGCACAGCTCTGACTGCCCCCAAAATCCCTCCAGGACTCACTTGGGTTCCACAGCCCTTTATTTCCACACAGGAGTAGGGGGGGGGGGTGTCCCAGAGCTCCACCACTCCAAAGGTGTCCCCCAACACCCCCGGGGAGGTCTCAGGATGCCGGGGGGACTTGGGGGGGCCCAGAGGGGCTGCTGGGGGGCTCCTTCTGCACCAGCCGGGGCTCATCCTCGCCCCGTGGTGGGGGATGCACCAGCACCTGGTCCAGGAGCCCGAATTCCTGCGCCTCCACCGGGCTCAGGTACCGGTCCCGCTCCATGGCGGCTTCTGGGGAGGCACAGGGGGGTCAGGGGTCCCTCTGGGGGAAACTGGGGGGTCCTGTGGGGCTTCAGGGGGTCCCTCACCAATGACGGGCAGCGGCTGCCCCGTGTGTTTGGCGTAGAGCCCGTTGATCTGGCGCTTCAGCTTCAGGATCTCCTCAGCCTGGATGGCGATGTCGGTAGCCTGGCCCTGAGTGGGGGGTTCAGGGGGACTCAGGAGGGTCTGGGGGAGTTTGGGGCATCTCCACCCCTGCCCACAGCCTTGGGGTGTCCCATGCCCACCCACTCCCCCCTAGTGTCCCCTGGGGGGGTCCCAGCACATCTCCCTCCACCCAGGTTCCCTTCAGGTACTGCGCCCCTTCCCCACATACATGGCATGGGGAACGCACCCCTCCCCATTTCTGCGCTGCCCCCATTCCAGGATCCCCCCAAAATGCTCCTCCAGCTTCCAGCAACACCCACCGCCCCCTGAACGCCCTGCCCCGCCGGTGTGGGTGGGGGGAGCGTACCCGGGCCCCCCCCGAGGGCTGGTGCACCATGATGCGGGCGTTGGGCAGCGCATGGCGCATGCCGGGCGCGCCGGCCGCCAGCAGCAGCGAGCCCATGCTGGCCGCCTGCCCCACGCACCACGTGCACACCGGGGTCAGCACGTACTGCATCGTGTCGTAGATGGCCAGCCCAGAGGTCACCGAGCCTCCTGGGGGGGGAAACCTTGTTAGGGACACCCCAAAAGGCACCCTGGGCATTCACATCCCTATAGAGACCCCAGAGTGACAGAACAGCCCGCAGGACCCCCGGTACCTTTGGGGTTGTAGGTGGCCAGAGGGGATCACCAAGACCCTTGGGGTCACAGGGATATCCCAAACCCCCCCTTGCCACCCCAAAGTCCCCACAAGACCCCTAAACTCCCCCCTGGGACCCTCAACCTCCCCCAAGCTGTTAAAACTCCACAGACAGCCCAAAGATCCACAAGGATCCTGAGCCCCACCGGGTTGTAGGTGACCAAGGCAGGGTCACCAAGGCCCTGGTGGGGGCAGACACCCCCCTGGTGACACCCACAAACCCTCCCTGACTGCAGAAATCCCCCCAGTCCACCCAAACCTCTCTTTTCTGCCCCCAGAGAGAGGTTGGGGTCCACAACCTTCTCCAGGTGGTCCCATCTCCCCTTTCAGACCCTGCAGCCCTTCCCCAAACCCGCCTCTTTGTCCCCCAGCCCCTCCCCGGCCCTCCGAACCCCCCAAAGCCCCAGCCCCCAGCCTCACCGGGGCTGTTGATGTACATGTGGATGGGTTTCTTGTTGCTCTCAGACTGCAGGAACAGCAGCTGGGCGATCACCAGGCTGGCCAGGCTGTCATCGATCTGGGGAGGGGGCAGAGGGGTCAGGGCGTCCCCAGGGCTCTCGGGGGCGGGTCTGGGGTCCCCGAGCCCCCCCCGGGGGTACCCACCGGCCCCATGACACAGACGATTCGCTCCCGCAGCAGCCGCGAGTAAATGTCGTACGCCCGTTCCCCCCGGCCCTGGAGGAGAAAAATGCGGGGTCAGGGGGGCTTTTGGAGGGGGTCAGAGGTCTGGGGAGTCTGGAGGGGTCAGCGGGATTGTTTGGGGGGGTCAAGAAGGCTCAGAGAACAGACGGGAAGCCCTGAATCGGTGTTGTAGGTGCGACCCCTCGGCCCTGGGGGGAAAAAAGGGGGTCCGGGGTGGGTCTGGGGGCGTCCGGGGAACAAGGGGGGGGCTGGAAGTTTGGAGGCTCGGGGGGAACAAGGAGGTGGGGTCCGGGTATGCTGAGTCCGGGGGCTCGGAGGGGTTTGGGGCGGGCTAGGGGGATTTTTTCTGGGGGTTCGCAGATGGTCGAGGGACCACCCCCTACTCACCGTCTGCTCCACCACGATGGGGATGAGGGGGGGGGCGCGGGCCGGGACCGTCCCGTGCAGGCAGCGCCGGGCACCGGCCCAGGCCCAGCAGAGGGAGCGCTGGGGGGAAAGGGGGAGTCACCGAGACCGCCTCGGAACCAAGAACCACCCCCAGAACCCCCCCAGAACCGGGACCCCATGGAAATCGATCCCCTCCAAACTGGGACACCCCAGCACCGGGACTCCCCTTAGGCTTGCCCCGGACCGGGAAAACGTCCCGGAACCCTCTCCCGAACCAGGACCCCGGGGACGCCCCGGGACACCCCGGGGACACCCCCGGCCCCCCCGCCCCCTCACCGCCACCCCCGGCCCCATCGCGCCCCGGAAGCGCTCGAGGAACACGTGACCCGCGCGCACGTGACATCGTTTCCCGCCGACCACGCCCACTCACGGCCGCGCCCCCTCTGGAAACCCCGCCCCCATGGGCGGTGCCACGACGTCACCTGACGCACCTCGGGACTACGCTTCCCATAGTGCTCCGCGGCGCGGCCGCCATGACAGTACCGGATACTGAATTCGGGGCTCCCCTCGCACCTGGAGGGTGGCATGACACCCCGGAAATGGTACAGCCCTTCGATGGACCCGGCAGAGCCCTATAGAAAAATTGTAGCCGTTTAAAGGTCCGGTAGCGCCCCGCAGACAGCACGGCCTTAGGAGTGCCCACAGGCACATTGCTGGGCCTCCCGGTCCTAAAGGCCCCACGGCTGGACCTCCGTTTCATTCCCCGATTTAACCGCCCGCTCTCCCCCTCACAGCGCAAATTAAACCCCCCGGCGGCGCCACTTAGGGAGGAACGCCGTGAAAACTGCCCGGCGATGGCGTCACGCCTCCGTGACGTCACGAGGCACCTCTGCCGCCAGGGACCACATCTCCCGGCAGTCCTCGCGGCCCGCGGCGCGCTCACCCCTCGCGCTGATCGGCAGCCACTCTGGCCAATAGCGTTGCGCCAGCTCCCCCCGTGGCCCCGCCCTCCCCACCTCCCTCAGGAAGCGCTGATTGACGTATGGAAAAGCCAATGAGACGACGGGGAGGCAGGGCTTGCGAAGAGCGACGTATGGCTTAACCAACCAGCTCGCGTCGGCGGAGAGTTATGACCAATGGGAGATGACGGGCGGGATCTATGCTTTGGCCCCGCCCGCCGCCGAGGCGGGTAGCAACAGTTGCCCCGGTGAGGGACCAGGGAGGCCGCCATAGCCACGGTCACCGTGGCGACCGCGCTCCGGCCCGGCCCGGCCCCTGCCGCCGCCGCCCCCCGCTCCGTCGGGCCCCGCCGGCAGCAGCAGCCGCGGCACCGGGGGCAGGCGGAGCCCGCGCGGGGCCCCGGCGGCGGCCGCGGGCAGGTGGGTCCGAGCGGCGCCGCCAAAATGGCGGCGGGGGGGGTGAAGGGGGGAGCGGGGGGGGGGGCAGAGGGCCTGGGCGAGGGGGGCGGGGCTTGAGCGCGCCGCGCGATTGGCGGGCGGGCGGGCCAATGGGGAGGCGGGGCGGGGGGCGGGAGCCAATGTGGGCGCGCGGGTCGCGGCTGGGCACGCCCCCTCCCGCGCGGTGATGTCACAAACGAGTCGTGACGTCACTTTGCGGGTATCCCTGGGCGGTGTCTTATCGTGACGTCACGCGGGAGTCACGTGCGGGGGGTAGCATCACCTCTTTTTTCCCTCGGTGACGTCAGTCCTGAACTGACGCCACCAGTCACCGTGACGTCACTCTCTAGCCGTCGCCATGGCGACCCAACCCTCCTTCGTCACCGAGCTGACGGCGACGACGTCACAGCAGCAGCAGCCACCGCCCTCGGCACCGCCCTCCGCCGGCACCGCCCCTTTTGGGGCGGAGCTGCCGGGAGGCACCGCCCCTGGGGCACCCCCCCCGGCGCCCCCCGCGCCCGCGCCCCCCCCCCAGCAGTTCATCGTGGTCACCGTGGCGGGTGAGCTCCCCAAAACCACCGCGGTTTGCCCCAAAATCCCACCCTGCCCTCACCCCCTGTTTTGGGGCGGTGACCCCAGAACTGGGGAGAGGACAAAAGTCTGACCCAAATGTGCCGGTTTTGTCCCCAAAGCAGAGGGGCTGCGGCCCCCGGAGAGCGCCGAGGGCAGCCCCGCCCCCCCCGCGCCCCCCCAGCCCGGGCCCAGCCCGGGGGGGCAGCAGGTGCGAAAAACGGGGGGATACTGGGCCGAAGTCGGGACTGGAGTGGGGTGAAATGTGGTTAAAATGGGCTGGAAGAGAGTAAAAAAATTGCTAAAGTTGCCCAAAATGGACAGAAATGGGGTAAAATGGGAGGGGAGTGGGATGAAATGGGCTGGAATGGAGTAAAATTGAGCTGAAGTGGCCCCAATTATACAGAAATAGAGCTGGAATAGGGCTAGAACAAGGTGATCCGGGATGAATTGGGATAAATTTGGGATAAAGCTGGGGTGGAATGGGGCAAAAGGGTGAAAAGTCAAAAAAAAAAGTGAAGTGGGGTGGATTGGGATGAAACGGGGGCGAAATGGGTCTAAACCGGGTAAAAGTGGTGCTGAAAAGGGTTAAACTGGGGCTGCCAAGCGCCCCCGAGAGCTGAACCGGGGGTGCCCTCCCTGTGCCCCCAGCGCTCCCCAGCCCCCAGCGCCACGGCTGCCCCCAAGCCCGGCCCCCCCCAGGAGGTGAGCGGGGGCCGTTCGGGGGGGACGGGGGGTGTTGGGGGGTGCCCCCCGCTGACGCCCCCGCGGTGGGTGTGTGTGTGTGTCCCCTCCAGGTGCAGCAGCTGCCCCCGGTGCAGCACGTGTTCCCCACCCCCGTGCCCTATGTGGAGGGGGGGGACGGCTCGTACCCCCCCGGCGCCATGTGAGTCTCCTCCCCAATCCCCGACCACCCCCGCGGCCCCTCGGGGGGGTCTCCGGGGCTCTCTGACCCCTCCCCGTGCTGTGTTTCAGCCGCTCGGGCTCGTTCCCTTTCGCCGAGACGCCGCTGTTCGGGCAGAACTCGGGGGGCTACTTCGAGGGGGCCGGGGGGGCTGCGGTGCAGCCCAGCCCCCCCCCGCCGCCCCCTCCCCCGGCCAGCTCGCAGGCGCCCCCCGCCAGCGCCCCCGTGCCCATGTACGTGGCGGGGGGACAGATTTTGGGGACCCCCCCCGCCCCCCCTCAGGGCGGCACCGCGACCCCCGGCGGAGGCACCTACGTTATCCAGGGGGGGTACATGGGGGGGGGCAGCGCGGCCTATGCTCACACCACCCGCGCCTCCCCCGCCACGGTGAGAGCCCGGCACGGGGGGGGGACACCGGCAGCGCGGGATCGGGGACAGCAGGGGACACGGCTGGCCTGGGGGGGGTCTTTGCCCCAGGGGCCTGGGGGGGGATCAGGAGGTTTGGGAAGGGGAGAGAGGGGGGGCAGATGGGGAGGAACAAAAAAGGAAGGTTGGGGGATTAATTGGAGAGTTCGGCAAAATTGGGGATTTGGGGAAAATCCTTTTCAGAGGAAAAGAGGATTGGGAAAAAATACTGGGGGGGAATGGGAGATTTGGGGGGAAATGGAGATGTGTGAGGGAAATAGGAAGATTTTGGGAAGGGAACTGGGCGCTTCGGCCGCGGGGACATCCCCACCAACAACACCCGTGACTCCTTACAGTAATTCCTCCCACTCCTCAGGATTTTGGGGCAAAACCCGTGAGGAAGGGGGCTCGGGGGTGGGTGTGGCGCTGTGGGCGGGGTTTGGGCGGTCTGGGCGGGGCGCAGGTGGGAACGTCGGGGTCGAGGGGCTTTTGGGGTTCGGGTGACCCCCCCATTTTCCCCCCGCAGGTGCAGTGGCTTCTGGACAACTACGAGACGGCCGAGGGGGTGAGTTTGCCCCGCAGTGCCCTGTACTGCCACTACCTGCTGCACTGCCAGGGCCACAAGCTGGAGCCCGTCAATGCCGCCTCCTTCGGGAAGCTGATCCGCTCCGTGTTCATGGGGCTGCGCACGCGGCGCCTCGGCACCAGGTCAGAGCCCCCAAAAACTCCAAAGTCGCCCCCAAAACGCGCCGTGAAATCCTGCACGGAGCCCGGAGCGGCCGCAGCGCCCCCGCAGGTCGCACAGCGCCATTGCAGCGCACGCCTGGCCCCGGGGGGAGACCTCCGAGCTGCCCAGGGGCACGCAGCCCCCCAAATCCCCCCAACCCCGCCGTTTTGCAGGGGGAACTCCAAGTACCACTACTACGGGCTGCGCATCAAGGCGGGGTCGCCGCTGCTGCGGCTCGTGGAGGACCAGCAGCACCTGGCCATGAGGCAGCAGCCCTTCACCCAGAAACAACGGTGAGGGGCACCCAGAACCCCGCTCTGCCAGCGCCCCAAAACCCCCGGGGCTGATCCTCGCCCTTTTCCCGCCCCCCCGCAGCCTCAAACCCGTGCAGAAGGTGGAGGGGGGGGTCACCAACGGGGTGTCGTCGGGGCCGGCCCCCCCTGGTGTCCCCGACATCAGCGCCCAAGTGCAGCAGTACCAGCAGTTCCTGGGTGAGCAGCCCCATCCTTGTGCACCCAAGTGCCCCGATTTTGGGGATCCCCCCTGACCCCCGGGTCCCTGCAGACGCCTCCCGCACGCTGCCAGAGTTCCCCGAGATCGACGTGCAGGGCAAGGGGCTCCCCGAGGGCGCCGGGGCTGAGGACCTGCGCATGTTCCAGCAGCTCTACCGGGAGCACTGCGAGGTAGGAACCCCCCTGGACCCCAAAACCAGCCCGTCCCCATATCAGGGACCCCTCTGACCCCACTGTGCCCCTTGAAGGCCATTGTGGATGTGATGATCAACCTCCAGTTCTCGCTGGTGGAGACACTCTGGAAAAGCTTCTGGCGCTGCAGCGGCGAGACTGATGCGTGAGTGGGGGGGTCTCCAAATTAGGGGGGTTCTGCAGGCTGGGGGGACCCCGGGGGACATGGGGACACTGGGGGACATGGGGAAGAGCAGGATTTGGGGGTCCCGTGGGTGTGGGAGTGCTGAGGATGTGGGGGTTCCTCCCAGCATGGGGTGTCTGAGACCCCCTGGGATTTCAGGGTGTGGGGTGCAAATGTCTTTGGGACTGCTAGGGTGGGATGTGGGGACGCTCTGGGGCTGCTGGGGGTCCCCCCAGGTTTTGGGGTGACCCCGGCCCCCCCGTTCCGCAGGCAGGAGGAGGCGGAGCGGCGCCTGCCCCGGCGGCGGCTGCTGCTGCTGGCCCGGCACGAGCCCGTCCTGCGCTGGGTGCGCGACTGTGACCACGCCCTGTACCAGGGGCTGGTGGAGATCCTGGTGCCCGACGTGCTGCGCCCCATCCCCAGTGAGCCCCCAAATCCCTCTGACCCCTCAGAACCCCTTAAACCCAGCATGGACCCCAAAAATCCCCCAAGAACCTCCCCAGCTCTGCACGGCCCCAAAATGGACTCCAGCAGGATCCAGCTTTCCTCAAAATCTCCAGGGAGAATCAGCACCCCCATACCCTCACCCAGACCCCTGAAAGTTCATTGTGACCCCTCAAAGGCCCGCCAAATGAGCCCCCCCAGCACCCAAAATTCCCCTTTTGCTCCCCTTTCCAGGTGCCTTGACCCAGGCAATCCGGAACTTCGCCAAGAGCCTGGAGAGCTGGTTGGGAAATGCCATGGTCAGCATGCCCGAGGAGATGGTCCGAGTCAAGGTGGGCTTTGGGGGGGGCCTGGGGCCTTTGTGGGGGGTTACGGGTCTTGCAGAGGGGTTTGGGGGGACTGGGGAGGGAAAAATGTGGGGAGCACAGTGGGGTTATGAGAGATCTATGGGGTGTTTGAGTCTCAGTGTTGGGGTTTGGGGGGTTGTGCTGGATTTTGGGGGAGCTGGCAGGGGGCCTTGGGAGGGTTTGGGGGGTGTTCTGGGTTTGGGGGGCCTGTGGTGGGGCCTAGCAGGGACCATGGGGTGAAGGGGCCTGGGGTGTGGAGAGTGGTCATGGTGGGCCCTGGGGTGGTTTTGGAGCTTCAGGGGGTCCTGGTGGGTCTGGGGGAGTTTTGGGGTGCTGTGCCGAGCTCTGGGGGGCTCTGGAGGGGCTCTGAGGGTGCCCGGTGCCCCCCCCGAGCCCGCAGTTTCCCCACAGGCAGCAGCGGCCGGGGCCTTTGCACAGACCCTGCGGCGCTACACGTCCCTGAACCACCTGGCACAGGCGGCCCGGGCCGTGCTGCAGAACACGGCCCAGATCAGCCAAATGCTCAGCGACCTCAACCGCGTCGATTTCGCCAACGTCCAGGTGGGGGGGACCCCAAATGGGGCTGGGGAGGCTGAGCCAGGTCCGTCCCTGGATCCCCGCGCTCCCTGGGTGTGCCTGGGGCAGGGCTGGAGGCGGGCTGGGGCTGTGCCCGCCCCGTTCCAGGTTCCATCCCGTGTCCCGCCCCGCAGGAGCAGGCGGCCTGGGTGTGCCGCTGCGAGGCGCGGGTGGTGCAGCGCCTGGAGCAGGATTTCAAGGCCACGCTGGGGCAGCAGCACTCGCTGGAGCAGTGGGCAGCCTGGCTGGACGCCGTCGTGGGCCGTGTCCTGCGCCCACACCTGGGCACGCCCGGGCTGCCCCGCGCCGCCAAGCTCTTCCTGCTCAAGTGGTCCTTCTACAGGTGAGGGACCCCCCAGGAACAATCCAACATCCCACAGACACCCCAACCTCCCCTGCTAACCCTCCTGGACACTCCTGATCCTCCCGGAGCCTCCTGGAAGCCCCCTGACCATCCAGGACCCCCCTGCTTGCCCCCTGCTCGCCACCTCCCCGGCCCCCAACCCCGCTGACCCCGCCGTGCCCCCACAGCTCGATGGTGATCCGGGACCTGACCCTGCGGAGCGCCGCCAGCTTCGGCTCCTTCCACCTGATCCGGCTGCTGTACGACGAGTACATGTATTACCTGGTGGAGCAGCGCGTGGCGCGGGCCCGGGGCACCTGTCCCATCGCCGTCATGGGCGAGGTGGGCGTGGGGGGCACGCCGGGGCGGGCGGGGGGCTCAGAGCAGGTTTGGGGGGGCTCAACTGTCACATCTGTCACAGCTTGGGGCTGTCATGGGCACGGGGGGGCTTTTAGAGGGGATGTTTATGGGGTGTGAGCCTCAGCCCCCATAAACATCCCCAAAGTTGACCCCCCACTCCTTTCCTCCCCCTTTCCCCCAGTTTGCCAACCTAACGAGCTCCCTGAACTCGCAGGACCCTGACAAAGGTGGGTGACACCCCCTGTCCCTGCATGTCCCCTCAGCAAGGTGGGGGACCCCCCTCTCACCAGTGAGGGGGGAGTTACTTTGGGGGAGGGTCGTTCTGGATGGGGAGGGGTTAATTTGGAGGTGGTGTGTTAATTGGGAGGTTCAGTTATGGAACTTAGGGATGGCAGCCCTCCATCACCCCTGGTTTTTTAGGGGAGAGGGCACTGGGAGGGTCACCCCACCCCTGTCCCCACACTGTTCCTCCCCCACAGACGAGGAGGAGGAGGAGGAGGAGGAGAGCGATGAGGAGCTGCCGGCAGAGCTGGGGCTGGGGGGGGGCGAGGGGCCCGCCGACCCCCTGGAGCCCCCCCTGGAGTCCCCCCTGGACCCTCCCCCGGCCAAGCTGCCCCGGGCCGACCCCCGCGGGCTCTTCGTGCAAGCCCTGCCCTCGAGCTGAGCCCCCCCCGCGCCCCCCCGGGGGGGACAATGTGCCTTAAGCGACGCCGGGACCGTGCCAAAGCCCCCCCCCGGCCCCCCCGGCGGGGGGAAAAGGGACCCGCAGGACTTGGGGATGTCCCCTCCCCCCGGGGGGGTGGGGATCCTTCGGGGGGAGGATGGGGAAGCCGGGGGTGGGGGGGGGGGAGGTAAACAAAGACCGCGGGGACCCCTGGCCGCTGCCCCCTCCCCTCCTGCAGTGCCAAACCCCCTCCCCCGCTGCCTTACGCCCCCTCCCCCCGCATGTCGGGCCCCCCCGGCCCCCCCCCCGCGCTTCGCCCCTCCCCCCCGTATTAGATTTTGGCGTTTTCGATCATTTTGTGCTTTGTGCCCCCCCCGGGGGGAGGGGCCGTGTCCGTGGCCGCCCGTGTGGAAATTAAGCCAAACCTGGAATTTTGGGGGGGGGTCCGGGGGTGGGTTGGGGTCCCCCCGGCCTCCCCCGCGCCCCCTGCCCCTCCCCTTCCTTGCAGACGCTGTTTTTTACCTTTTGTAGCTTCTTTGTAAAAGGAATAAAAACCAACTGCGGTGTTTGCCCGGCCCTGCCTGCCCCGGGGTTGGGGGGGGCAAACCCTAGATTCACCCACAGCAAACGGGGCTCAACCCAAAGTGCAGGAATTCACCCCAAACCCTGCCCTCAAAACCCCAGAATGAGCCCCAAATCCCAGCGAATCAAAGTGACAAAAATGTGGAAATGGGAATATTTTATTTTGGGGAGGGGGATCGGAGGTCCAAGGGACCCCTCCCCACCCCCTGATAAAACACTGAATGGCAAAAAAAGAGGAAAAAAAAAAAGGAAAAAAGAAAACAAATGGCCCCAAAGAGGCGGGGTTGGGTCTGTGTCCATGTCCAGAAGGATCCTGGTGTCACAGCACGATCCAGGTGTAGCGTTCGTTGTCTGCCAGAACCTTCAGGGAACAGCCTTGAGGGGGAAAAGCAGCATTGAGGAGGGGCAGACCCCCCCCAACCCAGACACAAACTCCCCCAACTCACCCAGGACCCTCCTCCAACCCCCCAACCCCTCCCAGATGTCCCCAAACTCACCCAGCTCCCCCGGGAGTTCTGGATCCTGCCCCCCACCTCCCTCAGACACCCCTGGGACTGCCCCAGAAACCCCCACACCCCACCAGGGACCCCCCCCAGAACCCCCAGATCCCTCCAGGACCCTCCTCTGGCCACCCCAGGACTCCCCCAGCCCCTCCAGGGACCCCCCCCACCCCCATGGATCCCCCCCAGAGCCCCCAGACCCCCACCCTTGTGCAGGGCCTCGTTGGTCATCCTGTGCACGCCGCGGCCGGGCCCCTCGGGGACGAGCCAGCGCATCACGGTGTCCACGCAGCCCTTGCGGTAGGAGCTCCACACGCTGCCGCTGCCACAGCGGGTTGGGGGGGGCTGGGGGGACCCCCGGGCTCCCCCACTGCACCCCCAGGTCCCCCCCAGAGGGACCCTGGGGTCTGCACTGTGGCCCTGCAGCATTTGGGGCACCCCAAGCATGGTCGCTGCCCAAGGGGGGGCTCGGGGAGGTTTGGGGGAGGCTCGGGGTGGGTGACAGCAGGTTTGGGGACGGGCCCTGAGCCTCTCCAGCAGCACAAACTGCTCCGGGGGCACCCCCAGAATGGGACCAGCCCCCCCCAAACCCACCTGAGTACCACAAATTACCCCCAGACCCCCCAAATCACCGCCCAGGACATCCAAATCCTTCTCAAGACCCCAAACTCACCCACGCCCCACCCAAATTCACCCCAGCTCTCCAAAACCCCCTCTGCATGTCCCTCAAATCACCTCCAGCTTCCCTCAGCACCCTCCCAGCTGCTCAAAGCACCCCAAATTCCCTCCCCACTCCTCACCTGGTCTGCCCCTTGACCTCGGTGAGGTCCCCGACACCCACGGTGGTGAAGGTGCCGCTGTTGAGGTCCCAGGCCACCTTGAGGCTGGTGTGGTACGTCCTGGGACTGGGAAGGGGGGGTGTCAGCGCTAGGGGGGGCTCTGAGGGAATTTTGGGACCCTCCCACCTCTCTCACCGGAGCTGCCCCTCCTCGTCAGGGGAGGGGAAGGCCAGCAGCAGCAGCCCGATGTTTATCACCACCTGGCTGGTCTCAGGGCACACCTGGGGTGGGGGAAAGAGTGAGGGTGATCCCCCCGTTTGGGGGGTCCCACGGGGGTCCTGGGTGGGTGTTCTGGGTATCCCAGGGGTGTCAGGGGGTCCTGCAGCTCTGGGCTGCACAGGGATCACAGATGACACAGAGAAGCTGGCATGGGGGGCACTAGGAATTCAGGGCACCCTGGGGTTCTGGGGGCTCTGGGTGGGCTCGGGGGGCTCTGGGGCTCCTGGCACCTCGAGGATGACGATGTCGTAGTCGCTGAAGGAGCAGAACTGGCGGGACCAGGCGGCGTCGTTGCGAATCACCTCGTTAATGACGTACTCGAAATCCAGCGTCAGCTGCTCCACCGTCAGGTACTGCCCCTGGGGGGGCCCGGGGGGGTCACCGGGGCTCTGCCCACCCCCCCCAAAGGCCTTCTAGGGGTGCCCTGTGGATGTGGGGACCCCTGAGCCCCACCTGGGCCGTGGCTCGGTCCCGCAGCGGCCTCAGGCTGCGGCCACTCAGGTCAGTCACCACAAAGGGCAGCGAGATCTTGTCATCCTCCAGGTCTGGGGAGACACACGAGTCAGGGGGGCGCCCCAATAATGGGGGGAGTCCAGACCCCCATGGGGGCACTGCCAGCCCCCCACTCACCCTCAGGGGGCTCCCCAGGCTCCAGCACGTAGCGCAGTTTGGTGTAGTTGACGTAGCCGGGTTCTGGGGAGGTCCTGGGGGGATGTGGCTCCCCTGGGGGGCTGCCGGGCACTGGGGGTGGAGTTTCGGGGTGCAGCCCACGGGGGGAGGGTGGGGGGTCGTCCCCCCCTTCCCCGTGAGCCCCCCCAGGACCTCCCCCAGTGCCCTGAGCCCTCCGGAACAGGTCGGCCACAAATTCCTTGGCCTTGGCCACGGCTGGGGAAGGGGGTGCAGGGGGGAGGTCTGGGGTTTGGGGGTCTCCTAGGGAGGGCTGCGTGGCCGGGGGGGCCCCCACAGCCCCCTCCAGCTCCTCGGGGAGTTGTGGGGGTGCGTTTTCCCCCCTCCTGCTGGGGTCTGGAACGTTCCGGCGCTCATAGAGGATCTGCTGGGAGCTGCTGTCACCTGTGAGGGGTGCAGGGGTCAGGGGGGACCTGGGGGGTCCTGGGGGGTCCTGGGGCGGTCAGGGGGGTCCTGGGGTACCCGCAGGGTGCACGGCGATGGCACAGGCCACGAGGGAGAAGCTGGTGTTGAGCAGCACAACGTGATCCTTGCGCAGCTGGAAGGCCGGCTGGAAGGTGGGGAACGGGTACACCACCTGGAACTTGGTGTGCAGCAGGAAGCCGTGGCGCAAGCAGGCGGGGGGAGCCTCACCTGAGGGCGTGGGGGGGTCAGTGAGGACACCCCGGAACGGGGAACCCCCAAACTTCCCCTCACAGCAGAACCCTGACTCGCCCTCAGCCAGCCCGGGGCTCACCGGGGGCACAGCAGGGTGGGGCTCGGGGGTCTCACCGGGGCTCAGGGGTCTCACCGGGGGTCTGGGGTCTCACTGGGGATCAGGGGTCTCACCGGGGACAGGGGTCTCACCGGGGCTCGGGGGTCTCACCGGGGGGTGCAGCAGCCCGGCGGCAGGCGGGGCAGTGCCGCGGGGGGGGCACGGCCACGGCGCTGACGTAGATGTCCCTGTGGTTCTCGTCGCTCATCAGCATCATGTTCACCTGCAGACCCGGGGCCGAGCGCGTGCTGGGGGCACGGGAGGGTGGGCAGGGGTCACCAGGGGTCCAGCAGGGACACCAGAGGGGGGCCAGGGGTGCCACCCACTTGAAGCCGAAGACGATGACTTTGTCACTGTCCCCCGGCCACTCGCACACGGTCAGGTAAAGGTCACTGTAAATCTCCTCGTCCTGGAACAGCCGCACCTGGCGCACCTGGAAGGGGCCGGGAGTGGGCAGGGGGTCCCCCAGGGGTGTCCCGGGAATCCCTGGGTGTCCCCAGGTGTCCCCTACCAGGCGCAGCTTGCTGTGCACGTTGAACTCCCACCAGTAGAGGTGGTACAGGTAGAAGGAGAAGTCGTCGTCCCCAGAGCTGCTGGTGTAGGACAGGACGTAGCGGCCACACTTGGAGAAGCCCAGGAAGATGTGGCTGGGGGGACACGAGGGGACATGGGGACACATGGGGACACACCAAGGTGGGCCAGGGAGATGAGGGGACACACGGAATGGGGGAACAATGGACATGGCAGGTGGGGACACGGGAACCGGGGGAACACACGCAACGGGGGTCACCTCAGGGCCCCCACAGAGTTGGGGTCCCCCCGCAGAGCTGGGGTCCCCCCGTGTCTCCCAGGGCCGGGGTCCCCCCTCACCCCGCCCACAGAAACTCCTCATCCACGATGCTCTTGAGGGTGACGCAGACGCGCGGCGGAAGCTTCCGGAACAGCCGGGGGGAGAGCTGCCCACTGAGCTGGGGGGCACGGGGGGGTCAGGGACCCCCCAACGCTCCCCACAGGCGGGGGGAGAGTTGAGCTGGGGGGCATGGGAGGGTCAGGGACCCCTCTACCCCTCCCCACAGACCCTCATAGCCGGGAGGAGCTGCCCACTGAGCTGGGGCAGCACAGGGGGGACAGGGACCCCCGAACCCCCAACACCCTCAAAAATCTCCCAACACCCCCCAAAATCCAGGGCAGAGCTGAGCTGGGGGGCACTGGCGGGTCAGGGGCCCTCGAAGACCCCAACACCCCCCACAGCCGGGGGGAGCTGCCCCCTGAGCTGGGAGGCATGGGGAGGGGTCCCACATCGCCCACCGCAGCCCCTCAGCCATGACCCCCAGTCCCTCAGAGAGCTGCCCCCAGATCAGGGCTTCCCCCGCACCCCCAACCCTGAGCCCCCACACAGGACGCCCCCGGCCCTGGGCACCCTCGGGGACCCTCCACCGTGTCGGCATCTCCCTCACGGCCTCCTCAGGGCTCCCCCTTCCTCCCGCAGGGCCTCCCGCCATATCCCAGATCAGTGTCCCCTCAGCCTCACCACTCCTCCCTCAGGGTCCCCTCACAGAGACCCCCTCACATCCCACCGCAGGGTCCCCTCAGAACCCGCTCCCTCAGTCCCCCAACGTCCCCTCAGCCCCTCCGCTCACCCGGACGCGGTCGAGCTGCCTCACGAGGTGCTCGCGGCGGCCTCGGGGTGCGGCCCCGGGCCCAGCACTTCCCGCCGCCCCCCGTTTCCCCCCGGGGCCGCCCCGCTCCGCTTTCGAGCTCGGCGCCATTTTCCCGGACCGGCCGCTTCCGGCGCGCCGCACACCGCGGCCGCCCCGCCCACACCGTGCTCCCAGTGGCCGCTAACGCGCCGCCGGCGCATCTCATTGGCTTGATTATCCGTCAATCCCCGGCGTGCCCCGCCTCCACGCGGCGATAGGACCAATAGGAGCCCCGCAGCCGTAATGTCATTGGCTGCTGCCTGCGCCCGTCCGTTCTGGCGGGGTTGCCATGGAGACGAGGCAGCGGCGGGGCCGGTCCGGGGACTGGGCGGGGCCGGTGCGGGGATTGGGCGGGGCTGTCGCCGTGATTGACAGCTCGGGGACGCGGCGAGGATGGGGCGCATCGTGAGTTACCAAAACCCGCGGTTTTCTTCTTAAAAACTTTATAATTAATTTGTGAGAGCGCCCGGAACAGCCCCTCCCCTACAGGCACTTGGGGGGGATCCGCTTTGGTGGGGGGGGACAGGGGGAGTGGGGAAAAAGTGCTTGAGGGGACACGCAGACCCGGCTGGGGAGGAGTCAGTGTCACCCTGTCATGTCACTTGGTGGGGGTCAGTGTCACCCTGTCACTGGGGTGGGGGTCAGTGTCACCCTGTCATTGGGGGGGTGTCAGTGTCACCCTGTCACTGGGGTGGGGGTCAGTATCACCCTGTCATTGGGGTGGGGGTCACTGTCACCCCGGGAGGGCGGGGGGGGATGTAGCAGCTCTGATCCCTGTGATTGTCACAGTGGTCATTGGGGGGGGGGTCCCAGAGGCCCCCCGAAGTAGGGGAAGGATCCTCTGACCCTCCCCAGAACCCCACATGGTCCCAGCCCCAGGGCAAGGCGGGGGGGATTCATCCACGGAGCTTTTGGAGCTGGAAGAGAAGAGGGCAGTGAGGGAGGCCTGGGAGGGGTAGGGGGGGCCGGGGAACCCACGAATTTCACCCCCCCGGGGTCTTCACCTCGCTCTCCACCAGGTTCCGCTTGTACAGAGCCTCCTTGGCAGCCTCCTGTGGGGGGGGAATCAGGGGGGGCCCAAAACAGCACCCATAGGGCAGGCACAAAAATTGGGGGACAGCAGGAATTTGGGGGGCAGCAGGGTTGGGAGGGCACCAGGGGTTTGGGGGGGGTCACATCAGGAATCTGGGGGTCAGCAGGGTGGGGGGGCAACAGGAACTGGGGGGTCCAGGATTTCGAGGGAGGCACCAGGACTGGGGGGGTTTTGGAGGGGCACCAGGAATTTGGGGGACATCAGGGTTGGGGGGCAGCAGGACTTGGGGGGTACAGCAGGAATTTAGGGGGCACCAGGAATTGGGAGGTCCCAAGGTTTGGTGTTAGTTCCACGATTTCTGGGGCGGAACACCAGGATTTGGGAGTGCCAGGGAGGGTCTGGGGGCGTTCCCGGGCTCAGGGTTCCCGAGTTCGGGTCTCACCCGCTCTCCCTGGGTGCCGAGGCGCCGGGCAGCCTCCGTGTAGAGCCGCAGGTGGCGCTCCAGGTGCTCCGCGTACTCTGGATGCAGAAAAAAACCGGGATATACCGGGAAAAACCAAGATAAACGAGGATTTTGGGGCTCAGGGCAGCCCGAGCCCACTCTCACCCATGCGGAAATGGGGTCCCCCCCCTGCAGGCGTGTCCGCAGCCCCTGGATGCGCCGGAGCAGATCCTGGTGCTGCTGCCGCAGCTCGGGGGGCACCGGGCGCCCGGCGCGGCCGAACGGAACCATCTGGGAGGGACGGGGGGGCGACAAACGGGGGGGTCAGGGGCATCTCCGGGGCTTCTCCAGGCTTCTCTGCTCCCCCAAAGCGCCGCCACCGCCGCCTCACCTTCCGCTCCAGCCGCTCCCGGTCGAACAGCAGCAGGTTGAGGCTCGGGAATGTCGGGACACATCTGGGAAGAGGGATCGGGGGGAGCAGGAGGGGGGGACATGACAAAAGGAGACCCCTGAAAACCCCAGAGCGGCCCCGGGACATTGGAGGAGGGAAATGGGGGTCCCGGGGGGGGGGGGGTCCCAGAGGTTCCCACCCCCAATTCCCAGCCACATTCCCACCCCAACTCTCCTCCTCCGTACTGATAATCTCCCCGTGGAATTCCCGGTGCTCCCCCATCCCCTCACCTGTTGTTCCCATCCTTGGGGGCCGCCACGGTCGGTTTGGGAACGGCGACCTGAGCAGGAGGAGCTCCGGGTTATCCCAAGCTGATCCCCGCGGCCGATCCCCGCCGTTCCCGGCGGGTTCCCGGCACTCACCGTGGGCTCAGCCGCCGGCTCCAGCACCAGCCAGCGCTCGGAGCGCGGCTCCAGCTGCCGCTGAGCACCCAGGGGCTCCCGGATCCGCACCCACACCTCCAGCCGCCCGCCCGTCCGGCGGCGCCCGTCCAGCAGCTGCGGATACCGGGGGAACGGCGGGAACGGTAGGCACGGGGGGAGCGGGAATGATGCGGAACAGTGGGAATGCTGGGGTTGGGAATGCCCTGGGGAACGCTGGGAAGCGCTGGGAGCAGGAATGAGCTGCTATGGGAATGCTCGGGAGACATGGAAGCGCCGGGATGGCGGCTGAGGCACACTCGGGACCACCAGGAAGCCTCGGGAATGCCAGGGAAGCGGGATGGGTCCCCCCTCACCTCCAGCTGCTCCCGGAGTTCGCAGGCTCCTTCCAGCCCCTCCAGCCGCAGCTGTGCCGAGCCCAGAGCTCGCTCCGGCCGGAACAGACCCCTGCGGGTGAGGTCAAGGGGTCGGGATCGCCTGGATCCAGCCGCGATCCCAGCACAGGGGGGTTAGGAATCCCTGCCCCGTGAACGTCCCGAAGAAATTGGGAATTGCTTCAGTCACCTTTCACCCCCTCTGACACCTCTTTACCCGGATACATGTGGATTTTCCAGGTCGTGTTCCGTGTTTTCTATGCTTTTCTCTGTATTTTCTCTTTCCTCTGCTATTTTATGTGTTTTCTGCGTTATTTTACATATTTTCTGTATTTTTCACGCCTGTGCAGTTTTCCCTGTTTTCTGTACTTCCCATGTTTCCTATGCCATTTTTCCTATTCTCTGCATCTTCCTCAATTTTCCATGTCACTTCCCCCTTTATTTCCAACATTCCCCATATTTCTTATGGGGTTTTCCATAAGCTCTCCTATGTTATTCCCTCCTCCCTCTCCCCAGATTCACCCCATACCCTTTCTGGGTCACCTCGAACTTGATCCCACGGGAGCTCAGGAGCCTCCGCAGCCCCCGGTGCCCCCGGAGCAGCCGCAGCCGGAACCGTGCCCGGAATTCTGGGGAGGGGGGACAAGAGTCAGTGACAACCCCTGGGGACATCCCAGCCCCAGTGACGCCCCCCACACACCCCAGATTCCCAGGAGATTCCCAGGATGTACCGGGACAATCCGTGTTTTTCACGACATTGGTCTTGTCTCTCTGCGCCTCCTCCTGCAGGGGGGAGTCAGGGACAATATGGGGAGTCCCAGGGGACCTGAGGGGGCACTGGGGACATGGGGGGGTCACAGGAGGGGGTCACTGGGCCTCCACTCACCGCACTGGGGTGGGGGAACTCGAAGCGCACGAAGGTGTCCAGGTCACCGGGGGCCACACCTGGGGGGACACGGCAGGGTCAGGGGGGACACAGGGCACCAGGTGTGCAGGGCTCCGGCAGCCACACCTGCCCCAGGCCCTGTTCCCAGCTCCCAGTTCCCGACTCTCCCAGTTCCCCCAGTCTCTCACCTGCAGGCACTGGGAGGCCGATCCCTCTCTCTATTCCCAGCTCCAGGTCGCTGCTGCTCAGCTCTGGGAACATCCTGCAGGGGAGGGGGGAAGGAACCTGTCAGACCCCCCCAGATTAAACACCCAGGTGTGCCACCCCCACTCCAGATGTGCCCCACACCTTTCCCTCCCAGCTGGGTCCCCCCTCACTTGATGACACTGAAGGTCCTCTGCTCGTAGCGGGGTTTTGGGGGGGGCCCCCCCCGGCTGTGCTCCCTCCTCAGGGTCTCCATGTGCCGCCGGCATTCCTCGGCCAGCGCCTCACACCTGGGGGGACACACCTGGGCAGGTGATCCCCCCCACCCTGGGATTCCCCCCCTCCTCTTCTTCAAAGGAGGAGGAAGATCCCATCTCACTCCCCCAACCCCAGACCTCACCTGGTGGTCTCTGAGATGTTCCCCAGCTGAGCGAATTGTCGGGAATAGGTGAGACACATCTGGGGGAGCAACAGGGATGGGAGGAAGGGGAGAAGCAAGAGAAAGAATGAGGGAGAAGGCATAAAAGGAGAAAGAAGAGAAAAAGGAGAAAGAAGGGAAGAAAGGAAAAAGATAAATGAAAAGGGAAAAGGAAGAGGAATAAGGAGAAAAAGAGGAAAATGGAGACAGGGAAGAGGGACAACAAGTGGAAAAGGAGGAGGAGAAGGAAGTTTTCCCCATCCATCTAATATCCTGGAGCTCCCCTCTTTGGGGTGCTCCCCCAGTCTCCTCAGTTCTTAGGGATAGTACCCCAGTTTTTGAGATACTACCCTATTTTTTGGCATTGCCCCCCGTTTTTCTGGTGGTCCCCCATTTTTGGGGGTTTCACCCTCACCTGGTGCTGCTTCCTCAGGGCCCCCGCCAGCGCCAGGAAGGTCTTGGCAGCCTCGGGGGTCATTGGGACCCCCCTGCCTGGCCCCAGCTCGAATTCTGCTCCATCCAGGGGTACCTCTGGGACCTGTAGCAGGGATTTGGGATCCCATGGGATCCAAGGAGTGAGATCCCTGAGGGGACGGGATCCTTGACCGGACACACGGATGTCACAGATGGTCCCCTCACCTGGGCAATGTCCACGGGGAGCCCTCCACGGGCAGCCCCAATGAGCCCCTCGATGCCCTTGGCCCGGCGCAGCAGCAGCTTGGCCCCCTCCAGGTCATTGCGGCGCTTGGCCCGCAGAGCAGCCTGCGCCAGCTGCCTCCGGCGCAGCTCCAGGAACTCCAGCTGCTGCTGGGCTGGGAGGGGGCCCAGCCCACACGGGGGTCAGCAGGGAACCCCCAGACACCCTGCAGGGGGCCATCCCTGCCCCAGTCCCTCCTGTACCTTTTCCAGCAGGTTTGGCAGCCGGGTGGGAATTCCGGGGCTGTGGTGGCTGTTTGGGAGGGGGCACAGGAGGAGCGCTGGGCTGGGCCTGGAGCAATGGGGTGGTGGTGTTGGTGAGAAGGATTGGGAATGTCCCACTTGGGGTCCTGGCTTCCCCCAGACTCCCTGGACCCCCAAATCCCACCTTGGCTGCCTTGGTGTCCCCCTTTTCCTCTTCCTCCTCCTCCTGTTCCTCCTGCTCCGGCCCTGTCAGCTTCAAGGCTGCCTCCAGCATCCCAGAAATGCTTGGCTCTGACGGAACCTCCATGCCCTGGATGGGGGGGAAGCCTGGAAAAAGGGGGGATCCCAGTGGAAATGGGAGCTTCCCAGCCCCATTGTCCCCCCACCATGGATTAGGAAGCAGGAACTCACCCGGGGGAACCGGCAGCTCCGAGAGATCCACGGCTTTGCCGGCGTTGTGAGCAGAGATGGTGGCCTGGTATTGCTGGGGGGGCACAGGGGTGTCAGGGGGCTCCCAAAGGGGACCCAGGGGTGTCAGGGGGCTCCCAAAGGGGGACTGGGAGCACTGGGGCCAGACTGGGATCACCCACAGGGCGGGACTGGTGTCACTGTGGGGAGACTGGGACCAGGATCATCATGGTGGCACCAGGATGGCTGTTCTGGGATTGGAAGCACCCACAGCAGGACTGGGGTTCCCCCAGGGCAGGACTGGGATCAGCGTTCTGGGGCTGGGATTGCTGTTTTGGGATTGAGATCACAGTTCTGGGACTGGGATCGCTGGTCTGGGACTGGGATCATAGTTCTGGGACTGGGATCACTGGTCTGGGACTGGGATCACAGTCCTGGGATGCAGCTCTCTCTCCCACCTTGACAATCCTCTCGTGCATCCGTGCCTTCCTGGCGTCCCCGCTGTCCTTGGCCTGGGCCGCGGCCGCCCGGTACCGCTCCATGCGCTGCTCCAGTGCCTCCCGCACGTCCCTCGGGGCCCGGGGTGCCTCTGAGGTGGGAAAGATGGAGAAATCCCAACAATTTCCTCCCTTTTCCCCCTCCCCAGGGAGCAACCAGAGCTGACCTGCAGTGGGAGGGGCTGGGCTGGTGTCCAGTGGATCCCTGGCCAGTGAATCCCTCTGGAGTGGAGCCTTTGGCTGCTCCAGCTGTGGATCTGCAGGAAGGGAGCAGCCAGATCCCACCAGGAACTGCAGGATCCTCAAAATGGGGGTTCAGCCTCTGTCAGGTTTGGGGTCTCACCGGGGGCTGGCGGAACATGGCCTTGCTCCAGCGCCTCCAGCTGCGCCTCCAGCCTCTGGAAAACCACAGAAATTCTGGAATGGGGGCACGGCCCAGGACAGAGGGATTTGGGGGGACTCCAGGAATCCTGGGTGTACCTTGGCAGCCCGAAAGTGCCCGAGGGCCGTGGCCGTGTCCCCACGGCGTTTGGCTGCCAGTGCTTCCTTCTGCAGCTCCTGCAGCTGCACCCGGAGCCCCGGCACCAAGCTGGGATCCAGGCAGGGATCTGGGGCTGGCGGGGGCTGTGGAGGGGCAGGGGGCTGTGGTGGGGCAGGGGGCTGCACTGCAGGTGGGGCAGGGGGCTGCACTGCAGGCTCAGGGATCACAGGGGGAGGTGGCCCAGGGGCTCCCCCGCCCTTCCCCAGAGCCACCGGGGGTGGAATCTCGGCCTCGTTGATCTGCTTCCCATTCTGGATGGATTCCAGCATCTGCTCCAGGGTCTGGGGGAAAAGGGGAAGGGGGAAAACAGTGAAAATCTGGAGGAATGGGGTGAAGTGGGGGCAGAGTTGTGAAGAATGGGGATCTGCTACCAGAAAATGGGATAAGGCTCAGAATTGAATGAAAGAGAATGGATGGAATAGAAAGGAATAAGTGAATGGAATGGAATGGAATGGAATGGAATGGAATGGAATGGAATGGAATGGAATGGAATGGAATGGAATGGAATGGAATGGAATGGAATGGAATGGAATGGAATGGAATTTCATTGGAGTGAAACTGGTCAGAACTGGGGAAAGTGAGATAAAACTGGGCTCAGAACTGGAAAAAAACAGCATAAAGCTGCTCAGACTCAGGCAAAACTGGGTCAAACAGGGTTCAGAATTGTGACAAGCTGCTCAATACTGGGAAAAATAGCTTGAACCCAAGGTTATTCCAAGGGTTTTAAGGGCAGAGGGGTTGGGTCTGGCCAGAGCAGCCACAGCCCCAATTTTGGGGGTTCAGACTCACCTTGAGGCCGCGCTGGAGGCGCCGCAGCCGGGCCCCATTCCCGTTCTCCCGGGCTGCGTTCTCCAGGGCCGCCCGGTAGAGCTCCGCACGCTCCGAGAGCTCCGCCAGCAGCGCCCCGGCACCCGGGGGCCCCTGCAGGAACACCGGGATCACCGGGATCCCTCACCGGGAACACCGGGATCCCTCACTGGGAACACTGGATCACCGGGATCCCCCACCGGGACCCACCCCAGGAACGGGGCTGGGATCACCCAGGCCATACCTGTGGGGTCTCTGCAGTGTCTGAGCTCCCCGACCCCTCCTCCAGCACCTCCTGCAGCTCTGCCTGCTCAGGGATCCTGGGAATCAGCCCTTGCTTGGGGCAGGGATCCCCTTTTCCAGGCTAAGGAGCTCCCCTGGTCTCCCCTCACCAGCAGCTCCTCCTCGTTCTCCAGATCTTCCTCCCCTTCCTCCTCTTCCTCCTCCTCCTCCAGGGGGTCCTGGAGGCAGAGCTGGGCCAGGGCCTCAACTGCTGCCACAGCTGGGGGAAACGGGGGGGTCACAAACCCGTTTGGGGGAAGCTGATCCCCGTTCGAGGGGGTCCAGGCAAGGGGAGGGGGATTCACCTTGCTGGGGGGCTGGGGGCGGTTCCCCCCCCTCCGGCGCCTCCCGGCCCCCCAGCAGCTGCAGCAGCTCAGCCTCCAGCGCCGCGTCCCCGTCACTGCTGGCATCCCCCGGGCTCACCCCCGCGCCGGGATCCGCCAGCAGCCCCATCTGAGAGGGGGCGACAGTGCTGAGGGGGGAGCGAGGGGATCCGGGATCCGGAGGAGGGAATCCCCCCCGGATCCAGAGCAGGGGATCCCCGAAAGTGGGATGGGACCCCCCGAAATCCAGAGCAGGGGGTCCCGGGGGTCACACGCACCTGCCTGGCCATGGCGGCCCCCCGGCCCGGGACCCTCCTGGCTCGGCTCATGGCTCCGCGTCCCGCCGGGCTCAGCTGCAGAGGAACACGAGGAGACCCCGGCCCTGAGCTCAGCCCCCGCACCCCCCCGGCCTCCTGCGAGCCCTTCCGAGCCCCCTTTAATGCCCCAACACCCCTCAGGGGACCCCAAAAGATCTCGGTGTCCCCCCGCTCCTCACAAGGCTCCGCCGCCCCAACCCCGGTCGCGCCCCACAAGGCCCAATCGCCCCTTTTCCCCCCTCCCAGAGCATCCCACAAGGCACTGTCAGCCCCCAGCTCTCCGCCGGCGCTCCGCCGCGCCTCACCCCCCGACCCCGGCGATCCCGGTCGATCCTGGCGATCCCGGTTATCCCGGTTTATCCTCACTCACTTCCTGCTCCGCCGGCTGCTGTCAACACCCCGCGCTTTACAGCGCCGCCGTCGCAAAAGCCGCTGTCGCAAAAACCTCTGCGGTTCCGTCTCACTTTGCGACGCGGGAGAACTACAACTCCCGGCGTGCTCCGCAGGCAGGGAAAAGGCGGGAAAAACGTGAGGGGGACGGTGGAGAGAATGCCCCGAGGTGGAAAATGGGGTGGAAATGGGCGGAAATTCCACGATTTTCACCTCAGGCCCGGAGGGTTTGGGTCCATCTGTTGCGGTTGTGCCTTTGGGGGAGCAGGGGGTATTGATTTGGCTAACGGAGTGGAGGGCTGGGGGAGAAATAGCTGCGGGGGCCTGAGGGAAAATAGTCCGGTATGAGAAGGGTGCGAGTAATGGGGAGCTGGGGTAATTTGGGGCTACTCCTTGTCCCTCCCAGGTAGCGCCGGGATGGGGAAGCGCAGGACCCGCCCACTCCCAGGTAACAGGGAAACACCCAAATGTCCCAGTTCGGGCCCACAGTGACACTTCCCCACCCAGCTGGGATCCCCACACGTCCAAACTGAGAGTCCCTTTCCCCCCCACAACAGGCGACAGGAAATTCCACGCTCCCAAAGCCAAGCGGGTCCTTCAGGAAGTGCCGGGAGCTGCTGGCTCGGCCGTGGCCGTTCCTTCCCAGAGCAGTGATCCCGATGAGGATCCTGCCTGGATGGACACGGAGGAAAGGTAACGGGAGGGGACTGGAGGGGAGTGACCTAGGCTGGATCCAACCAGATCCAACCCCATGGAATTTGCTGGGTCCAACAGCAAGAACAGCGGTGACAAGCCGGATCCAAAAGGAAGCCCTGTGGGAGAGCATGGAGCAGGATCCCCGCAGGTATGGAAAACCTCCAGCATGGTGTTCACACCAAGCAGAGGGAAAAACTCCCCAAACTGGTGTTTTAAATGTGTTTTTTCAGGAGGGGAGAGACAAGGAAATCAGAGGCGGCAGAGCACTGGAATCACCAAAACAGGGCATTTCTGATGAGATGGAAGAGAATCATCTGGAATTGCCCCAGCTGGGGATTTTGGAAGCAGATGGGACAGGAGAGAATGAGCTGGAGTCACCAAAACCAGCAGTTTTGGATGGGGCAGGAGAGAATTGTCCAAAATCACCAAAACCAGCAATTTTGGAGGTGAATGGGGCAGGAGAGAATTGTCCAGAGTCACCAAAACCAGCAATTTTGGATGGGGCAGGAGAGAATTGTCCAGAGTCACAAAAACCAGCAATTTTGGATGGGGCAGGAGAGAATTGTCCAGAATCACCAAAACCAGCAATTTTGGATGGGGCAGGAGAGAATTGTCCAGAATCACCAAAACCAGCAATTTTGGAGGTGAATGGGGCAGGAGAAAATTGTCCAGAATCACCAAAACCAGCAATTTTGGAGGTGAATGGGGCAGGAGAAAATTGTCCAGAATCACCAAAACCAGCAATTTTGGAGGTGAATGGGGCAGCAGAGGAGCCCCCAGAGTCAGTGAAACATGTAATTTTGGATGGAATGGAAGAGAAACATCTGGAATCATCTCAGCTGGGAATCTTGGAGGGGAATGGAGCAGGAGAGGAGCAGCTGGAAACACCAACACACGGAATTTTGGATGGGACAGGAGAGGAGCATCCAGAGTCAGTGAAACCAGGAATTTCAGAGGCAGATGAGGCAAGAGAAGAGCAGCCAGAGCCACTGAAACAGGGAATTTGCGATGGGGCAGGAGAGAATCAGCTGGAATCACCAAAACAAGGGAATTCTGGAGCACACGGATCCAGCCCTGAGGACACGGTGATGGACACAGCCCCTGCAGAGAGTTTGGAGGTGCCGGATGCAGCAGGAGAAGGGGACAAAGGTGCCCTGGAGGAAGGTTGTGGCACTGGGATTGCCCTGGGCATGGACACAGGGTCCCCAGATTGTCCCAGAGATCCCCAGAGTGGTGGAGGGGACGCAGAGAACAGGAATTCCAGAGTGGGAATCCAGTATGGTGACACCAGGACCAGATCCAGCAGCCACCAGCACCGAGCCCCAGGACCACCAGGAAGGGACCAGCCCAGAACTCCCAACAGAGAAGGTAAAAAAGGGAGGACCCTTCCCCACCTCAGCTGGGACCCTCCCCATCCCCTTGGGCTCCAGCTCCTTTCTTCCCTGCAGCCATTTCCAGATGCCGCTGGGCAGCAGCCACAGGACACCACAGGCCAGATCCCCACCGGATCCACAGGGAACAGCCCAGCACAGCCACAGGAAAGGTGAGTGGATCCAGACCCTACTGCAGGAATAAAAAAATCCTGATTTTGACTAAAACTCCTGACTTGGGGAGCAGGAAGGTCCTGATTCTCCTTCTCCCAGCAGTGCCAGAGCCACGGAGCCAGCGGACGCAAGCGATGTCATCTGCGGGCTGATCCGGGAGCTCTCAGACCTCAAGTAAGTCCTAAATCCACGTGGATTTCCTTGGGATCGGGGGTCCAGCACCCTTTGGGTGATGCCCATGTCCCCCCACAGCCGCCTGGCCATGGGTGCCCACCGGGGACTGGAGCTGCTCCGGAGGCCAAAGCCACGGCGTGGCCGTAGGCCAGTGCCCAGCGGAAGCCGCTGGAAGGAGGGGTAGGGACATCAGGAATAACCATTTATTGATGGAAACAATAGGAATAAACCACCCTTCATCTGAAGAATGGTTCCAGCACTGACTACTGGGCTCTTCCCACCTCCATGGGTGAACAAATCCCAACAAACCCACCCAAAACACTAAGTAAGGGCTCCAGTGCTGGGATAAAGGCTCCAACACTTGGAGCACCAGCCCTCTCCTAGTCCCTTTCTGGTCTGGGATTAACCAAAACTCACAATCCAACCCAAAACTTCCAGTAACAGCTCCAGCACCTGGAGCACTGGCCCCTTCCTGGCCTGGGATTAACCAAAACTCAACAATCTGACCCAGAACATCCGGTAATGGCTCCGGCACCTGGAGCACCGGCCCCTTCCCGGCCTGGGATTAACCAAAACTCAGAACTCAAACATAACATAAAACACAGAACTGGCCCCAGAACTGGCCCCAGCACTGGCAGTGCCCAGATTTGGCTGGAGCGACTCTTCCAGGGTCCCACGGTGTGGGAGGCAGCACAAAGTCACACCAACTGGGGAGACTGGTCCCAGTGGGAAGTGCTGAGCTGTGGTCTCATCCTCTGAGGAAGTCCCTGGAAGAGAAGCCAGGAGAGGTGGGAGCACCAGGAAGCACCAGCACACACCTCATGATTAGTGCCAAATCCTGTCCTGGATAAATCCAGGCTCCAAGCATGTCTCCTTCTTTACAGCCCATTTCCCAGTGCCTCCTCCTTCCTTTAGCTCTAGCTCCTTGGTGACATTCCCTCATGGGAATCCTGTTCCTGGCTAATTCCAGGCTTGGATCCAAAAACTTTCAGGACCTGCACTGGGGACATGGAGTCTTCCATGCTTTAGCTACTTCCCAGTGTTACCTGCCACACATTTCCTGGTGCCCTCCCTTTGGTAGCTCAGATTCCCTGACAAGATTCCTCATGGGAATCTGGCTAAACCCAGGTTTGGATGCAGCACAACCACTGCGGCACCACTGGGACACCACAAACCCTGCACCTGTGTGGGGATGTGGCATTCTCCATCCCCACATCCCTGGTGTGGCCCCACCCCTCCATCAGTGCCAATTCCATAATGAGATTCCTCATGGCAATTCCAGCCCTGGATGAACCCAGGCTTGGATGTGCCACATGGCATCACCAGCACACCACACCCCACCGGTACCTGCACGGTGACACAGGATCCTCCATCTCAGCTACATTGAGGTGTTCCTCTGCCTCCTCCATCTGCTCCTGGTGCTCACCGGGCGGGAGTAGACGGAGGCGTAGCCCTGGTGGGTCAGGGGGCAGAAGCGGCGCGTGTGGGCCTGGTCCTGCGTGGCCCCACACTGGGGACAGACGTAGCTGCGCAGCACCGGGCACTGCAGGCGTCCCTGGCCGTCCCGCAGGCTGTGGCTCCAGTACATGCCCGGGGCCTCCCCGTTGTGCTGGCAGAAGGAGCACGGAGCCAGCCTGGCACGGGGAGCTGGCCTGGCATGTGGAGCTGACCCAGCACATGGAGCTGGCCTGGCATGTGGGACAGGCCTGGCATATGGAGCTGGCCCGGCATGTGGGGCAGGCCCAGCATGTGGAGCTGGCCCAGCACTTGCAGCTGGCTCAGCACACAGAGACAGGTGGCCCAGTGGCACCGAGGGCTCCTCAAGCCTGCAGGGTCACGGAGGAGCACTGCTGTCAGCCCCAGGTAGTCCCGCCACATGTCAAACTGGCCCGTGGGTTCTGTGCCTGGCAGCGGGGTGGGGGTCTCAGTGCAGCCTGGGCTGGGATACCATGGGGTTCCCCTGTCTCCAGAGTGAGGCTGGACATCACAGCGTTGCGGTGCTTCTGGTGTGGTCTGGGGACAGGTGCCACCTCTGGTGCCACTGGTGCTCTCCATGGCTGGATGTGGCTCCCTGCTCCAGATGCTGCTGGTGTTCCCGGTGCTCCTGGTGTGGCGTGGGGCTGGCTCAGCCAGTGTTCCTGGTGGTGTGGGGCTGGACATCACAGTGCTTGCTCCCAGTGCTCCCAGTGCTCCCAGTCTCCTGGTACCAAGGTCACTGCTGCTCCTGGTGCCTGCAGCTCGGGCCTAGACGCCGCTCCCAAGTTCTCGGTCCCAGTACGACCAGTTTCTCCAGGCCCCTGCACCGGCTCCGTGCTGCCCCAGGGGCCGCGTCTGGGGGTTTCCGTCCGTGGTGGCCGGGTCAGGGGCGATGTCCCCTCCGGGTCAGGGGAGAGGTCCCCTCCCGACAAGAAGGCGCCGGTATTTAGGTGAATCATGGCCGTTCAGGGACTGGGGTTAATGGCAGCGATTTGGGTAAATCGCTGTGGCTAAAAACCTCCCCACGCCCTCGGGGCATCCCAGGAATCCCGGAGTGCCAGCATTTTAGGGGAAGATCAGGGGGTTTGGGTGCTTCAGAAGCACCTGAGGGGCACTGGGACTCCCTGGCTGCTCTTGCCAGGGTAAATCCATGGGTTTGGTAAATTCCTGCCTAGTGAGGATCACCAGGATCCTCGGGATGCTCCGGGGGGCCACAGGACATACTCGAAGGTTGGAGGTTTTACCCTAAACTCACCGACGGCCTCTGCGGCACTGGGGTTCACTGGCAGGGTCTGGGCTCTGACACTGTCCCCGATCCCCTGGTGGGACCGGTGACCCAACACCGTCCTCCATCCACCAGGACCCAGGATCCATCCCCCACCTGCCTGCAGGACCCGGGGTGTGTCCTCCATCCCCCCCTGGAATCCGGGATCTGGCCTCATCCAGGACCTGTCCCTGTTCTCCCTCCTGTGGGGATCCTACCCTCATCCCTGATGACCCAGCGGGACCAGGCCTGTTCTCCATCCCCCGGCGGGATCCCACCCTGCTCCTAGCATTCTCTCTCCCCAGGGATCCTTCTGGAATCCCGCCAGGATCCCTCCCTAACGAGGCACAGAATCCAAGGATAATTCAAGCCAAACCCAATCCCAGCACCTAACGAGCCCCAGCACGTTCCCAGGAGCCACCGCAGCCGCAGTGCAGCAGCAAAAGCCCCTTCTGGAATGAGAAATGGGGAAAAAGGAATTAACTGGGGGGTCAGGGGGGCCGTCATTGACCGGCTGAACCCCAATTACTCCGGATTTGACCCCAAAACGGCTCTTGTCCGGGGTGCCCCGGGGCTGGGGAAACTGTGAGGGACCCTCTCGGTGTGGGTGGGATGTGCCCAGGTGTCCCCAGGTGTCGCCAGGTGTCCCCAGGTGTCCCCGAGTCCCCCGGCACTGAACGGCGGGAGCTCAGCCCCGCCCATTGGGCGCACGCGCCTCCTCCTCGCCACGCCCCGCCCCCTTCAGCCCCGCCCCGCCTCTTTAAAGGGACCGCGGCCGCCGTTAACCCCTGCGGGGCCGGCCGGGGGGCTCGGAGAGGGTCTGGAGAGGGGGACCCCGTGTTCCCCCCACCGGACCCCAACCAGAGCGGCAGCCCTCCGCCCCGAGATAGCTGGGGAGCAGCGGCTTCATGGCACGGCCGAGTCTGGCACGATGTGAGCGGGGAAACTGAGGCACGGCAAGCGCAGGGGGGGGCCGGTAGAGCCGCTCCTGGCACGTGCGGTAGCACACGGTGGCACACGCGCTCCGCCGCTTCATCCCGGGGCCACCCCAGCGTCACTGCCCGGGTGGTCCTGTTGCCCCGTCCTGGCGGTCCCGGGGGTCCCGATGGTCCCTGTGCCCCCTATCCCGGGGGTCCCCAGGGCCCCTTCCGGTGGTCCCGGTGCTCCCAGCGATGCCACAACTCCCGGCCCGGCCCCGCCCGGCTGCGGTGACTCACCGGCCCCTACAAGTCGGGGCTTGACGCCGAGACGGGAAGGGGGGACACGGGGAGAGAGTGATGCCCACCCAAACACCCGGGAGGGGCCCTAAGGCATTGGGGGGGTCCGCGGGGGTGTCGGGGGGGCCCGTTCCCGTGAAAGCGCCTTTGTCCGGACCCGCCGATCCCACCCCAGGGTGACTCACGGGCGCGTGGCTGGGCCCTGACTCACCCCCCCATACCCCCCACCCGCGGCACCGGGGGCCCCCGGGGCCTCCTCCCCGCCTTCCCCCGTGGCTCCGGGATCCCTCGGGGCGCCCCCGACCGCAGCGGGGCCATCTGGGGGGACACAAAGATTCGGGGATGCTTCGGGGTGAAGGCGAATCTGGGGGTGCAGGGAGAGCCTAGGAAGGCACCTAGGGGTGCAGGGGGGGCCCATGGGTGCAGGGGAGAGTACGGGTGCTAAGGAGCCCATGGGTGCCTATCACCCCTCTGCCTCGTGCCCTGGGAGGGGCCGGGCACCCCCTCCTGGGGGACAGCCCCGGGCCCTCCCCTCCGGGGGACAGCCCCCCGGGGACGCTCCCCTGGGCAAGCCCCGGCCCCCGCAGGGCCGCCTCTGGTGGCCCCGCCCGGTGGTGCCCGTCCCGGGGCTGCCGGTGAGTCACGGCCGTGACTCAGCCCCGCCAAAACAGCGTCGCACGGCAACGCCAAGACCCGCGACAGGAACGCATGGGGACCCACCGACCCTCAGCAGGGACCCACCGACCCACAGCAGGGACCCACCGACCCACAGGAGGGACCCACCGACACGCAGCCCCCAGCCCCACTCCCCCCACAGCCCCAGCCCCACTCCCAGCAAAGGCACCGCAGGCCCTCGGAGTCCCTGGAGGGGGGACAGAAGCCAGAGGTGGCTGAGGATGCTGGGGGGCCCTGGGTGCCCCCGGGATCTGAGGGGATCCAGTGGATCTCGGGCATGCAGGCATGGCCCAGGCTGAGGAAGGAAGGAGCCAGGAGGGAGCGTCAGGGGGAGGAAAGGGAAATCCCGGCCCAGTGCACTGCAGTGCCCAAGGATCACGGCTGCCAGTCCCTGCAGTGCCCTGAGCCCAGTGCTCCCAGTTCCCAGTGCCAGGGCTCCCCGAGTACACCAGTGTGGCACCGCGTCTGTGCCATGTGAGTGACACACATGAGCCATGTTGGTCCGTGTCCGTGCCATGCCAGGGACACCCGTGTCGGTGCCACGCTGTGCCCTGCTGTTCTGTGCTGGTGACAGCCGTGTCAGTGCCGTGCTGAGCCGTGCCACTGCCATGCTGTGCCCTGCTGTCCCGTGGCGGTAACACCCGTGTCAGTGCCATGCCGTGCCCTGTTGTGCTGTGCCCGGGCCGTGCCGGCCCCGCTGCTGCTCCCGCTCCTCCCGGCCGGGCTGACTCAGGCGGGAGGAATGTGCCGGCGGCGCGTGGGCGATGGCCCGGCTGCTGCCATTGCCTAGAAAGGGCATCGCCGAGCCCTGGGCCACAGGGAGCCCACGGGGAACACACACGGCCACAAAGACACCCAGCAGGGCCACCGTGGGACTCACAGGGAGCCGGCACGGCCACCGTGGCTACTTGTGACGAACAGGGACCTGGCATGGCCCCCATGGTCCCAGCAGGGCCTCAGCACGGCCGCTGTTGCCCCTGTGGGGCTGACAAGAACCTGGCATGGCCACCACGGCCCTGCCCTGGGCCTGTGTGGGTGTGAACACGCGTGTGCAAGCGTGTGCATGTGTGCAGGGCTGCATGCGCATGTGCAGGTGTGCACGGCCACGTGTGGGCACACGCGTGTGCTGCATGTTGGCAGTGCCATGTGCCGTGCTCGGCATTCTGTGTCCCATGTTCCCTGTGCCACGTTCCCCGCTCCGTGTTCCATGTTCCGTGCCCGACCCTGCGCGGGGCCGGGGGCCCGCAGGAGGCCGGGGGGGGTCCCGTGTTTAAAATTAGCAGCTGGCGAAGGTGGGGGGGGGGGTTTGCTCTGTCCCAGATGTGCAGCCAGTGCCAGATGTGGGGCGGGACCAGGAAGGGCCTGGGGGACTCCGGGAGGCACTGGGGGGGCACTGGGGTGCCCGTCCTGCCCCAATACTGGGGGGCAGGTGGGTAGGGGGAGTGTGGGGCAGTCTATGGGGCAGGGCTGGCTGTGGGGCAGGGGGAGTGTGGGACAGACACTCTGTGGGGCAGGGGGCTAGCGGGGGTGTGGGACAGGGCTGGGGCCATGTGACAACGCCGGCTGTGGGGCAGGGCCATGGGGCAGGGCCGCGGGGTGTGGGGCAGGGCTGGCGCCGCGGCAGCGGTGACGCGTTGTGGTTTCGCTACTTCCGATATAAAACTCTGTTTAATGTCTGTGTGTGCAGCATCGCCATGGTGATCCCCAGCCCCCCCGGCCCTGTCAGCGCCTGTGGCGCCCCACGGCCACGGGGCACCCAGGCACTCGCTGTGGGGCGTCCAGGCCCCCCCAGCCATGGGGCACAGGAGCTGCTCACTGTGGGCTGCAAGGATCCTGTGCCACGGGGCACCCAACTCCCTTTGTGTGGGGCACGCAGCCCCTGTGCCATGGGGCACCGCACCCCCTTTCTGTGGGGCACGCAGCTCCTACACCACGGATCCCCGAGCCCTGGTGCCATGGGGCAGCAGGATCTGTTCTGGGGGGCACCGAGCCCGCTCGCCGTGGGGCACACATCACTTTGGCAAGCGGGCTCTGAGCCCCCTGGCCATGGGCCATGGGCCCCCCGTGCCGTGGGGTCGGAGCCCGCTCTCCGTGGGGCACGTGGGGCTCCTCGCCGCTCCTCTGCCCACCCGCTCTCATCCCAGCGCCGCTGCGGGGCCGTGCGGGGCTCCGGGCCCGGGGCGGGGCGGGCTCAGGGCCGGTGCGGGTTCGGTGATGGGGGGGGGGTGCGGGCTCGGGGCGGTCCCGGGGCGGTCCCGGGGCGGGCGGAGGCAGGCCCGGTCCCTCCTCTCCCCCCCCTTCCCCTCCGCCGCCGCGGCCTCGTCGCTCCCGGGGCGGAGCGAAGCGTTTAAAAGCGTTTCCCTTCTTGGAGTAAAAGTCAGAGACTTGGGGAGCCCCCGGGAGCCCCCGGAGCCCCCCTCCCCAGTCCGGCCTCCCCCCCCGGAGCCCCCCGGGACCCCCGGCCGCCGCTCCCGGTGAGTAACGGCCCCGCGGGACCCCTGGAAGGTTCCGGGGCGGCGGGAGAGGGGCCGCGGCCGTGGCCTCGTGCCCGGCGCGGGGATGGCGGGAAGGGCCGCGGGGTCCCGCCAGATCCCACCGGATCCCCGCGCATTCCCCTCGGGGCTGGCGGCGGCACCGCCGCGGCCATCGACGGCCCGAGGCTGGCGAGGGGCGGGCAGGGGGGTGCGGGGTGTCCGGGGGGTCCCGGGGGGAGTCTGGGGGCTCCGGGCCTGCTCGCGGGGCGGGGGCCGGGGGGGGCCGGGGGGGCGGTGGCGCCGGGCGGTGATTCATCCTTTCCCCCCGGCGCCGACGGGCGCGGACGGGGCGGCCCCTTCCCGCCCCCGCCCCCGCTTGGCCCGCGCGACGCCGGAGCCGCCCCGGCCTGGGAACCCCAAATGCCGGACACCCCCCCGGCCTGAGAACCCCCAAACCCACAGATCCCCCCCCCGGCCTGGGAACCCCAAATCTCAGACCCCCCCGCCCCGGCCTTGGAACCCCGAAACCCACAGAGCTCCTCCGGTCTGGAACTCTGAGACTCACCTGGCATCGCATCCCCAAATCCCACACCCCTCCCGGCCTGGGACCCCCGAACCCCACAGATCCCCCCCGCGCCTGGAACCCCCCAAATCCACTCGGTGTTTGCTCTCCCCCCAGACCCTCGGCAGTCTCCGGCATTGGACCCCCAGCCCCGCGGAGCCCTGCGGCATCGGAGCCCTCAGACCCCCGCACCCCAACCTTGGGACCCCCAGAACCCACGGCACCCCCGGCCTCATCCCTTTGGCCTCGGGACCCCCACCGCACAGAGCCCCCCGCCCCCACAGCACACCCAGGCGGGGACCCCCTCAGCTCCGACCTCCCGACATGGGACCCCCAAACCGCCCCCCGGTATCGGACCCCCAGCCGCGGCCCCCAAAACCTCCTGCCCCCCATCCCGCCCTTGTTCCTGCATTCCGCAGGCTCCGGGCGGCGCCACTGCCTTTTCCCACTCCCGTTTTGGGGACGAAGGTGGGAATTTTGGCACCGGCCACCCCCCGCCCCCCCCGCCGGGGCCGCCCCCGCCCGGGGCCGCGGGAGCCGGTCGGGGCGGCCGGGCCGGCACCGCCCTGGCGCCGGGGGGGCACCGGGAGGGGCCCCCAAAACCGGGGGGGGCCCCCCAAAAACCTGGGGAGACACCTCAGAACCCGAGGGGGGGCCCAAATCCGAGCCCCCCCCAGACGCGAGGTCACCCCCTGCCCCACATTTGGGGGGCACCGGGCTGTCCCGTGGTGCCAGTGGGGCTGGTGCACCCAAGGGCAGTTGCTGCCATAACCATTGTGCCCCCTTCCCGGGGACCCCCGGGTCTGGGCACTCCCGGACCCCCAGGACCCCCGAGCCCTCCCTGACCCCTCCCGGCCTCGTGTCAGTGCCGCCACCGCTGGTGCCAGGGACAGCTGGGCCCTGCTGGCACCGGCGGGGCCGTCACCGTCGCGACTGTCGCGACCCCCCCAGTGCGGCCTCGGGATCGGGGCACCCCTCAAGCCCGCCCCGAGTCCCCCCTGGCCCCTAGCCCTGCGTCGATGCCGCCGCTGCTGTTTACCCCCATTTTTTGGGCCGGTTCCACCCGATTCCCTTTGAAGTCGCCTCGTTGTCGTGACGACGCTGATGTCACGACCGGGCGGGGCCTCGTGGGTCCCACATGGCGCCTGCAGAGCCCCGGCCCCGGGGACACCAGGGACACCAGACGGGGCCACCGCGGCCACCCCAGAGCCACCATGGCCACCAGTGCTGGGGACACTGGGGCCGGGACAGTGACCCACGGCCTGGGGGCCACGGGGGTCTCAACGCAGGCTGAGGGGGACGTGGTGGCACTGATGGCACCGGGGGACACGGGTCTCAGCCCATTAGGGACATCCAGGGGGTCCTGGGGTGCCCATCCCGGCATGGGGACACCGAGGGGACACTGGGGACACCAAGGGGACGCTGGGGACGTGGCACGGCCGGTGACACATTTCACACCCCAGACTGGTGACGGGTCTGCGGTGCTGGGACTGGGGAGAGCCACCAGAGCTGTGTCCCAGTGCCGTGGGACACTGCCATGTCCCAGTCCTGTCCCAGTCCCACTGTGTCCCCTCAGTGCCACCACGTGCCCATCCCGTCTCCACAGAGACTCCCCTGCCCCGGGACCCCCCGGATCTCCCCAAAACACTTGGAGCCCACGCAGGGGTGACCCTCCAGGTGTGACGCCCCCACCGACCTCTCCCCATTCCCACAGGTGACACCGGGCTGTGGCCTCGACGCTGAGATGGCACCGTGGGAGCACCGGGACCGTCACCGGGGTGTCCGAGCTCCCCGCCGCTGCCGCCCGCCGGGGTTCCTGGCGATGGGATTTTTTACCGTTTTTGCCCAAAATCACATTGCCAGGGATTTCCAACGGGCCCCAGCCCCCACCACCGTGCCGGGGGGGGGGTGGGGGAGGGGGTTTAGGGGTTCCTGGAGACTTTGGAGGCGGCTTGAGAGGACTTTAGGGGAGTTTGGGGGTGGGTGGGGGTGGCAGGCTGTGTAGGTGCTACGGGGGGTGGGTTTGGGGTGCTGGGGGGGTTTTGGGGGCCGGGGAGCAGGGCTTAGCCCACCTGTGAACAGAGTCCAGCCGCGCCGTGTTCACAGTGGCTAAGTTCCGCCTCCCGCCCCCTCGCCCGGACAGCAGGGTCCCCCAGGGGCCCCTCAAACCTTTGGGGCTCTCCTGGTCCTCCCCAAAACCCTTGGAGCCCCTCCCTGGGATCTTCCCAAATACCTGAATGCCCCTGGGGTCCCCAACCCCCAAGTGCCACTGGATGCTGAACCCCCCCACAAGGACCATGGGACAGCTCCCACACCCTGGGGGACCCCCAGGACCCCCCCAAAGCCCCACGGCCACACCTGGGCGCTGCCCCCGGTGCCCGCTGAGCTGATTTGCAGTTGCTTTGGATAAACTGGCTCAGTTCAGCAGGAACAGGGGTCGGGCCTCCGCACCCCGAGACCCCCCTGGGGGTCCCCAATTCCCTCTGAGCACTCAAATCCCCCCGGGGACCCCCTAAACCTTCCAGTCCTGCGTGCCCCTCACTCTCCCTAACCTCACAGGGACCCGCAGGATCTTCCACAGCACCGAAACCCCCAAACCCCTGACAGGGTCACCCAAAAATCAGGGGAGGGGGGGCAGGGACCCTCCAACACGGTAGAACCATGGCTGGTGGGGGGTCGTGGGGCGCTGGGAGGGGGGCACGGGTGGTTTTCAGGGTGCTGGGGGGGCACTGGGGGTTTTTAGGGGTTCGTGGGGTTTTGTGGAGGGCCCTGGAGTGGCTGTGGGGCGTGGTTGCTGTTCCCCGTTCCCCTCCCCTTTCCCCCCCCGGTCCCGGGCGAGCCGCTGTGGGTGCTGTGGGCGAGCCCGGCTGTGGGTGAGTCACGGGAGGGGTTTGGAGGGGTCCGGGGGGCCCCGCCCCACGCGAGGCCCCGGGGGGGGCTCCGGCGTCCAGCCCCTCCCCCAACCGTTCCCTGTTTGTTTCCCAAAATAAACCCGGCGGCGCCGATTCCAGGGAATTTCCCTGACGTCATTGGAGGCGGGGTTTGCGCGCGGACCACGCCCTCTCCGGCCACACCCGCGGTGGGGGAGGGGAGGCACCCACGTGTCTTTGCCATTCCCGAAAAGGGGCGTGGCGCCTTTAGGCGCTGGCCACACCCTCGCAGCAGTCCCATTGGCTGCCGTGGCTCTCTACCCTGTCAATCAGCGCGGGGCGGGGCGAGCTGCCAATCAGGTCGTAGCTCACCAATCAGCGTGGGGTGTGCGTGGAGCCACGGGAGAGAGGCGGGGCTTAGCGATCCATTCATAAAGTTTTGGCGGCGCCAGGAAACGGGGAAGGGACGGGACCCCCCCCAGAGCCCCGGGAATCCACCGGGACCCTCGAGAACAGCACCGGGAATCCAGCAGGACGCCTGAGAGCATCCCCGTAGAACGGGTAAGGCACGGGACCACCCCCGGAGCCCCGGGAATCCACCGGGACCCCCGAGAGCACTCCAAAGAATGGGGAAGGGACGGGATCCCCCCACAACCCCAGGAGACCCTGAGAGCACCCCCAGAGACACCGGGACACCCTGACCTCCCCATAGTCCCACCCCAAGGATACTGGGCCCTCCTCGTGACCCTCGCCAGGAGCCTCTCAGGGACCCACAGAATCCCCAAGACCACCCCCCGAACCCCTGGAAGACACCGGGAGACCCCAGAGACACCGCAACTAGCCAGGTAACGCCCCCGTCGGGGACCGTACCCCCCCGAGGACATCGATCCTCCTCAATGGATGCAAGGACTCGCCTGGGGGACAGCGCGACCTCCTTGGGACCCCTCGGGCACCCAGACACCCTCCTTCAAAACACCTGGGAACACCTAACCCACTCCCAGAGCTAACGGGTGCACTCCCCGCCAGAACTCTCTCGGAAGTACTGGTACACACCCAGGCCCCCCCACCCGATCTCGGGTCCTCACCGATGCTCATGCCCCCTCCCCAGATGTCCCCTCCAGGAGCTCCCCAAGCCCTCTGCGGCCTCATTCCCGACCACCGCAAATCAGACACGAGTCTTGGGGGTGTGTGCGGGACGCTGCCCGCAAATCCCTTTTATTAAAATCGGTGGGGGGCTGAGAACAGCCTGGACTCCCCCGGACCCTCGCGGAGGTCACCGGAAAGGGTTCAGGGGACGTTCCCCGAGGGGGCTCAGCCGCGGCCCTTCTTGGCTTTGTCTTTGGCGGGGCGCGGTGCCGTGACCAGGGCCAGCTTTTTGGGGAGGCTGCCCTGCGCACGCTGCACGGTCTCCTGCTCGATCCGCATCCGGATCCCGACCTCCAGGCGCTGGGGAGAGCACAGCGGGGTCAGGGGCACACAGGTGGGGACCCCTCAGGACCCCACCAGGGCCCCGGACTCACCTTCTTCAGCTTCTGCTGTTGGATCACGCGGAGTTTCTTCGGGGCGATGGTCCGGCCTGAGGAGAGCGTGGCTGGGCTGAGACCCGGGAGATCCCCGGGATCCCCGCACTGACAACTCCGAGCCCCCCAAAGCCGTGTATCCCCCCAAGAGGCCCCAGGGAGGGCACCGGAGACCCCCAGGACTTGTACGGAGCACGCCCGCCAAATAAAAGCCTCCGTTCACCCCAAAATCCTGAGGCCTCATCTCGTCCCCCCCCTCGGGGCTCCACTGAGCGACCCCCGAGTCCGCCTCTGCCCCTACACCGTTCCCCGGGACCCCTGGCCCTGCGACACACCTCACCTCCCTTCCGCGGGCCCCGATTCACCCGGGCCGCTGCAGCCGCCGCCGTCACCGCCGCCTTAGGACGCTTGGCTGCCGCCTTGGGCCGGCCCTGCGCCATCGCCGCCGCTTCCACCTCAGGGCGGGACCAGGCCGAGAGGCGACGCGCGGGGCACGCCGGGATACACCGGGGCGTTCATGCTGCAAAGGCAGCCGGGATATATCGAGGCACTGTGCTGCAAGGGCTGCCGGGATCTAGCGGGGCACTTTAGCGCAAAGGCTGCCGGGATATACCGAGGCACTCTGCCGCAAAGTCTGCCGGGCTACACCGGGGCCTACATGCCGCAAAGGCACACCGGGATGCACCGGGGCTTTATTGTAGCAAAAGCTACCGCGATACACCGAACCGCGGCGGAAGGCACACAGGATACACCGGGGCTTACGTGACGCAAGGGCTGCCGGAATACACCGAGGCAGAGGTGCCGCAAAGGCTGCCGGGATACACCGAGGCACTCTTCCGCAAGGGCTGCCGGGATATATCGTGGCAGTCCGCCGCAAGGGCTGCCGGGATATACCGAGGCACTTTGCCGCAAAGGTTGCCGGGATACACCGGGGCACTCTGCCGCAATGCCTGCCGGGATACACCGGGGCATACGTGCCGCAAGGGCACACCGGGATACACCGGGGCTTTATTGTAGCAAAAGCTACCGGGATACATCGAACCGCGGCGGAAGGCACACCGGGGCATACGTGCCGCAAGGGCTACCGGAATACACCGGGGCAGACGTGCCGTAAAGGCTGGCGGGATATACCGAGGCACTCTGCTACTAATGCTGCCGGGATACACCGAGGCATACGTGCCGCAAAGCCTGCCGGGATACACCGAGGCATACGTGCCGCAAAGCCTGCCGGGATACACCGAGGCATACGTGCCGCAAAGGCTGGTGGGATATACCGTGGCACTCGGCCGCAAAGGCCACCGGGATACACCGAGGCATGCGTGCCGCAAGAGCTGCCGGGATATATCGCGGCGCTCTGCCGCAAAGGCTGCCGGTATACACCGGGGCACTCTGCCGCAAAGGCTGCCGGTATACACCGGGGCCTACATGCCGCAAAGGCACACCGGGATACACCGGGGCATACGTGTCGCAAGGGCTGCCGGAATACACCGGGACAGACGTGCCGTAAAGGCTGCCCGGATATACCGAGGCACTATGCCGCAAGGCCTGCCGGGATATACCGAGGCATCCGTGCCGCAAAGCCTGCCGGGATACACCGGGGCACTCTTCCGCAAGGGCTGCTGGGATACACCGTGGCACTATGCCGCAACGCCTGCCGGGATATACCGAGGAACTCTGCCGCAAGGCTTTTTGGGATACACCGGGGCTTACATGCCCCAAAGGCACACCGGGATACACCCGGGCTTTATTGTAGCAAAAGCTACCGCGATACACCGAATCGCGGCGGAAGGCACACCGGGATACACCGGGACATACGTGCCGCAAGGGTTGCCGGAATACACCGGGGCAGACGTGCCGTAAAGGCTGCCGGGATACACCGAGGCACAGTGCCGCAAAGTCTGCCGGGATACACCGAGGCACTTCTTCCGCAGAGGCTGCCGGGATACACCGTGGCACTCTGCCGCAAGGGCTGCCGGGATATACCGCGGCAGTCTGCCGCAGAGCCTACCGGGATACACCGGGGCACTCTGCCGCAAGGGCTGCCGGGATACACCGTGGCACTATGCCGCAATGCCTGCCGGGATTACCGAGGCATATGCCGCAAGGCTGCCGGGATACACCGGGGCCTACATGCCGCAAAGGCACACCGGGATACATCGGGTCTTTATTGTAGCAAAAGCTACCGCGATACACCGAATCGCGGCGGAAGGCACACCATGATAAACCGGGACATACGTGCCGCAAGGGTTGCCGGAATACACCGGGGCAGACGTGCCGTAAAGGCTGCCGGGATACACCGATGCACAGTGCCGCAAAGGCTGCCGGGATACACCGAGGCATACGTGCCGCAAAGGCTGTCGGGATACACCGAGGCATATGTGCCGCAAAGCCTGCCGGGATACACCGAGGCATACGTTCTGCAGAGCCTGCCGGGATACACCGAGGCATACGTGCCGCACAGGCTGCCGGGATACACCGGGGCATACGTGCCGCAAAGGCTGCCGGGATACACTGGGGCCTACATGCCGCAAAGGCACACCGGGATACACCGGGTCTTTATTGTAGCAAAAGCTGCCGGGATACATCGAACCGCGGCGGAAGGCACACCGGGATACACCGAGGCATACGTGCCGCAAGGGCTTCCGGAATACACCGGGGCAGAGGTGCCGTAAAGGCTGCCGGGATACACCGATGCACAGTGCCGCAAAGGCTGCCGGGATACACCGAGGCACAGTGCCGCAAAGTCTGCCGGGATACACCGAGGCACTCTTCCGCAGAGGCTGCCGGGATACACCGTGGCACTCTGCCGCAAGGGCTGCCGGGATATACCGCGGCAGTCTGCCGCAGAGCCTGCCGGGATACATCGGGGCACTCTGCCGCAAGGGCTACCGGGATACACCGAGGCACTCTGCCGCAAGGCCTGCCGGGATATACCGCGGCACTCTGCCGCAAAGCCTACCGGGATACACCGGGGCATATGTGCCGCAAAGCATGCCGGGATACACCGAGGCATACGTGCCGCACAGGCTGCCGGGATACACCGGGGCATACGTGCCGCAAAGGCTGCCGGGATACACTGGGGCCTACATGCCGCAAAGGCACACCGGGATACATCGGGTCTTTATTGTAGCAAAAGCTGCCGGGATACATCGAACCGCGGCGGAAGGCACACCGGGATACACCGGGGCATACGTGCCGCAAGGGCTTCCGGAATACACCGGGGCAGAGGTGCCGTAAAGGCTGCCGGGATATTCCGTGGCACTCTGCCGCAAAGCCTACCGGGATACACCGGGGCACTCTGCCGCAAGGGCTGCGGGATACACCGCGGCACTATGCCGCAATGCCTGCCGGGATGTACCGAGGCACTATGCCGCAAGGGCTGCCGGGATACAACGGGGCCTACATGCCGCAAAGGCACACCGGGATACACCCGGGCTTTATTGTAGCAAAAGCTACCGCGATACACCGAATCGCGGCGGAAGGCACACCATGATAAACCGGGACATACGTGCCGCAAGGGTTGCCGGAATACACCGGGGCAGACGTGCCGTAAAGGCTGCCGGGATACACCGATGCACAGTGCCGCAAAGGCTGCCGGGATACACCGAGGCACTTTTTCCGCAAGGGCTGCGGGATATACCGGGGCACTTCGCCGCAAAGGCTGCCGGGATACACCGAGGCATACGTGCCGCAAAGCCTGCCGGGATACACCGGGGCATACGTGCCGCACAGGCTGCCGGGATACACCGGGGCATACGTGCCGCAAAGGCTGCCGGGATACACTGGGGCCTACATGCCGCAAAGGCACACCGGGATACACCGGGTCTTTATTGTAGCAAAAGCTGCCGGGATACATCGAACCGCGGCGGAAGGCACACCGGGATACACCGGGGCATACGTGCCGCAAGGGCTTCCGGAATACACCGGGGCAGAGGTGCCGTAAAGGCTGCGGGATATACCGAGGCACTTTTCCGCAAGGGCTGCCGGGATATTCCGTGGCACTCTGCCGCAAGGCCTGCCGGGACACACCGGGGCACTCTGCCGCAAAGGCTGCCGGGATACACCGCGGCAGTCTGCCGCAAGGGCTGTCGGGATATATCGCGGCGCTCTGCCACAAAGGCTGCCGGGATACTCCAGGGCACTTTTCCGCAAGGGCTGCCGGGATACACCGGGGCATACGTGCCACAAAGGCACACCGGGATACACCGGCGCTTTATTGTAGCAAAAGCTACCAGGATACATCGAACCGCGGCGGAAGGCACACCGGGATACACCGGGGCATACGTGCCGCAAGGGCTGCTGGGATATTCCGAGGCACAGTGCCGCAAAGGTTTCCGGGATACACCGGGGCACTCTGCCGCAAGGGCTGCTGGGATACACCGAGGAACTCTGCCGCAAGCACTGCCGGGATATACCGTGGCACTCTGCCGCAAAGGTTGCCGGGATATTCCGAGGCACAGTGCCGCAAAGGCTTCCGGGATACACTGGGGCATACGTTCTGCAAAGGCTGCCGGGATACACCGAGGCACAGTGCCGCAAGGCCTGCCGGGATCTATCGGGGCATTCTGCCGCAAAGGCTGCCGGGATACACCGGGGCTTTATTGTGGCAAAGGCTGCCAACTGCGGGGGAAGGCACACCGGGATACACCGGGGAAGAAGTCCTCACCGCTCCCCCCGCTCTGCCAGCTCCCGGCACACCTCGGAAGGGGCGAAGACCCCCCACTCCGTGATGATCCCCCCCGTGATAAGTTCGTGCGGCGTGACGTCAAAGGCCGGGTTCCACACATCGACCTCTGCAGGAAGAGGAGGAAGAGGGGGTCCATAGGGTCAGAGGGGCTCTGGCAGCGACCCCAGGCAGGTGTGGGGCCCCCTAACCCATAGGGCACCCCCAACCCACCAGAGAAGCCCAAACCCTACACACCAACCCTTTAACAGATCCGCCCTGGGGTCTGGGATGCTCTGACCCACTCAAACAAGACATCCCGGACCCCCTCCCAGGCACGGCACCCACCGGGGTCAGCCAGGAGGACGCCCCCGAGGTGGGTGAGCTCTGTCCCCGGCCGCTCCTCGATGGGGATCAGGTGTCCCGAGGCCAGCGTGGGGTCGCAGGTGCTGCTCGGGGCGGCCACGTAGAAGGGGATCCCCATGTGCCGCGCGGCCACCGCCAGCTGGAACGTCCCGATCTTGTTGGCCACGTCCCCGTTGGCAGCCACACGGTCAGCGCCCACCACCACAGCTGGGGACAGAGCAGGGTCAGAGGGACCTGTCCTGTGTCACCCTGTCCCCATCACATCCCCTCCCTCTGCCCCCTCCTTTGTCCCAGTCCTTTCCCACGTCACCCGTCCCCACCCTGTGTCACCCACCCGGTGTCACCTCCCGGCCCCCAGCACCTCTCACCCTGCACTCCCCGCTCCCTCATGGCGGCGGCGGCGGCGCTGTCGGCGATTATCGTGACAGGGACGCCGTCGTGGCGCAGCTCCAGCGCCGACAGCCGCGAGCCCTGGTTGTAGGGTCGGGTTTCGGTGCAGAACACGCGGGACAGCGACCCGCGCTGGTGCAGCGCCCGCACCACACCTGGGGGGACACGCGGGACATGTCGGGGACCCCGTGACAGAGACACCCCCGCCCGCGATAGGGAACCCCGTGATAGAGAAACCCCTGGGGGAAAAGGGGGTCTGAGCCCCCCAGTGCCCCCCCAGTGCCACCAGTCCCCAGGGCGATGCCAGAGCCCCCCCAAGGCCGCCGGTGCAGGATCCTCCGGTGCCCCCCGATGCCCCCCGGTGCCCCCGTACCCAGCGCGGTGCCGTAGCCCGCTGTCGCCAGGGTCCCGGTGTTGCAGTGGGTCAGGAGGGTGACGGGGCCCCCCCCCGGGACCCTCCCCAGGATGTCACTCGCCCCGTGCGCCCCAATGTTCCGGTTGTCCCTCCGGTCCTTCTCCAGGAGCCCCTCGATGTGCTCAATGATGCTGGGGAGGGGGAAAAAAGGGGGTGTGACCCCCCCAACCCTAACCCCAAACCCACCCCAGGGGATCCCGAGACCCCCCCCCATAACACCCCACCGCCCCCCCAGCGGCACCTGGAACCCCAAATCCATCCCAGGAGCACCTCAGGACCCCAAACCCCCACCTGGGAGACCCTGGGACCCCCTCAACACCCAAAATCCACCCCAGGAGGACCCCAGGAAGCACCTGAGACCTCTCCCAGCCTCCCAACTCCCCCCGGGGATCCCCAATACCGATCTCAATGCCCCTCCCAGCCCCTGGGGCCCCCCAAAATTCCCCTTTAGCCCCCGTTACCTCTCCCGCAGCTGCTGGGGGGTGACCCCAGGGGTCTCCACCCGCTGCCGGACGAACGCGCGGAGCCGCTCGGCCTCGCGGCCCAGGTTGGCGGCCGTGGGGCGGGCGCTGAGCAGGAACCCCAATTTCTGCCCCACAAACTCTTCCAGAGCCCCCAAATCCTCGCTGGGCCCCGCGCCCCCCGCCAGCTCCACGGCCAGGCTGAGGCAGCCCAGCAGGGCGATGGCCGGAGCGCCCCGCACCTGGGTGGGGGGCACAGAACAACCCCTGAGCCCCCCAGGATGGATCCGGGGCTCCCCCAAAATACAGGGGCGGTCGGGGGAGGCAGGGGCGGGGGTCAGCGCCGGGGGGGTCGGGGGTCAGCACCGGGGGGTCGGGGGTCTCCCCTCACCTCCATGTCGCGGATGGCGCTCCAGGCGCGCTCTACGCCCCCCACCCGTTCATAACGGAGCTGCCCCGGCAGCAGCCGCTGGTTCAGCACCTCCAGGGAGCCCCGCCGATACCGCAGCGACTCCAGCGCCATCGCGACACAGCCCGCGAGAGAGCACGCGGCAGACCCCGCCCCTTCCGGGGCACCGCCCACCCCGCGGGGAAACGCCCAGGAGCGGTGCGGGGGACACGCGACACTCGGGACACGGCACCGACACTCGGGACACGGCACCGACACTGGGGACACGCGACACTGGGGACACGCGACACTCGGGACACGGCACCGACACTGGGGACACGCGACACTCGGGACACGCGACACTCGGGACACGGCACCGACACTCGGGACACGCGACACTGGGGACACGGCACCGACACTTTTAATTCCGGGCTGCTCGGGGGGATAAATTACAGGGAGGGTCTCGGGGGGTGGGCAGGGGGCTCGGCGCCCCCCCAGACCAGCCTGGGGTGGGTGGGGGGGTCCGGCCCCCCAAAACGCCGCTCAGGGGCTCTCGGAGCCCGAGTCCGAGTAGTCGGCGACGAGGGACGGGGCGGGGGCGGCACCGGCGCGGTCCGGGGGGGTCCCACCGGGCTGGGGGGGGTCCGGCCCGGCCTCGCGGGTCTCCCGCGGTACCGGTGGCGCCCCCTCCGCCCCGGCGCCCTCCTCCCCCGCCCGCCGCCGCACGATGCCGAGCCCGGCGGGGGTCGGGGGGGGTCCCGGGGGTGCCCTGGGCGCTCTGGCCGCCCCCAGACCCAATTTCTGCAGGGCCCCCCCGGCCGCTCGGGGGCCGAACCAGGAGCGCTGGGAGATCTCGGAGCGCTTCAGCCGCTGCTTCTCCTCGTAGGCTGTGGGGGGACAGAGCCGGGCGGGGTCAGGGGGGGCTCGGGGCCGCCCCCAACCCCCCCGGGACCCCTCCCCGGACCCCCCCACGCACAGTCGGGGGCGCGGAGGGTGAGCAGGGCAGCCAGGCGCCGATCCTCCTCCTCCTCCCGCAGCAGCGGGATGCTGAGCCCGGCCCGCGCCCGCAGCGCCGCCGCCTCCTCCTCCTCCTCCCGCAGCGTCTTCTTCTCCTCCTGCCGGGGGAAACGGGGCTGGGGGCGCGGCACAGAGACCCCCGGGGGTCCTGGCCCGGCAGGAGCCCCTCCTGGGCTTTTAGGAGCTTCCCCGGGGGGTGTTTGGGTGTCCCGGAGTACTCAGTGGATATTTGGGGGTCCCGGAGTACCCAGTGGATATTTGGGGGTCCGGTGAAAATTGGGGGTTCCCGGAGCCCCCCACTGACCCGGAATCGCCTCCGGAGGCGGCTGTTGAGCCCAAAATCGTCCTTCCAGGCGTCCTGAGCCTCCTGCAGGCGGGTCAGGGTGGGCGTGGCGCGCTCCAGGACGCCGCGGTCGGTGACTCCGTGCTCCAGGCGGAACATGGGATCCAGCGCCAGGCGCTCCCGCTGCTCCGGGGCTGCGGGGACGGCGTTACCGGGGCCGCCCGCCCGGGCTAGGGGCGCTGGGATGGGCTGGGGGCATCACTGGGATGGGCTGGGGGCATTGCTGGGGTGGGCTGGGGGCACTGGGCTGTACTGGGACTCACTGGTGGGCAGGACCTGGGCGCTGTCCCCGGGGTCCCAGCGCTCCTCCTTGCGCCGGGCCCCGCTGACGATGACGTAGTCGCAGTTCCCGGGGTCCGTCTGCAGCTCGATGTAGTTGACGCACAGGTGACACTTCATCCTGAACCTGGGGGTGGCACTGGGGTCAGGGGGGGCCCCAGGTGTCCCCAGAGGTGAGGGAGGGGTCGTGGCTCACCTGTACACGGGGGTGGTGTAATAATTCCCCACCTTCTTCTTCTCCGCGTTGTACCTGACACCTGTGGGGGGATTGGGGGGTGAAACCGCCCCCCCCGCAGATTTGGGGACCCCCCCGCAGATTTGGGGACACCCCCGCAGATTTGGGAATCCCCCAAACCCCTTTGGGACCCCCCAAACCCCTCCCCAGTCCCCAGCACTCACCCATCCCGATGTGGTTCTGGCACCCGTCACACCAGATGTTAAAGGGCATCTCGAACCTGGGGGGGTCAGGGGGGGTTGGGGGGGGTCAGCGCTGCCCCCCGGGTGTGACAAGGGACATTTTGGGGGTGTCCCACCCCCCCAGTTCTCACCTGATGACGAGGATGCCCTGGGAGAGTTTCCGGGCGCGCTCCCGCAGGGGGTGGCTGTGGTGGTATTTGTTGAGGGAGCCATGCTGGGGGGGAAAGGGGGGTCAGGGAGGGGGGCAGCCCCCCAAAACCCTCCCCACACCCTGCCAGCCCCCCAAAACCCTCCCCACACCCTGCCAGCCCCCCAAACCCTCCCCACACCCTGCCAGCCCCCCAAAACCCTCCCCACACCCTTCCAGCCCCCCCAAACCCTCCCCACACCCTTCCAGCCCCCCAAACCCTCCCCACACCCTGCCAGCCCCCCAAAACCCTCCCCACACCCTTCCAGCCCCCCAAAACCCTCCCCACACCCTGCCAGCCCCCCAAAACCTTCCCCACACCCTTCCAGCCCCCCAAAACCCTCCCCACACCCTTCCAGCCCCCCAAAACCCTCCCCACACCCTGCCAGCCCCCCAAAACCCTCCCCACACCCTGCCAGCCCCTCCAAAACCCTCCCCACACCCTGCCAGCCCCCCCAAACCCTCCCCACACCCTTCCAGCCCCCCCAAACCCTCCCCACACCCTTCCAGCCCCCCCCAACCACCTCAAACCCCCTGCCCGGCACCCTAAAACTCCTGGACAAGCCCCCAAACCCCTCCCCATCCCCCCCAAACCCCCCAGCCCACCTTGGCTGGGTCGAAGTCCGGCGGGTAATATTTGTTGGTGCCCTTGCGCTCGCCCTGGGGGGAGATCGGGGGGTCAGGGGGTGACCACAGAGTGACCACGGGGTGACCACGGTATGGCCCCGGTGGCCCCGGTGGTCCCAGCGCAGCCGGGGTGGCCCCGTCCCCACTCACCATGGCCGAGGGTCTCTGGAGCCGCGGGACCGGGCGGCGGCGAGGAAATCACCGGGGAGCCCCCGGGCCGGGCCGGGAGGCGCTACCGGTCACCGGTGCGGACCGGGACGGGGACACCGGTGCGGGGACGGCAGTCACTGGTCTGTACCGCGACAGGGATCAGGGCACAGCACCGGAACGGGCCAGCGGTCACCGGACTCTACCGGGAGAGGTCCCCGCGCAGTTTGGGGTCACCGGTCCCTACCGGGGACCGGCTGCCCCCCGGTTTGGGGTCACCGGGCTATTCCGGGACCGGCCCCCCGTCCCGGTACGGTGTCCCTGTTCCGTACAGGGGTGCCTGGTGAGCACGGGAGTCCCTGGGTTATCCCGGGCTGTCCCGAACTGTCCCGGGATCGGCCCGCTCGCACCCCCCGGTCCCCACCGACCTACTTCCGGCTGCGCTCCTCAAGCCCCGCCCCTTCCTGTCCGTCACCGCGAGCTGATTGGTCCGTTCGCGGCCAGGGGGCGGAAACCTTCCCGGCGGCCCCGCCCCTCCGGCGGCGTTCGCGACATCTGGCGGCGCCGCAGCGCGGTGACTTACGGCAGCCTATAGCAGCGGGAGCGCCATAGCAACGGGGGTCGATAGCAACGTGTTTCCATAGCAACGGGGGGTCCACAGCATCGGGGTGCCCCATAGCGATGGTCACCATGGCAACGGCGTTCATAGCGTCCGTGTCCATAGCAACGGGGTCCGTAGTGAAGGGGGGCTCTTGGCAACGGGGGTCTGTAGCAAAGGGGCTCCATAGCAACCGTCTCCATAGCAACGGGCTTCTTAGCAACGGGATTCCATAGCAACCGATGGTCCTCTAACCCCCACACCCCCCCCCCCCGGCTCCCCAGCATCAGCCGGGGTCCCCATCAGTGTCCCCATGGGGGTGGCAGTGTCCCCACAGGGGTGGCAGTGTCCCCATCCCTGTCCCTATCACTGTCCCCATCAGTGTCCCCATCACCCCGTGTCCCCGGCCGTGTCCCCGTGGTCCTGTATCCCCACGGGGGTGGCAGTGTCCCCGTCAGTGTCCCCACAGGGGTGGCAGTGTCCCCACGGGGGTGGCAGTGTCCCTGTCCCTCCCCACGAACCCCTGTCCCCCCCTCAGGCCGCCGCTGTCCTCAGCCCCATCCCCGCCGCCATCCCCGCGGTCCCAGCAGGTGCCACCACGGTGGCCCGGTGGCCTCTGATCATCTCCTGCAGGCGGCCACCGCCTCATCACAGGGACGCGCTAATGAGCCCCCGTGGTGTCACCGTGCTGCCACCGTGGTGCCACCGCCCGCCCGGTGCCATCGCCGTGTCCCCACGGTGGCATCTGCCACCGGCCACGTCCGGCTGGGCTGGACACGCGGTACAGCCCGGCCCGGGGGACAGGCGGGGGACACGGGGGTCTGGCAGCCCCTGGGGACACAGGGACACGGGGATCTGGCAGCCCTTGGGGACACCGCGGTCCCCACGGTGGCACCGGCCCCGGCGGAGCCCGAAATGTGGGTCCGGTGCGCGGGGACATGGTGACACCGGGGTGACACCGGGGCCGCTCGGTGTTTCAGGGTCCCCACGGCTCGCGGGTGACACTCGGGGTCCCCGTTTTGGGGACAGCCCGCGGGGTGACAGCCCCCGGTGCCCCGCCGGGCTGAGCCCCGGTACCGGAGGAGTCCGGCGGAGCTCTGCGCCCCCCCTGTGCCCCCCGCAGCCCCTCCCGGCCGGGTGTCCCGGGGTCCCGGTGGCCCGGGGGGGTGACACTGGCAGGGCCACGTGCGGCGGCTGCGGCGCCGGGACAAAAGCGACGCTGGGGACAAAGGGCGGTGACGTCAGCGGGGGCTGGGGGGCACCGGCTGACCCAGTTCGGTCTCTTTGGGGGGTCAGGGCGCGGGGGGGGCACCGGGGACACCGGGGGGACAGGGAGGGGACAGCGACATGAACCGGGGGGTGACAGCGGGGTCACCGTGCGGGGAAACTGAGGCAGCGGCGGGGTAATTAAACCGGGTTAACTATAATGGAACTTAATTAATTAAGGGATAGTTAGAGGAGGAGGGGGAAGTCCCTGGCATTGGGGGGGGAGCAGGAGGAGGAAGAGGAGGGAGAAGAGGAAGGTCCCGGGCACTCGGGGGGCAGGAGGAGGAGGAGGAGGAGGAGGGCGAAAGTCTCTGGAATTGAGGGGCAGGAGGAGGAGGAGAAGAGGAGGAGGAGGAGGAGGAGGAGGAGGAGGAGGAGGAGGAGGAGGAGGAAGGTCCCGGGTATTGGGGAGGGGGGGGAAGGAGAGGGGGAGGAGGAGGAGGAGCAGCAGCAGCAGCAGCGCGAGCTCTGCCGCAGCCCGGCCCGATGGGCCCCGCCACCCCGCTGCTGCCGGGGGGCTGACGGCGACCCCCGCCCGGCCCCGCCGCCCCCAAGGGGGGGTCACCCACCAACCCCCGGCGCCGCCGCCGCCTTCGCCTTTTTTTTTTTTTTTTTTTTTTTTTGAATTTTTTTGTGGCCGTTTGGGGATTTCGGAAGGGGAAATTTTTTTTTTTTTTTACCTTTCCCCCCTCCCATCTCACGGATGCTCCGGGCCGGGGGCTCCGGGATGCGCTGAGCGAACCCCGCGGGTTTTTTTTTTTCCGCGCTTCCCTCCCATCCTCTCCGCCGCCCCGAATTACCGCAACCCCCTCCGGGCGGGGGGGCGGGGGGGGAAGCACCGGGAGCCGCAGCGCCGGGACCCCCGCACGCCGCTCCGGGGCACCGCGAACCGCAGCCGAGGGACCCCCCCCGCACACCGGGGCACCGGGAGCCGCAGCGAGGGGCTCGGCCCTCCCGATACCGATACCGAGTGACCGGGACCACCCCCCCGCCACCCCCCCGGAACAGGGGCACCGCCAGCAGCAGCGCCAGGACCCCCTCCGGGGCACCGGGACCCCGCCGCAGCGCCGGAGACCCCCCCTCACACCGGGGGGGGGGGAGACCCTCACCCCCTCCTCACCGGATTGCGGGAGGGGGGGGCACGGCAGGAGAAGAGTCCCCCCCAATCCTCCGGGACTCCGCAGCGGAGGGACCCCCGCACCCCGCGGACTTTACCGGGGGTCCCCCAACCTCCCCCCCGCCGCACCGGCTCGCGGGGGGGGCGCGCCGCACCGGAGGATGCTCGGGATGCCGGCACCGCTGTCGCCCGCCGCCTGAGCGCCCGGCGCCCGGTCGGGACGGACCCCGACCGCCTCCCCCCCCACCCCGAGCGTTTTTGGGGGGGGCCCATGGGATGTGATGAGCTCCTCGTCGGTGCCGGCCTCAGCAGCGTGACCCCCCCCCGGCGGGATGGCTCGGTTCGGAGAGGAGGTGTCGGCCCGCTACGGGCCCGGCGGCGGCGGGAGCGGCCCCGGGGCGGCGGCGGGGGGCCGGGGAGCGGGGGGGGGCCCGCGGCAGGGCCCCCCCGGGGCGCAGCGGCTCTACAAGCAGTCCATGGCCCAGCGCGCCCGCACCATGGCCCTGTACAACCCCATCCCGGTGCGGCAGAACTGCCTCACCGTCAACCGCTCGCTCTTCCTCTTCAGCGAGGACAACGTGGTGAGGAAATACGCCAAAAAGATCACCGAATGGCCATATCCTTTTTTGGGGGGGCCCCCGCGCCCCTGCACCGCACCCCCGGCCGGGGGGAGCCGGCCCTGGCACCCCCCATGCCCCGTGATGGGACCCCGGCCCCCAACCCACAGCCCCGACCTCATCGGGGTCACCCTGTCCTGCTCCGGGGTCCCCAACCCCTCATTGGGGTCTCCATGTCCCCCATGAGCTCTTCAGCCCCGTATTGGGACCCCCATCCTCATTTTGGGGTTCCAATAGGACAGCGCCATCCCCCGAGCTGCTTTGGGGTTCCCCTGAGCCGCACGAGGGTCCCCAATCCCCTTGGCCCCCATCCCATTTCCCTGCCCCGCTCTGGGGTCCCCGTTCCGGTCGTGCGTCACCTCCCTGTTCCCGTATCGGGGTCACCGTCCCCGTTCTGGGTCACCGTGTCCTGCGCTGGGGTCCCCATCCCTGTCCCGCACCTCATTCTGGTCCCTTGTCCTGCACCGGGGTCCCCGGCCCCATTTTGGGGTCCCCATCCCTGTCCTGGGGTCCCCATCCCTGTCCCACACCTCCTTCCTGTCCCTTGTCCTGCACCAGGGACTCCAGACCCAGATCGGGGTCACCGTGTCCCGATTGGGGTCCCCATCCAACATCCCCGTCCCTCTGCCCTGCACTGGCGTCCCTGGCCCCATTTTGGGATCCCCATTCCCTGTCCTGGGGTCCCCAAGCCCCTGCCCTGCACTGGGGACCCCATTTCTGTCCCTCGCATTGGGGACCCCATTTCTCTCCCCTGCATTGGGGACCCTGGTCCCATTTTGGGGTCCCCATTCCTTCTCTGCATTGGGGACCCCATTTCTGTCCCCCACATTGGGGACCCCATTTCTGTCCCCCCATCCCGCCCCTGTCCCCAGACTGGGGGTCCAGCTCGGGGTCCAGCTCACCCTGGGGGGGTTGGAAAAGGGGGGACCCCACTGCCCCAGCCCCTCCGGGTGCCCTATTTTTGGGGTTGATGCGTGAGCTGCCATCCCTGAGCTCCTGCACCCCACAACCCTCCTGCCCCCCCATTTCCGTCCCTCCGGAGTCCTCGCAGGCTCTGGGTGTCCCCATATCCACCCCCGGCCCCCAGCTGGGGAGTTTGGGGGCTCAGAGCTATTTTGGGGCTATTTTAGGCAATTTTGGGTGATTTTGGGGAGGTGCCACCCTGGCCCTGCTGCCCTTGGGGTTCCTCCGAGCCTCTTCCCCCTTTTTCTGCCCCCTGGAACGCCCGGCCAGCGGCGGCACCCAAAAAGGGCCCCACCACCCCAAAAAGGGCGCCATCACCCCAAAATGAACCCCACCATTCCAAAAGGACCCCCACCACCCCAAAAAGACCCCCACCATCCCAAAAGAGCCCCTGTCACCCCACAGCCCACCCCGTCACCCTATAACCCACCCCTGTCACCCCACAACCCACCCTGTCACCCCCCCTGGCTGCTGGGGGGGCCGAGGCTGGATTGGGGGGTCCCCACGCGGTTTTGGGGTCTCTGAGCTTTTGGAGACCCCCCGGACACCGGGGGGGGGATTTTGGGGCCTCGGGCACACCCTCGGTGCCCCCCAAACCCCGGGGGGGGTCCCGGGTGGCGGGGGAAGCGGGCCCCGCGCCCTCGGTGCCGCAGCGGGGCCGGGCAGCGCCGTCCCCGGGGCGGTGACGGGAGCTCCGGTCCCGGTGCCCCGGGGCATGGGGGGGTCGCGGCGGGGCCGGGCGGGGCTCTGGGGGTGTCGGGGTGCCCGGGATGATGGGGGGGGGTTTGATGCGTCGCCCCCCCGCGCCCCCCCCGGCGCGGCCCTGCGGGTCCCATCCTGCGGCACGCGGAGCCTCCCACGCCGGGCCCGGGGCGAGGGGGCGGCGGCAGCCGCGGGGTTGGTCCCGCGGAGCCCCAAAATTCCGTCCTGGGGGGGAACCCCGGGGCGGGACGGCCCGGAGGGGAGGGGGAGCCCCCCGAGCGCGGTTTGGGGGCGCAGAGCGCCGTGGTTGGAGGCTGTGCCGCGCTGGATCCGTACTGGATCCGTGCGGGATCCGTGCTGGAGCCGTGCTGGATCCGTGCTGGAACCGTGCTGGATCCGTGCTGCATCGCCACGCTCCGCTGCCCCGGATAACCGGGCCGAGCCGTGCCAGGAGCCGTGCCGGGCCGGAATCCGGCACCGGATGGCCGGGCCGCGCCAGGAGCCGGGCCAGGATCCCGGCCCTGGGAGCTGTGCCATGCCAGGGAGCCGTGCTGGGCCAGGGAGCCGGGCCGGGCCAGGTCCCGGTACCGGGAGCCGTGCTGGATCCCCGGGCTGTACCGGGCAGCTGCATCGGGCCGGATCCCGGTACCGGAGCCGTGCTGGGCCAGGGAGCCGTGCCGGGTGACCGTGCCGTGCCAGGAAGCGGCGCTGGCCCAGATAGCCGTGCTGGGAGACATATTGTACCGGGAAGGGCCGTGCCGTGCCAGGGAGCTGCGCCGGGCAGGGGTACCCGTGCCAGGCTGTGCCCGGTACCCGTGCCAGGTCCCAGTGCTGTGCCGGGATGCTGGAGCGGGGTGGCCGTGCGGGGTGGCCCTGTTGTGCCGTGCCGTGCCGTGCGTGCCGTGCTGGAACGCAGCGTGGCCGCGTGCAGCTGTCCCGTGCCAGCGGGCCATGTTGGAGAGCAGCGCCACACCGGAGAACCGTGCGGGACACCCGTGCCGTGCCAGGCCGTGCCAGCCATCCCCTGCCCCGGCCTCATCCTTGAGCCCTTCGGGGCCACCGCGGCACCGCTGGGATGTGGGGGGACAGCGCCGCGGGGACACGGGCCAGGACACGGGCCAGGACACGGGCGCGTCCCCGCAGCCCCCGCGGGTGCCGCCGCCCGGTGCCCGCGGGCACAGCGGGGCCGTGTCGGTCGCGGCGGGTCCCGCTGTCCCCGGGGCGCTTTGATCGCGCCGCGCGGAGCCGCTTTGATGAGGGAATTAATTAACGAGCCGCCGAACACGCGGGCGCCGACACCGGGGGCACGGGGAGCGCCTCGGCCCCGCTCCTGCCTCAGTTTCCCCCGCACCGGGGAGGTTTGAGGGTCCCCCAGCCCCGTTTTTTGTTTTTTTTTTCCTTGACTCGCCCCCCACTCCTTTTGAATACATGATTTTAGCCACCATCATCGCGAACTGCATCGTCCTGGCGCTGGAGCAGCACCTGCCCGACGAGGACAAGACCCCCATGTCGGAGCGGCTGGTGAGGACGGCGGGGGGCTCCGGTGGGCTCCGGGGAAGGGTCCCTGCGGGGTCCCGTGAGGGTCCTCGCCACCCCTGGGGTCTCCAGCGAGGGTCCCTGGGCACCCCGGGGCTGCCGGCAGAGCTGCCCGGGCACCCCATGAGCTTTGGTGGGGGTCCCTGGGGGCTCTGCCGGGGGTCCCCGCCCACCCTGGGGTCCCACTCAAGCGTCCCCCGCCCACCGCGGGGTCCCCGCCGTGTCCCCGACCCCCCCGGGGTGGGAGCGGGGTGCCAGCCCGCACCTGGCCCAGGCCGGCCACGCTTCCCAGTTCCCCCCGGACCCGCCGGCGTCCCAGTTTTTCCTCCTTACTGGGAATCTGGGCCACGCCGGGAGCGTCGCCGCCTCCGCCCGGGGCCACCTGGGGAGGGCTGGAGGGGGGCCGGGGGCAGCGTTGACCCCTGGCCCTGAGGGGGACAAGGGGGTGTCCGGAGGTGTCCGGAGGTGTCCCCGTCCCCCGACACCTGTCCCCAACTCTTGTCCCCGCGCCCAGGACGACACGGAGCCGTATTTCATCGGCATCTTCTGCTTCGAGGCGGGGATCAAGATCATCGCGCTGGGCTTCGCCTTCCACAAAGGCTCCTACCTGCGCAACGGCTGGAACGTCATGGACTTCGTGGTGGTGCTCACGGGGTGAGGGGACAGCGGGGACAGCGCGGGGGACAGCGGGGACACGCCTGGTTTTGGGGACAGATGTGCGCGTGTCACCGCGTGCCCGTGCCCAGGTGTGCGGGTGCGGTTCCCCTCCCTCCTCCCCACCTGTGCGTGTCCCACGTGTGCCCGCGCGTGTGCGGGGCGGCCGAGCTCGCTCGTCCCTGTCCCCGTGTCCCCCCCCCGCCCCGGGGCCTCCCGGCGCTGTCACAACGTGTCCCCGCGGTGTCACTCAGAGCGCGCGGCACCGGCAGCGCCGGGACCGCCCCCAGATCCAGAATCCCCCCGGTGGCGCCACCACCACCCCGGAGACCCCCCCAACTACAGAGACCCCCCCTAATCAGAGTGACCCCCCCGGTCACAGAGACCCCCGTGCTTCCTCAGCAGGGAAACTGAGGCAGGAGGTTTTGGGGGCACTTTTGGGGGGGCTCTGCCCTTTTCTGTGTCACCGGGGGGGGGGGACGCTCCCTCTGCCTCTCCCCCCAACCTCTCTGCACCCCCCAGGACCCCCCACCCCCCGTTCCTGACATTGCTCCCCCTCAGTAATGGAGGGTGATTAATTGGGGTGAATTAATTGGGGTGATCGGGTGGGGTGGATTAATTGGGGTGAATTAATTGGGGTGATTTGGGTGGATTATTTGGGGTGATTGGGGTGGATTCATTGGGGTGAATTATTTGGGGTGATTAGGGTGGATTAATTGTGGTGATTGGGGTGAATTAATTGGGGTGGATAAATTGGGGTGAACGGGGGTGTTGGGGGTCACCGGGGGGGGTTCAGGTCTGACTGCCATGGGGGGGGTGACGGATGAGCATCTCCATCCGGTTGCCATGGCAACAGGGGACCGTCCGCAGCACCGGGGCCAGCACCGAACCCCTGGGGTACACCCGGGACCCCCTTTCCGGCTCCCCGGGCACCCCCTCCCGCCCCTCGGGGGCTCCGGGGCCGGCGCTGGCCGGTGGCCGCGACCCCCGGGCTGGGACCAGCGCTGGCATCAGCCGCCACCACCGGCAGCATCGCCGGAAAAGGCTAAAAATAGCCCCGAGCTGCCGCCCGCGCTGGCGGCACCGGCTGCCGGCCCTGCGGCACGTGGCCCTGCGGCGGGGACACGGGGGCTCGCGGGGGCCGCCACAGCAGCGCCGCGGGCTCGTGGTGGCCGCGGGCTGGCGGCCGTGTGACAGGGACGTGGGGGCCAGGGAATCGTGGCTGTGTGACAGGGACATGGGGGCTCCTGGTGGCCAGGGGCTCGTGGCCGTGTGACAGAGATTTGGGGGCTCGTGCGGGCCAGGGGTTTGTGGCTGTGTGACAGAGATTTGGGGGGTCACTGTGTGACAGGGACGTGGGGCCAGGGGCTCATGTGACAGGGACGTGGGGCCAGGGGCTTGTGGCCATGTGACAAAGAATTGGGGGCTCCTGGTGGCCAGGGGTGTGGTCGGTAACAAGATTGGGGCTCCGGTGGCCACGGGATCCTGGCATGTACAGAGATTGGGGCTCGTGGGGCCAGGGTTGTGGCTGTGTGACAGAGATTTGGGGGTCACGGTGGCCAGGGTTTCATGTGACAGGGATGTGGGGCCAGGGGCTCGTGTGACAGGGACGTCGGGCCAGGGGTTTGTGGCTGTGTGACAAAGATTTGGGGACTCACAGTGGCCAAGGGATCGTGGCCATGTGACAGAGATTTGGGGGTCACAGTGGCCAGAGGTTTGTGGTTGTGTGACAAAGATTTGGGGGCTCACAGTGGCTGGGGGTTCATGGCCGTGTGACAAAGATTTGGGGGCTCACAGTGGCTGGGGGTTCATGGCCGTGTGACAAAGATTTGGGGGCTCACAGTGGCTGGGGGTTCATGGCCGTGTGACAAAGATTTGGGGGCTCACAGTGGCTGGGGGTTCATGGCCGTGTGACAAAGATTTGGGGGCTCACAGTGGCTGGGGGTTCATGGCCGTGTGACAGGGATTTGGGGGCTCACGGTGGCCCAGGGCTCGTTGCCCTGGCTGGGGCCAGGGGCTCGCAGTGGCTGTGACAGCTCAGCGGCTTCGTGGCCCCGTGACAGGGACAGGGGGGCCTGTGACAGCTGTGACAGCGCGGCCACAGGCTGAGGGTGGCCCACGTGGTGGCTCCTGCCAGCCATGGTGGCCCTTTGGCCTCGGTGTCTCTCAGTGCCCGGCTCTGGGGGTCCCTGGCCACGTTTGGGGGCTGTCACCACTCTGGGTGACCCAGCTGGGGGTCCCCACGGCCGCTGACCCCGCTGTCCCCGCTGTCCCCTCTGTCCCCACAGCATCCTGGCCTCGGTGGGCTCCCAGTTTGACCTGCGGACGCTGCGGGCCGTGCGCGTGCTCCGGCCCCTCAAGCTGGTCTCGGGGATCCCAAGTGAGCTCCGGGGGAGGGTTTGGGGGGTCCCGGGGGGTTCGGGGGGCGCGGGGGGCTCAGCCGGTGCCCCTGCAGGTTTACAGGTCGTGCTGAAGTCCATCATGAAGGCGATGATCCCCCTGCTGCAGATCGGGCTCCTGCTCTTCTTCGCGATCCTCATCTTCGCCATCATAGGATTAGAGTTTTATATGGGCAAATTCCACACCACCTGCTTCGACCTGGTCACAGGTGGGGCCGAACCCCCCCCGGGTCCTGTCAGAGCCCCCCAGATCCCCTCTGACCCCCCAAAATCCCCCCAGACCTCTCTCAATCCCCTCAGACCCCCCTAAATCCCCTCCGACCCCCTAAATCCCCCCAAACCTCCCTGAATCCCCTCAGAGCCCCCTCAATCCCCTACAACACCCCTCAATCCCGTCCAACCCCCCTAAATCCCCCAAACCTCCCTCAATCCCATCCAAGCCCTTCAATCCCCCCCAAAGCCCACCAAGCCCCCCTCCAGCACCCCCCAAATTCCTCTCGAACCCCCCAAATTCCTCTCTAACCACCCTTGACTCCTCCCGAATCCCCTCAAATCCCCCTCACGGCCCCCCCAATCTCCCCCCTCCCCTTCGTGCCTCAGTTTCCCCCCGGGCCGGGCCGGGATCGCGGGTTTGGGACCCCCGGGGTTGGGATCGGGGCTGGGGGGGACGGGATCCTTTCCTGCCACCCCTCCGAGCCCCCCCCGGTGCCCAAATCTCCCCGGGCCGGCGGCCAGCGCTCGATTTGGAACGTCCTAATTGCTGCTCTCCCTTGATGAAGCCGTTAATTGGCCGCGGTTATTTCTGTCCGTGCCCTGCGGCGGGAGCGGGGGGGGCGAGGGGGGGGATGTCCTGGGGACATTGGGGGGTCCGGGGGACATGGAGGGGTCCCGGGGACACGGGGGGGTCTCAGGGACACGGAGGGGGTCCGGACCATGGGACCCTTTGGGGGGGGTCCCGGGGACACGGAGGGGGGTCCCGGGGACACGGAGGGGGTTCAGACCACGGACCCTTTGGAGGGGGGTCCGGGGGGCACGGAGGGGGTTCGGACCACGGGACCACCCGGGGGGGTCTCAGGGACACGGAGGGGGTCCGGACCATGGGACCCTTTGGGGGGGGTCCCGGGGACATGGGGGGGTCCCGGGGACACGGAGGGGGTTCGGACCACGGGACCACCCGGGGGGGTCTCAGGGACACGGAGGGGTCCGGACCACGGGACCCCCCCTCCCCGTCCCCAGACGAGATCAAGGTGGAGGTCCCGTGCGGGACGGACGAGCCGGCCCGGATCTGCCCCAACGGCACCAAGTGCAAGAAATATTGGGAAGGGCCCAACTACGGCATCACGCAGTTCGACAACATCCTCTTCGCCGTGCTCACCGTCTTCCAGTGCATCACCATGGAAGGGTGGACCGACCTCCTCTACTATGTGAGGGCTGGCGCCGACCGGAGCCTCCTTTGCCCGCCCGGTGCCCGCCCGGTGCCCGCCCGGTGCCAGTCGGTGCTGCCCGGTGCCCTCCTTTCCCTGCCTGGTGTCACCCGGTGCTGCCCGGTGCCCTCATGGGACCCCCCCCCCCAGAGCTCAGGGGACCCCCCCCAGGCCATGGGACCCTCATGGGGGCCCCCCGGTCATGTGACCCCCCCCAGGTCATGTGACCCCCATGGGCCCCCTCACAGGTCACGTGACCTTTGTGGGGCCCCCGCCCTCCCCTCACAGATCACGTGGCCCTCATGGGCTTCCCCCCCCCGACCCTCATGGGACCCCCCAGCTCAGGGCCCCCCCGGGTCATGTAACCCCCCCCAAATCCCGGGAGTTCCCCACCCCACGGGACCCCCCCCAAATCCCGGGGGTTTCCCCACCCCACGGGACCCCCCCCCAAATCCCGGGGGTTTCCCCACCTCACGGGACCCACCCCCAAATCCCGGGGTTTCCCCACCCCACGGGACCCCCCCCCCCAGATCCCCTCGTTTCCCCCCCCCACAGAGCAACGACGCCTCAGGGAACACTTGGAACTGGCTCTACTTCATCCCCCTCATCATCATCGGCTCCTTTTTTATGCTCAACCTCGTGCTGGGGGTCCTGTCCGGGTAAGCGGCTCGGGGGGGATTTTGGGGGTCCCTCGGTGCCCCCCCCGGACCGGAGCTGACCGGGGGGGCCCGCAGGGAGTTTGCCAAAGAGCGGGAGCGGGTGGAGAACCGCCGGGCGTTCCTCAAGCTGCGGCGGCAGCAGCAAATCGAGCGGGAGCTCAACGGATACATGGAGTGGATCTCCAAGGCGGGTGAGGGCCGGGACCACCCCTCAAAATCCCCCCCGAAACGCCCCCTTCTCAATAATCCCACCCCGACCCCCCAAACCCCGCTGAGATCCCTCCCCAAACCGCTCCAAGTTCCAAAAATTCTCTCTAAACTCTCTGGGATGCCCCCAGAATCCTCCTCAGCCCATCCTAAATCCCCCCTATCCCCCCCAAATCCCCCCTATCCCCTCCAAGCCCCCCCAAATCTCCTCGAACCCACCCAAGGGATTTCTAGGATCCCCCCAAACCCTCCCAACCTTCCCCTGGGATCTCCCCAAATCTTCCCAACCATCCCCAGCCCCTCTGAACCCCCCGGTCCCCTGATCCCCCTGAGCCCCCCAAGCACCCCCTGATCCTCCCCAAGCCCCCCGGGCCCCCCCTGAGCCCCCCACTTTCCCTCAGAAGAGGTGATCCTGGCCGAGGACGAGCCCGAGGCCGAGCCCCGGCGCCCCTTCGATGGTAAGTGTGCAGCCCCCCGTGAGACCCCCGAGACCCCCTGATCCACCCTGTGCCCCCCCTGAGACCCCCCCTGTGCCCCCTGAGCCCCCCTGAACCCCCTGATCCCCCTGAGCCCCCCTGAGCCCCCCCTGAACCCCCCTGAGCCCCCTTGATCCACCCTGAGCCCCCCCCGAGCCCCCCCACCTCCGGGGGCCCCCCGGGGACCCCCCCGGCTGACGGGCGCCCCCCGTGCCCCCCCGCGGGAGCTCTCCGGAGGGCCACCAGCAAGAGGAGCAAGACGGACCTGCTGAGCCCCGAGGAGGGCGAGGAGCAGCTGGGGGACATCGCGGCCATGGGTGGGTGACAGAGGGACAGAGGGGGGGACATCGCGGCCATGGGTGGGTGACAGAGGGACAGAGGGGGGACATCGCGGCCATGGGTGGGTGACAAAGGGACAGAGGGGGGGACATCGCGGCCATGGGTGGGTGACAGAGGGACAGAGGGGGGACATCGCGGCCATGGGTGGGTGACAGAGGGACAGAGGGGGGGACATCGTGGCCATGGGTGGGTGACAGAGGGACAGAGTGGGGGGGACATCGCGGCCATGGGTGGGTGACAGAGGGACAGAGTGGGGGGGACATCGTGGCCATGGGTGGGTGACAAAGGGACAGAGTGGGGGGGACATCGCGGCCATGGGTGGGTGACAAAGGGACGGGGGGGGACATCGCGGCCATGGGTGGGTGACAGAGGGACAGAGGGGGGGACATCGCGGCCATGGGTGGGTGACAGAGGGACAGAGGGGGGGACATCGCGGCCATGGGTGGGTGACAGAGGGACAGAGGGGGGGACATCGTGGCCATGGGTGGGTGACAGAGGGACAGAGTGGGGGGGACATCGCGGCCATGGGTGGGTGACAGAGGGACAGAGTGGGGGGGACATCGTGGCCATGGGTGGGTGACAAAGGGACAGAGTGGGGGGGACATCGCGGCCATGGGTGGGTGACAGAGGGACAGAGTGGGGGGGACATCGCGGCCATGGGTGGGTGACATGGGGACAGCGGGGGGGACATCGCGGCCATGGGTGGGTGACAAAGGGACAGAGGGGGGGACATTGCGGCCATGGGTGGGTGACAAAGGGACAGAGGGGGGGACATTGCGGCCATGGGTGGGTGACAAGGGACGGGGGGGGACATCGCGGCCATGGGTGGGTGACAGAGGGACAGAGGGGGGGACATCGCGGCCATGGGTGGGTGACAAAGGGACGGGGGGGGGACATCGCGGCCATGGGTGGGTGACAGAGGGACAGAGGGGGGGACATCGCGGCCATGGGTGGGTGACAGAGGGACAGGGGGGGGACATCGTGGCCATGGGTGGGTGACAGAGGGACAGCAGGGGAGAGGGGGGTTTGGGGTGACACTGGGGCAGCCTGGGGTGACATGGGGATGGCTTGGGGTGCAGTGGGTGACATGGGGATGGTTTGGGGTGACACCGGGACAGCCTTGGGTGGCACGGGGATGCTTTAGGGGGTGGTAGGTGACGTGGGGACAGCCTGAGGTGACACAGGGATGGTTTGGAGGGCAATAGGTGGCACAGGGACAGCCTGGGGTGACACAAGAACAGCCTGGGGTGACACGGGGACAGCCTGGGGTGACATGGGGGTGCTTTGGGGTGACACAAGGATGGTTTGGGGTGACAGTCCTGGGGTCCAAGGGTGCTCCAATGGTGGTTTGGGGTGGTGGGTGACACAGGGACAGCCCAGGGTGACACAGGGACAGCCTGGGGTGGCACAAGGACACCCTGGGGTGACACGGGAATGATTTAGGGCGTGGCGGGTTACAAAGGGACAGCCTGGGGTGACACAAGGATGGTTTGGGGTGACAAAGAGATGGTTTGGGGGCAGTAGGTGGCACAGGGACAGCCGGGGTGACACAGGAATGGTTTGGGTGACACGGGGATGGTTTGGGGGGCAGTGGGTGACACAGGGACAGCCTGAGGTGACACAGGGACAGCCCAGGGTGACACAGGAACAGCCTGGGGTGACACAGGGATGGTTTGGGTGACACAAGGATGCTTTGGGGGCGGTGGGTGACATGGAGATGGTTTAGGGGGTGGTTTGTGACACAGGGACAGCCCAGGGTGACACAGAGACAGCCCGAGGGACACAGGGATGGTTTGGGAGGTGGTGGGTGACATGGGGACAGCCCAGGGTGACACAGGGACAGCCCAAGGTGACACAGGGATGGTTTGGGAGGTGGTGGGTGACATGGGGACAGCCTGGGGTGACATGGGGATGGCCTGGGGTTACACAGGGATGGTTTGGGTGACACAAGGATGGTTTGGGAGGCAGTGGGTGACACGAGGACAGCCCGAGGTGACACAGGAACAGCCCGAGGTGACACAGGGACAGCCCAGGGTGACACAGGAACAGCCCGAGGTGACACAGGAACAGCCCGAGGTGACACAGGGACAGCCCAGGGTGACACAGGGACAGCCCGAGGTGACACAGGAACAGCCCGAGGTGACACAGGGACAGCCCAGGGTGACACAGGAACAGCCCGAGGTGACACAGGGACAGCCCCGGGTGACACAGCCCCCCCGGGGGTCTCCCGCAGGGTCCCCCTTCGCCCGTGCCAGCCTCAAAAGTGCCAAGCTGGAGAACGCCACCTTCTTCCACAAGCGGGAGCGGCGGATGCGCTTCCACATCCGGCGGATGGTGAAAACTCAGGCCTTCTACTGGACCGTGCTCAGTCTGGTAGCGCTCAACACCCTGTGTGTTGCTATCGTTCACTACGACCAGCCAGATTGGCTTTCCGACTTCCTCTGTGAGTGAGACTGGGCCCAGAGACCCCCGGGATCCCCAGGGACCCCCAGGGACCCCCAGGGAATCCCAGAGCCCCACAGAGACCCCCAGGGAACCCCAGAGACCCCCTGAGCACCCCAGAAACCCCCAGAGATCCCCAGAGAGCCCCCGAGAGCCCCAGAGACCCCCAAACCTTCCCCGAGCCACCCTGAGACCCCCAAAACACCCTGGAGCTCCCCAGAGACTCCCAAACCCCCCAGAGACCCCCTGAGTCCCCCAGAGACCCCCAAACCCCCAGGAGCCCCCCCAGAGACCCCCAAACCCCCCCAGAGCTCCCCAGAGACCCCCAAACCACCCCAGAGCCCCCCAGAGACTCAAAACCCCACCCCGGAGTCCCCCGAGACTCCCAAACTCCTCTAGAGTTCCCCAAAACCCCCCAGAGCCCCCCCAGAGACCCCTAAACCCCCCTGGAGTTCCCCAGAGACCCCCAGAGCCCCCTGAACCCCTCATGGACCCCCCCCAGATTTTGGGACCCCCCCTCTCCCGGGATTCCCCCGGGACCCCCGGAGTGTCCCCCCCTCATGGCCATGTCCCCCCCGTTCCCAGACTATGCAGAATTCATTTTCTTGGGACTCTTTATGTCCGAAATGTTTATAAAAATGTACGGGCTGGGGACGCGGCCTTACTTCCACTCGTCCTTCAACTGCTTCGACTGTGCCGTGAGCACCGGGGGAACGGGGATTGGGAATGGGATAACGGGGATGGGATAACGGGGATGGGATAACGGGAACGGGATTGGGAACGGTATAATGGGGATGGGATAACAGGATTGGGATGGGATAACGGGAATGGGATGGGAATGGGGCCTTACTTCCACTCGTCCTTCAACTGCTTCGACTGTGCCGTGAGCACCAGGGGAACGGGATAACGGGAACGGGATAACGGGGACGGGATAACGGGATAATGGGATAACGGGGATGGGGATGGGAATGGGGACGGGTACAGGAACGGGGACGGGAACGGGAGGGATGACAGGATTGATGGATAATGGGATAAGGGGGTGGGATAACGGGATTGATGGGATAACGGGATAATGGGGTGGGATTGGGATGGGATAATGGGGTGGGATAACGGGATAATGGGATGGGATTGATGGGATTGGGATGGGATAATGGGGTGGGATAACAGGTTGGGATAACAGGATAATGGGGTGGGATAATGGGATGGGATTGGGATGGTATAATGGGGTGGGATAACAGGATAATGGGATAATGGGGTGGGATAACGGGATGGGATAATGGGATTGGGATGGGATAATGGGATGAGATAATGGGATGGGATAGGGTGGCATGGGATAGGATGGGATAATGGGATGGGATGGGATAATGGGATAATGGGGTGGGATAACGGGATGGGATAATGGGATAGGATGGGATAATGGGATGGGATAATGGGATGGGATAGGATGGGATAATGGGATGGGATAATGGGATGGGATAATGGGATGGGATAGGATGGGATAATGGGATGGGATAATGGGATGGGATAGGACAGGGATCATCCAGGGCCGCCGCCCTCTCCCAGGTTATCATCGGAAGCATCTTCGAGGTGATCTGGGCTGTTGTGAAGCCGGGAACATCCTTTGGGATCAGCGTGCTGCGAGCTCTCAGGTTACTGCGCATCTTCAAAGTCACCAAGTGAGCCCCACGTCCCCCCCGTGTCCCCTGTGTCCCCTCTGTGTCCCCCCGTGTCCCCTCTATGTCCCCTCTGTGTCCCCTTTGTGTCCCCTCTGTGTCCCCCCATGTCCCCCCGTGTCCCCCATGTCCCCGTGTCCCCCCGTGGTCCCCCCGTGTCCCCCCCGTGTCCCCCCGTGTCCCCCCCGTGTCCCCTCTGTGTCCCCCCGTGTCCCCCCGTGTCCCCCTGTGTCCCCCCGTGTCCCCCCGTGTCCCCCCATGTCCCCCTGTGTCCCTCTGTGTCCCCTCTGTGTCCCCTCTGTGTCCCCCCGTGTCCCCCCTGTGTCCCCCCGTGTCCCCCCATGTCCCCCCGTGTCCCCTCTGTGTCCCCTCTGTGTCCCCTCTGTGTCCCCCCGTGTCCCCCCTGTGTTCCCCCATGTCCCCCGTGTCCCCCGTGTCCCCCGTGTCCCCCTGTGTCCCCTGTGTTCCCCCGTGTCCCCCCGTGTCCCCCCATGTCCCCCCGTGTCCCCCCGTGTCCCCCCGTGTCCCCTCTGTGTCCCCTCTGTGTCCCCCCGTGTCCCCCCCGTGTCCCCCCCGTGTCCCCCCGTGTCCCCTCTGTGTCCCCTCTGTGTCCCCCCGTGTCCCCTCTGTGTCCCCTCTGTGTCCCCCCGTGTCCCCTCTGTGTCCCCCCATGTCCCCCCATGTCCCCCTGTGTCCCCCGTGCCCCCCGTGTCCCCCACGTCCCCACAGCCCGGCGCTGTCCCCGCAGGTACTGGGCTTCCCTGCGGAACCTGGTGGTGTCCCTGCTGAACTCCATGAAATCCATCATCAGCCTCCTCTTCCTCCTCTTCCTCTTCATCGTCGTCTTCGCCCTTTTGGGGATGCAGCTCTTCGGGGGACAGTGAGTGACCAGGGGGGAATTGGGGATGTCCCCCCCATAGTGGGGGGGGTCTCTGTGCCCCCAGACCCCTGCTTGGGGTTGGGGGGGGCACCTGGTGCAGGTGGGGCTCCCACCCCCCCCAAACTCCCCCAGGTTCAATTTTGACGACGGGACCCCTCCCACCAATTTCGACACTTTCCCAGCAGCAATAATGACGGTGTTTCAGGTGAGCCCCACTCCTGGGGGTGAGGAGGGGTCCCGAGGGGGCTTGGGGGGCTCGTGGGGGGGTCCCCACTGCCCCCAGGGCTTCTCATTTCCCCCCCAAACCCCCCAGATCCTGACGGGAGAAGACTGGAACGCGGTGATGTACGACGGGATCAAATCTCAGGGCGGCGTCAAGGGCGGGATGGTTTTCTCCGTCTACTTCATCGTCCTCACCCTCTTTGGCAACTGTATTCTGGGGGTCCCTGGGGGTCCTGGGGGGTCCTAGGGGGTCCTGGGGGGTCTCGGGGGGTGTCCTGGGAGGGGATGGGCTGCCCTGGCCCCCGTTTTGCCTTGACCCCACTCCCAGACACCCTCCTGAACGTCTTCTTGGCCATCGCCGTGGACAACCTGGCCAACGCGCAGGAGCTCACCAAGGTCAGGGGTCTGGGGGTTTTGGGGGGGTCTGGGGGGTCTCACAGCCCGGCTGGACGCGGCGCTGGGGCTTTGCAGGATGAGCAGGAGGAGGAGGAAGCCGCCAACCAGAAGCTGGCGCTGCAGAAGGCCAAGGAGGTGGCCGAGGTCAGCCCGCTGTCGGCAGCCAACATGTCCGTCACCATGTGAGTGTCCAAATCACCCCGGAACCGCCCCCAGAGCCGGGCCAGACCCACCCCGGCTCCATCCTTGGGTCCATCCTGACTCCTTCCTCAGCGGCATCCCCGGATCCGCCCCGGCTCCATCCCAGCTCCGTCCCTGGCTCCATCCTGGCTCCTTGCTCGGCTCCATCCTGGCTCCATCTCAGCTCCATCTGCGGATCGATCTCGGCTCCAGCCCAGATCCATCCGTGCCTCCATCCCCGCCCCATCCCCGGCTCCATCCCATCCCCACCTTTGCCTCCATCCCGCCTCCATCCCCACCCCGACCCCGTCCCGCCCGCACCCCGGCCCCTCCCGACCCAATCCCGCCCCCGGGGCCGCAGGAAGGAGCAGCAGAAGAACCAGAAATCCTCCAAGTCGGTGTGGGAGCAGCGCACCAGCGAGCTGAGGAAGCAGAACCTGCTGGCCAGCCGGGAGGCGCTCTACAGCGAGCTGGACCCCGAGGAGCGCTGGAAGGTTCCCTACGCCCGCCACCTGCGCCCGGACATGAAAACTCACCTGGACCGGCCCCTGGTGGTGGATCCGCAGGAGAACCGCAACAACAACACCAACAAAACGCGTCCCGGGGAGCCCCCGCTGGATCCCCGCTTCGGGCCGCTCCGCGCCGAGGAGCTGCGGCGGCAGCAGCCGCGTTACCCCCCCGAGCACGGCCCCCGGCCCCCCGGGGAACCCGCGGGACCCCCCGGGAGCCGCCGGCCCCGCAGCAGCAGCCGCGAACCGGAGAGGGAACCCAGCCAGGAGCGCGGTTACACCGAGGGAGAGCGGCCCAAGGGGCGGCACCGCAGCCGCGACGGCCGAGCCGGGTCCCCGCCGGAACGGGAGCACCGGAGGCACCGCGGGCACCGGCGCGGGGGGCCCGAGGAGGGCGAGGAGGGAGCCAGGCCCGAGCGGCGGCCGCGGCACCGGGAAGGGGGGCGGCCGCCGAGGGGAGAGGGCGACGGGGAGCACGGGGACGGCGAGAGGCGGCGGCGGCACCGGCACGGGGCACCCCCGCCCGGGTACGACGGCGAGGGCAGGAGGGACGACAAGGAGCGGAGGCACCGCAGGAGGAGGTGAGGGTGCGGGAGGGACCCCCGGAGGCGGTGGGACCCTCCCCGGAGCCGGTGGGACCCCCGGGGCTTGGTGGGACCCCCCTGGAGCCGGTGGGACCCCCGGGGCTTGGTGGGACCCCCCTGGAGCCGGTGGGACACCCCCGGAGCCGGTGGGACACCCCCGGAGCCGGTGGGACACCCCGGAGATGGTGGGACCCCCCCGAGGGTTGGTTGGACTCTCCCGGAGCCGCTGGGACCCTCCCGGAGCTGGTGGGACTCCCGGGGGTTGGTGGGACCCTCCCGGAACCCCTGGGACCCCCCCCAGAGCTGGTGGACCCCCCCAAGCAGGGGCTGCTCTGGATCCCACGAACCATCCATCCCTCCCCCGGTGTTCCTGGAGCGGTTTTTGGGGTGCCGGGGGGGTTCTCTCTGAGCCCCCCCACCCCTCTGCACCCCCCCAGGGAGACGCAGCCGCCCCCGGCCCCGTCGGGCCCCACGCTCTCCACCACCCGCCCCATCCAGCAGGATTTGGGGCGCCGGGACCCCCCCGTGGCCGAGGACATCGACAACATGAAGAACAACAAACTGGCCACGGCCGAGCCCCCCCCCGCGCCCCCGCCATGGGCAACCACACCCCCTGCCCCACCGCCGGGCCCCCCCCGCGCCGGCAGCCCCCCGCCGCCAACCCCCCGCCCCCCGAGAACAGCCTGGGGGGCACCAACCCCGGGCCCCCCAACAACCCCTCCAAGGGTGGAGGGGGGGGCAAGCCGGAGCACACGGCCGTGGAGATCCCCCCGCCCTTCCCGCCGCCCCCCAGCAACGCCCTGGTCCAAGGTGGGGGGGCTCGGGGGTCTGGGAAAAATGGGGGTCCCGGGGGGGTTTAGGAGATCAGGGGGATCAGAGGATTCAGGGGGGCCTGGGAGGGTCTGGGACAAATGGGGAGTCCCGGGGGGGTTTAGGGGGATCAGGGGATTCAGGGCTTCGGGGGGCCTGGGGGGGTCTGGGAAAAATGGGGGTCCCGGGGGGGGTTTAGGGGGATCAGGGGGATCAGAGAATTCGGGGGTTTGGGACACGTGGGGGGTCCCATGGGGGTTTAGGGGCTGAGGCCAGTCTGGGGATTTGGGGGCTCGGGGGGTCTGGGGGGGTTTGGGAAATGGGGGGGTCCCGGGGGGTTTAGGGGATCAGGGGGAGGAGGGGGATCAGGGGATTCAGGGGGTTTGGGGGGGGTTTGGGACAAATGGGGAGTCCTGGGGGGTTAGGGGGATTCAGGGGGTCCCGGGGGGGTTTAGGAGGATCAGGGGATTGTGGGGGGTCCCGGGGGGTCCCTGAGGGCGCTGCCCCCCCCGCAGTGAACAGGAACGCCAACCCCGAGCCGCTGCCCCGCAAGGAGGAGGAGGAGAAGAAGGAGGAGGAAGGGGACGGGCAGGACGAGAACGGCCCCAAGCCCATGGTGCCCTACAGCTCCATGTTCATCCTGTCCACCACCAACCCGTGAGCGCGGGGGGGCACGGGGGGGTCCTGGGGGTCTGGGGAGACCCGGGGGGACCCGGGGGGTCCTGGGGAGGCCACGGGGGTCCTGGGGAGGTCCAAGGGGGTCTGGGGGGGTCCAGGGTGGTTCTGGGGAGACCCGAGGGAGGCCCAGGGGGTCCGGGAGGGTCCAGGGGAGGCCCGGAGGGACCCTGGGGGGGCCCGGGGGGGTCTGGGGAGGCCCAGGGGGGTCGGGAGGGTCCAGGAGAGGTCCAGGGGGGTCTGAGGGAAACCTGGGGAGGCCCTGGGTGGTTCTGGGAAGGCCCTGAGGGCCCTGGGGAGGCTCTGGGGGCCCGGAGGGTGTCCAGGGGGTCCTGGGGAGGCCTGGGGAGTCACGGGGGGTCTTGGGGAGACTGTGGGGGCCTCGGGAGGCCTGGGGAGGCCCAGGGAGGTCCTGGAGAGGCCCTCGGGGGTCCTGGCAGGCCTGGAGGAGACCCGGGGGGAACCTGGGGGGTTCTGGGTAGGCCTGGGAGGTCCTGGGGGGGCCTGGAGAGGCCCGGGGTCCTGGGGGAGACCCAGGAGGTCCTGGAGAGGCCCTGAAGGGTCCTGGGGGAACCTGGGGGAACCTGGGGAGGCCCAGGGGGGTCCTGGGGAGTCCTGTGGGGTCCAGGGGAGGCCCGGGTTGGTTCTGAGGAGGCCTGAGGAGGCCCCGGGGGTTTTGGGGAGGCTCAGGGGGGGTCCGGGGCAAGTCCTGGCAAGGCCCAGGGGGGTCTGGGGAGAACTGGGGGTCCTGGGGAGGCCCGGGGGGCCCTGGTAGGCCCAGGGGGTCCTGGAGGGGTTCTGGGAAGGCCCTGAGGGTCCGGGGGAGGCTCTGGGGGTCCGGGGGAGACCCGGGGGGTCCAGGGGCTGTCGTGGTGAGGCCCAGGGAGGTCCTGGAGAGGTCCGGGGGAGGCCGGGGGGGAACCTGAGGAGACCTGGGGGGTCTGGGGGAATCCTGGGGAGGCCCGGGGATGTCCTGGGGAGGCCTGAGGGATCCTGGGGAGGCCCGGGGGGTCCTGGGGGTCCAGGGAAGTCACGGGGTGGTTCTGGGGAGGCCTAAGGAGGCCCGGGGGGTCCTGGGAAGATCCGGGGGGTCTGGGGGGGTCCTGGGGGGGTTCTGGGTAGGCCCAGGGGTCCTGGGGGGGGCCTGGTGGAGACCCGGGGCGCCCTGGAGAGGCCCTGAAGGGTCCTGGGGAGGCCCAGGGGGGGCTGGGGGGGTCTGAGGGGGTCCTGGGGGTCCGGGGAGGCCCGGGGTGGTTCTGGAGAGGCCTGGGGGAGGCCTGAGGAGGCCTGGGGCCTGGGGAGACCCAGGGGGAACCAGAGGAAGCCTGGGGGGGCCAGGGGGGGTTCGGGGTAGACCCGGGGGGAACAGCAGGGCCCGGGGGGTCCTGGGGGAGACCCGGGGGGACCCTGGGGGGTTCGGGGCGGGCTTGGAGAGGCCCGGGGGAGTCCGAGGGAAACCTGGGGGATCGTGGGGAGGCCCAGGAGGGTCCTGGGGAGGCCTGGGGGGTTCTGGGGAGGCCCAGGGGGGGTCTGGGGTGGTCTGGGGGGAGTCCTGGCAAGGCCCAGGGGGTCTGGGGAGTCCTGGGGAGGACTGGGGGGTCTTGGAGAGGCCTGGGGGTCCCTGGGGGGTTCTGGGTAGTCCCAGGAGGTCCTAGGGGGGTCCTGGGGAGGTCCAGGGGATCTGAGGGAAACCTGGGGAGGCCTGTGGAGGCCTAGGGGGTCCTGGGGAGGCCCTGGGCAAACCTGGGGAGGCCCTGGTGGGTTCAGGGGGGTCCGGGAGGGTCGTGGGGAGGCCCGAGGGGATCTGGGGTTCCTGGAGAGGCCCAGGGGACACCTGGGGGGGTCTAGGGGGGTCCTGGCGAGTCACGGGGGGCTCCGGGAGGTTCTGGGGTGGTTCTGGGGGGTTCTCGGAGGCCCGAGGGGTCCTGGGGGAGCCCGGGGGGTCCCGAGGAGAACCTGGAGAAGCACAGGCAGGGTCTGGGGAGGCCCGGGGGGTCCTGGGGAGACCCGGGGGGTTTCGGGGAGGCCCGGGGGGGTCCTGGGGAGTCCGGGGGGGTCCCGGGGAGTCCTGAGGAGGCCCGGGGGGTTTCGGGGAGGCCCGGGGGGGTCTGGGGTGGTCTGGGGGGATTCCTGGGTAGGCCCGGGAGGTCCTGGGGAGGCCCAGGGAGGCCTGGGGGAACCTAGGGAGTCACGGGGGGGCCCGGGGGGGTCCTGGGGAGGCCCGGGGGGTCCTGGGGGGGTTCTGGGGGTGTCCGGGGGCGTCCCGGGGCTCCCCTCTCACTGTGCCCCCCCGCAGGTTCCGGCGGCTGTGCCATTACATCGTGAACCTGCGCTACTTCGAGATGTGCATCCTGATGGTGATCGCCATGAGCAGCATCGCGCTGGCGGCCGAGGACCCCGTGCAGCCCAACGCCCCCCGGAACAACGTGAGACCCCTGCCCAAACCCCCCCAAAACAGCGTGAGACCCCTCCCCAAATCCCTGAAACAACGTGAGACCCCTCCCCAAATCCCCAAAACAGCGTGAGACCCCTCCCCAAATCCCCAAAACAGCGTGAGACCCACGCCCAAACCCCAACCCCTCCCAACGCGCCCCAGAACAACGTGAGACCCCCCTGACCCCCCCAAAACAACATGAGACCCCTCCCCAAACCCCCCCAAACAATGTGAGACCCCCACCCCACCACCCCAAAACCCTGGGGTACTGGGGAGGCACTGGGGGAGCTCTGGGTGCTCCAGGGGGGCTCTGGGGGTTGCAGGGTGCCAGGGGGACTCTGGGGGCTCAGGGGAGTCTTGGGGTGCTCTGGGGGGTCCTGCAGTGCTAGGGGGCTCTGGGGGCTCTAGGGGTCCTGGGGAGGGCTCTGAGGGTCCTGTGGTGCTGGGGGAGCTCTGGGGGTGCTCTGGGGGTCCCAAGGTGCTTGGGGGGTCCATCCCAGCCTTTCCCCCCCCCAGGTGCTGCGTTACTTCGATTACGTCTTCACGGGGGTCTTCACCTTCGAGATGGTGATCAAGGTGAGGTGGGGAGGGGTCCGCAGGGTTTGGGGATCCCCCCGGACCCCCCCTGACCCCCCATTCCCCCCCTCCCCACAGATGGTGGATCTGGGGCTGGTGCTTCACCAAGGTGCCTACTTCCGGGACCTGTGGAACATTCTGGATTTCATCGTGGTCAGCGGGGCGCTGGTGGCCTTCGCCTTCACGTGAGTGACCCTGGGGACAGGGGACACACCTGGGGACACTCGGGGGGTGGGGAAGGGTCCCACTGCCCCCTCCCCACGCTCGATGTTGGTGTGGCTTGTCCGTCCGTCCGTCCGTCCATCCGTCCTGGGCCGCCGCCGCCGCTTTGTCACCGCGTCCGTGTCACCGTCCTGTCACCGTCACCGTCACCGTGGGGGCGTGGCAGGGGAGGAGCCCCGAGGAAGGGGCGAGTAACCCTTGAGTAAAGTGTGAGGATCCACCGAGTAAAGGGTGAGGATCCCCCGAATAAAGGGTGAGGATCCACCAAGTAAAGGGTGAGAATCCACCAAGTAAAGGGTGAGAATCCACCGAGTAAAGGGTGAGAATCCCCTGAGTAAAAGGTGAGGATCCCCCGAGTAAAGGCTGAGGATCCACTGAGTAAAAGCTGAGCATCCCCTGAGTAACTGAGCAGCCTCCAAGTAAAGGCGGAGCATCCCCTGAGCAAAGCCTGAGCATCCCCTGAGTAACTGAGCAGCCTCAGAGTAACTGAGTAGCCTTAAAATAAAGGCTGAGCATCTTCTGAGTGAAGCCTGAGCATCTTCTGAGTATCTGAGCAGCTTCCAAGTCTGGGCTGAGCATCTCCCATAAGACCAAGCATCCCCTGAGTAACTGGGGAGTAAACCCGGAGCAGACCCCGAGCACCTCCCGGGATTTGGGGCTGCCCCAGGGGTCTCCCCTCCCTCGGGGGGGGTCCGGGGGTACCGGGGGGGGGCTCTGACCGTTCCTTGTCTCTCCGCTTCCTCCGCCTCCGCCGCAGGAGCAGCTCACGGTAAATCCTTCAATCCTTCCCCCTTCGTCTCCGTCCTCGTCCTCTCCTCGTGCTCATGGTCGTGCCTCGCTCTCCCTAATCCCCCAAAAATTCCAAAAATTCCCCCAAAATTCAAAAAAATTCCCCAAATTCCCACCCTTGCACCCCCAAAACCGCCTCAGGCAAAGATGATGGGGCGGGGCTAAGCCTGGAGGGCGGGGTTAAGCCTGGAAGGGCGGGGCGGGGCCGGGGAAAGGGGGTGGATCCAGAGGAAAGGGGCGGGGCCAGGGAGAAGGGGCGGTGCCAGGGAAAGGGGCGGGTCAGGATAAGGGGCGGGGCCATGATGAAAGGGGCGGGGCCAGGGAGAAGGGGCGGTGCCAAGGAAAGGGGGCAGGGCCAGGGGTGAAGGGGGCCGGGGAAAGGGGGCGGGGCCAGGGAGAAGGGGCGGGGCCATGAGGAAGGGGCGGGGCCAGGGAGAAGGGGCGGGGCCAGGGAAAGGGGCGGAGCCAGGGGAGAAGGGGCGGGGCCAGCCCCTCTCCCGCTGCCGTTTTTGGGGTCGGGGGGGTCCCCGGACATTCCAGGGGTCCCACGCCCCCCTCGTTGCCCCCCAGCGGCAGCAGCAAAGGGAAGGACATCAACACCATCAAATCCCTGCGCGTGCTCCGCGTGCTGCGGCCCCTCAAGACCATCAAGAGGCTGCCCAAGCTCAAGGTGGGCCCCGGGGGGAGAATTCGGGGGGTCCCACCCTGTGAGGGTGAGGAAAGGGAGGTGAAAACACGCAGAGAGTTCTGGGTGATCAGAAGGATTTTTCAGCCTTCTAGGTATTTTTTTTAATATATATATATATTTATATATTTTTAAATATATATAAAATATAAGTTTTTTATATCTATATATAATATAGTATATGTAATATATGTAATATATATTATATATGTAGTATGAATAATATATATAATATATATAATATATGTAATAAATATTTTATGTTTATATATATTTTATATCTATATAAAATATAGATAAAATATATACTATATATTATATAAATATTTAATAACATTATAAATATTAATACATCATATACAATATAATTATTATAAATAACTTATATTATTGGTAAGTAAATATTATATTAATAAACAATAATATGATGAATGTATAATATATAAATATTAACTATATTAATAGTATACATATTAATACATAATACATAATATAATAAATATTATCTAATAAATATTCTATTAAATAATACAAAATAAATATTATATTAATAAATAGTAATAGAATAAATATTTACTATACAAATATTTTATTAATTTTTTTTTCAATAAAAATAATTTTTTTTCTTTATTTTGCTTTGTGCCTTTTATGGCGTGTTCTGCCATGAGAGGCTGTGATTGGTCTGAGGAAGACTCGCTCTGTTCTCTTTTTTGTTTAATATTGTTTTTTAATATTAATTATTTTGTTTAATTGTTTAATATTGTTTAATATTGTTTAATATCGTTTAATAGGTGACAGAGAGATTGTTTTGGGGAGTTTTGTGTGAGAAGAGCGAAGCTCTCACAGTATATTTACAAAATAACAATTTTGTATTTGCAAAATTTTGTATTTTGTATTTACAAAACAACAATTTTGTGTTTACAAACTTTTGTATTTTGTATTCACAAAATAACAATTTTTTAAATTGCTATTAACAATAATTAATTAATTAATTGTTAGTTGTTATTAACAATTTTGACATGGTTACGAGAACGGGGATTTGTTATGAGAACAGGAATGTGCAATAACTCAGCAGTAAAACTCTGAAGCTCAAGAAATTAATTGTTAATTGTTATTAACAATTTTGACATTGTTATGAGAACGGGAATACACAATAACTCAGCAGTAAAAATGTGAAGCTCAAGAAATTAATTGTTAATTGTTATTAACAATTTTGACATTGTTATGAGGATGGGAATGTGCAATAACTCAGCAGTAAAAAATAAAAAAATAACAGAGCCCCAAACCCAGCAGTGCTGACCCCTTCCCTCCCTCCCTGCCTGCCCAGGCCGTGTTTGACTGCGTGGTGAACTCCCTCAAGAACGTCCTCAACATCCTCATTGTCTACATGCTCTTCATGTTCATCTTCGCCGTGGTGGCCGTGCAGCTCTTCAAGGGAAAATTCTTCTACTGCACCGACGAGTCCAAGGAGTTCGAGAAGGACTGCAGGTAAAAAGGGCGTGGCAGGGCGGGGCCGGCGCCGCCCGCCCGAGCCTGGCCCACCGCCCCTCCCCGGGCAGGGGCGAGTACCTGGTCTACGAGAAGGACAACGAGGTGAAGGCGCAGAAGCGCGAGTGGAAGAAGTACGAGTTCCACTACGACAACGTGCTCTGGGCGCTGCTGACGCTCTTCACCGTCTCCACTGGCGAGGGGTGGCCGCAGTAAGGATGCAAAGGGATTTTTGGGGGGTTCTGGAAGGTTCTAGGGTGGGCAGCAGGGCCCCAAACCCGGCCCCGTTCCCCCTGCAGGGTTCTCAAGCACTCGGTGGACGCCACGTACGAGAACCAGGGGCCGAGCCCCGGGTACCGCATGGAGATGTCCATCTTCTACGTGGTCTATTTCGTGGTGTTCCCCTTCTTCTTCGTCAACATCTTCGTGGCCTTGATCATCATCACCTTCCAGGAGCAGGGGGACAAGATGATGGAGGAGTACAGCCTGGAGAAGAATGAGGTGCAGCCAGGGGGGGCTCTGTGGAGCTGGGGGTGACACTGGGGTGGGTGACATTGGGCTGGTGACACCGGTGTGGGTGGGTCACACCGGTGTGGGTGACACTGGGGTGGGTGACACTGGTGTGGGTGACACCGGTGTGAGTGGGTGACACTGGTGTGGGTGACACCGGTGTGAGTGACACCGCAGTGGGTGACACCAGGGTGGGTGACATTGGGCTGGGTGACACCGGGGTGGTGACACTGGGGTGGGTGTCACTGGTGTGACCCCACAGAGCTGTGGGGCTCACTCTGGGGAGGGTGACACCGGTGTGGGTGACACTGGGCTGGTGACACCGGTGTCACCCCCCCGCAGAGGGCCTGCATCGACTTTGCCATCAGCGCCAAGCCGCTGACCCGGCACATGCCCCAGAACCGCCAGAGCTTCCAGTACCGCATGTGGCAGTTCGTGGTGTCCCCTCCCTTCGAGTACACCATCATGGCCATGATCGCCCTCAACACCATCGTGCTGATGATGAAGGTGGGCAGGGACGGCGCTGGGGGGGCCGGGGAGCCCCCCGGGGGGGTTTGGTCACCCCCCAGGAGCTCTCCAGGTCCCCTCGGTGCTGTTCCCCCTGGGGTTTGTCCTGCTCTGTCCCCTCTGTGCCCTGGACCTGTCTGTCCTTCCCTGGATCCATTTCTGGAGCCCAGCGTTGTCCTGCACCTCTGTCCCCCTGGGAGTTGTCCCTGTCCCCCCCAGAACCACCCCTGGGATCCATTCTGTGCCCAGGAATTGTCCCTGTCCCCCCAGGATGCATCCCTGTCCCCCCCGGGCCTGTCCCTGTCCCCCCAGACCCCGTCCCTGTCCCCCAGGAATTGTCCCTGTCCCCCCAGGCTCCATCCCTGTCCCCCAGGCTCCATCCCTGTCCCCCCAGACCTGTCCCTGTCCCCCCAGGTCTGTCCCTGTCCCCCCCGGGCCTGTCCCTGTCCCCCAGACTCCATCCCTGTCCCCCCAGACCTGTCCCTGTCCCCCCAGACCTGTCCCTGCCCCTGGGACCCACCCCAGCCCGCCATGCACCCCTGTCCCCACCCTCCTGCGCTGTCCCCACCCTCCCTCAGTGTCCCCACACTGTCCAGCCCTGTCCCCGCCCTGTCCCCACCTCCCGCGCTGTCCCCGCAGTTCTACGACGCCTCGGACACCTACGAGAACGTCCTCAAGATGTTCAACAATGTCTTCACCTCCCTCTTCTCCCTCGAGTGTCTCCTCAAGATCATGGCCTTTGGTGTCCTGGTATGGGGGACCCTGGGGTTTGGGGGGACCCCTGGGGTTGGGGGGACCCCCGGGCCACCGGGGCACCCTGGGGACACAGAATGTCGGGGACCCCAGAGGACCCCAAAACCTCAGGGGACCCCAAAACCTTAGGGGACCCCAAAACCTCATGGGACCCCAAAACCTCCTGGGATGAGCGCCCCAGATCTGTCACCGCACATCCTGGACAGAGGGACCCACCTCAGGCCCCCCCCGAGTTTTGGGGGGGCAGCTCAGGGGTACCCCAGGACCCCACATCCCTTTCCTCCTTTCCCCAGAATTATTTCCGCGACGCCTGGAACGTTTTCGACTTTGTGACGGTCCTGGGCAGCATCACCGACATCCTGGTGACGGAATTTGGGGTAGGTGGGCACCGCCCCCCCTCCCCATCCCCATTTGGGGGGTCCTGGACCCCGCTCACCCCCTTTTTTGTCCCCCCTTCCCAGAACAATTTCATCAACCTGAGCTTCCTGCGGCTGTTCCGTGCTGCCCGCCTGATCAAGCTGCTGCGCCAGGGCTACACCATCCGCATCCTGCTCTGGACCTTTGTCCAGTCCTTCAAGGTGACCCCAAAAAAACCCCCGGTGTCCCCCCCGGTGTCCCCCAAACCCCGAGGGTCACCCCCAGAGCCCCCCCGTGACCGTCCCCGCTGTGTCCCCAGGCCCTGCCCTACGTGTGCCTGCTGATCGCCATGCTCTTCTTCATCTACGCCATCATCGGCATGCAGGTGAGGCACCCGTGGGTGCGGGGGACACCCAGGGGTGCAGGGGACACCCAGGGGTGCAGGTGAGGCACCCGTGGGTGCGGGGGACACCCAGGGGTGCAGGGGACACCCAGGGGTGCAGGTGAGGCACCCAGGGGTGCAGGGGACACCCAGGGGTGCAGGTGAGGCACCCAGGGGTGCAGGGGACACCCAGGGGTGCAGGGGACACCCACAGCTGCAGGTGAGGCACCCAGGGGTGCAGGGGACACCCAGGGGTGCAGGTGAGGCACCCAGGGGTGCAGGGGACACCCAGGGGTGAAGGTGACACCTCAGGGTGCAGGTGAGACCTCTGGGTGCAGGTGACACCCACTAGTGCAGGTGACACCCGTGGGTGCAGGTGACAACCCCAGCCCCCCCTGAGCTGCCCCGGGTCCCCCGCAGGTGTTTGGGAACATCGGGATCGAGGAGGAGGATGACGAGTCGGCCATCACCCAGCACAACAACTTCCGCACCTTCTTCCAGGCGCTGATGCTGCTCTTCAGGTGAGCCCCGTGTCACCTGTGTCACCTGGGTACCCAGTGCCACCCCAGTGTCACCTGGGTACCCAGTGTCACCCCAGTGTCACCTGGAGGGCTGCTGTCACCCCAGCATGTCCCCTGGCTAATTCCCAGTGCCACCCCAGTGTCACGTGGGTACCCAGTGCCACCCCAGCACAGTCCCAGTGCCACCCCAGTGCCACCCCGGTGCCACCCGTGCTACGGCAGCCGCTCCGCCGTGTCCCCCCGTGTCCCTCCGTGTTCCCCGGTGTCCCCCCCGTGTCCCCCCCGTGTCCCCTGGTGTCCCCCCGGTGTCCCCGCGGTCACGCGTGTCCCCTGCCGCCAGGAGTGCCACCGGGGAGGCGTGGCACGAGATCATGCTGTCGTGCCTCAGCGGGAAGCCGTGCGACGAGAACTCGGGCATCAAGGAGGACGAGTGCGGCAACGAGTTCGCCTATTTCTACTTCGTGTCCTTCATCTTCCTCTGCTCCTTCCTGGTGAGAGCCCCGGGGAGTTTATCTCCCCGAAATTGGGATTTTCTCCCCAAAATTTGGTTTCTTCTTCAAAATTCGGGGATGTCCTCCCCAAAATTGGGGGTTTCTTCCCCAAATCCGGGGTTTCCCCCCCCCCAAATTCGGGGTTTTCTTCCCCAAATTCGGAGTTTATCTCCCCAAATTTCAGATTTTTCTGCCCAAATTTGGGGCATTTTCCTCCCTGAATTTCAGATTTTTCTGCCCAAATTTGAGTATTTTCCTCCCGAAATTTTTTTTTTTATTTTCCCCCCAAATTTCCGGCCCCCCCCGCGCCCCCCCCGCAGATGCTGAACCTTTTTGTCGCCGTCATCATGGACAACTTCGAGTACCTGACCCGGGACTCGTCCATCCTGGGCCCGCACCACCTGGACGAGTACGTGCGGGTCTGGGCCGAGTACGACCCGGCCGCCTGGTAAGGGACCCCCCGGGGGGGACAGGGACACCCCCGGAGCCCTCATGGGGAGGACAGGGACACCCCCGGACCCCTCCCGGCCCCGGGGACACCCCCGGACCCCTCCTGACACCCCCGGACCCCTCCTGACACCCCCGGACCCCTCCCGGCCCTGGGGACACCCCTGGACCCCTCCTGGCACCGGGGACACCCCCGGACCCTTCCTGACAACCCCGGACCCCTCACGGACCCGGGGACACCTCCAGACCCCTCCCGGCACCGGGGACACCCCCAGACCCCTCCCGGCACCGGGGACACCCCCAGACCCCTCCCGGCACCGGGGACACCCCCGGACCCCTCCTGGCACCGGGGACACCCCCGGACCCCTCCTGGCACCGGGGACACCCCCAGACCCTTCCCAACACCAGGGACACCCCCGGACCCCTCCTGACACCAGGGACACCCCCAGACCCCTCCCAGCACCGGGGACACCTCGGAGGGGTCGCACCCCCCACCCCCGTTGTCCCCGGGGGCAGCAAAAGTGACCGAGACCCCTCTGGGCCCCCCTGGTGTGTCCCCCCACTTCGGGGGTGTCACCAGAGATTTCCACCCCCCCCTCCCCATAGGGTGGGGGGGTCTCTGGAGCCCAAATTGTCCCCGGGGGGGTTTTGGGGTGCCTAAACCCCCTCGAGGGGGGTATCCTGGTGGTGTCTGTCACCCCCACCCCAAATCCCCATAGTGGGGGGGGGTTCTGGGTGTCCAAATCCCCTCGTGGGGGGGGTCCTGGGGGTGTCTGTCACCCCCACCCCAAATCCCCATAGTTGGGCAGGGGTCTCTACATCCCAAACCTCCCCTTCCCCACTGAGGCTTCTCACCGGGCACAGCCCGGGGGGGTCCCGCCATACCCGGGGGGATCTCGCCGTGCCCGGGGGGCGTCCTGGGGGTCCCGCCATGCCTGGGTGAGGGTCCCAGGGTTTTGGGGGGTCCCGGGGGGGTCCCGCCCCCCCACTAACGTGTGTCTCTTGCAGCGGGCGCATCCACTACCGGGACATGTACAGTTTGTTGCGCGTGATCTCCCCCCCCCTGGGGCTGGGCAAGAAATGCCCCCATAGGGTGGCCTGCAAGGTTCGGCCCCCCCCAAACCGCCCGTGACCCCCCCGGGGCTGGAATGCGCTTTCCCGGCGCTGTATATACATATACACAATGTATATTTATATATAAATGTGTATTTATATACAGATGTATATACATATACACAATGTATATTTATATATAAATGTGTATTTATATACAGATGTATATACATATACACAACGTATATTTATATATAAATGTGTATTTATACACAATGTATATTTATATACACAATATATATTTATACACAATGTATATTTATATACACAAATGTATATTTATATACAAAAAGTATATTTATATACACAATGTATATTTATATACAAATGTATATTTATATACAAAAGTATATTTATATACAATGTATATTTATATACACAAATGTATATTTATATACCCCCCCCCCGCGCCCGGCCCGCCGGACCCCGGCATGGAGCCCCCCCTGCTCCCCATCCCCCCCCGGCATGGGGCACCCCCAAACCCCCCCCAAATTTACCCCCCCCACCCCAACCCGCGGGCGGGGCCGAGTCGGGGAAATTCTGAATTTTTGCTTCGCCTTCGTTTGGGTTTTGTGGTTTTGTTTTTATTTTTTGTCATCGTTTGGTGTTCAGTTCGTTTGTTTTTAATGGTTCGTTTTGGTGGTTTTAATTATGTGTCCTTGTTTAATTATTTATCGTTATCTGTTTGGTTTAAGTTGTTTAATTATTTTCATTTTTTAAATTATTTTCGTTGTTAAATTATTTTTATTGTTAAACTGATTTTCGTTAGTTATTTTCGTTATTTATTTATTTTCATAATTTAATTATTTTATTAATAAATTATTTTCGTTATTTAAGTATTTTCATTATTAAATTATATTCATTATTAAATTATTTTTGTTGTTTATTTTATTATTTAAGTATTTTTATTATTAAATTATATTCATTATTAAATTATTTTCGTTGTTAAATTATTTTATTAATTATTTTCATTATTAAATTATTTTCATTGTTAAATTACTTGCATTATTTATTTTCATTATTAAATTATTTTCGTTATTTATTTTGTTATTTAATTACTTTAAATAATTTAATTATATCAGTTATTTAATTATTTTAATTATTAAAATATTTTCGTTATTTAATTATTTTATTATTAAATTATTTTCATTATTAGATTATTTTCATTATTAAATTGTTACTGTTAAATTATTTTCGTTATTTACTTATTTTAATTATTAAATTATATTCATTATTTAATTATTTTTCGTTAATTAATAAATTATATTCATTATTTAATTATTTTCGTCATTTAATTAATTAATAAATTATATTCATTATTTAATTATTTTCGTTATTTAATGACTTTTTGTTATTTTAGATATTTTCATCATCAGTTACGGGTTTTTATTATTTAATTATTTTTGTAACCCCGTTTTTTATCCTTTTTATTCTCCTCATTCTCTTTATTCATTTTCTCCTTTTATTCTCTTCTCGCCTTTACCTTGTTTCTCTGCACAATTATTTTTAATCATTCAATTATTGTCATTATTCTGTCAATCCTTATAACTTTATGTTCTCGTTGGGTTTATTAATTTTAATTATTTTAATCAGTTTCAAATGTAAAAGTGTCTATTAAATTATTTTTATTACATTACTTTTATTATTTTATTTTCCTATTTGAACTTTTCATGACTCAATCGATTTTCCTTATTTTCCTAATTATTTAAACTTCTGTTACTTTTTATAATTTTCGGGTTTATCACTGCACGTTATTCTGGGTTTTTTATCATTTTTATTTTTTAGATTTTCATTTGCTATTTTACCTTTACTTACGGCTTTTCTTATTCCTTGCTTTGGTTTTTACCAATAAAAATAATAAAAGGTAAACATAACAACACAGAAATAAAACATAAAATGATAAAAAGTAAAAATAACAGCAATAAAAATAATTATTTTTTTATTGTTGTTATTATCGTTACTTTTTATTATTTTCATTTTTATTCTTGTTATTTTTACCTTTTATTATTTTTATTTACCTTATTCTTTATTATTCACTTTTAATTACTTTTCCTTTCTCCATTTAAATTTTTTCCTTTTCAAAATTTTCCCGCTCTTGATTTCCTCTCCTCTCCTCATTTTTTGCTGTTTATTCTTTCCTGCTTCACTTTTTATTATTTTTATGATTTTTTCCCATTTTCCTTTCCATTCTTTCTGTTCTCCCCCAACTTTTTCCTTTTCCTCCCTTTCATTTTCCCATTCCTGCTCCCAAATCTTTTTACTCTTCCCAATTCCCGCCACCTTTCCCCTTTTTACCTTTTATCATTTCCGTTATTATTTAATTATCATTTCCCTTTTTTTTTGGTTTTATCTTTTAATCTCCCTTTTTCTTTTTTTGTTTTTTCTTTTTTTTTTTTTGCCTTTTTTAATCTCCCATTGCTTTCTTTTTATTTTTGCGCTTTTTTCCCTTTTATTTAATCTCCCCCATTTTCTTTTTTTATTTTTTTTTTAACTTCCCCCATTTCCTTTTTTTTTTTGCGTTTTTTTGCTTTTGTTTAAAATCTCCCATTTTCTTTTTTCTTCTTTTTCTTTTGGCTTTTTTTTATAATTTTCCATTTTCTTCTTTTTTTTTTTTTTTAATCTCTCCATTTCCTTTTTTTTTTGCCATTTTTTTAATCTCCCCCATTTTAATTTTTTGTTTTTAATCTCCCATATTCTTTTTTTTTAATCTCCCCCATTTTGATTTTTGTTTTTAATCTCCCATTTTCTTTTCTTTCTTTTCTTTTTTTTAATCTCCCTCCTTTTTTGCCATTTTTAAAATTTCCCCCATTTTAATTTTTTTTTCTTTCTTTTATTTTTAATCTCCCATTTTCTTTCTTTTTTCCTTTGCTTTTTTTAATCTCCCCATTTCTTTTTTTAGCCTTTTTTTAATCTTCCAGTTCCTTTTCTTTTTTCTTTTTTGCCTTTTTTATCTCCCATTATATTTTTTTTTTCTTTTTTTTTTAACCACCCTAATTTCCTTTATTTTTTTCCTCTTTTTTTTTTTTAATCACTCCCACCCCTTTTATTTTATTTTATTTCCTTTCCCACCATTAGAATTTCTTCTCCTTCGGTCTCCCCCTCCCTTTCCCGTTCTCCCCGGCCCGGTGTAACCCCGGTGTGTCCCCCCCCTCTCTCGCCCCAGGGGCCGCCTGACCCTCGCGGACATGTACGAAATGCTGCGGCACATGTCCCCGCCGCTGGGGCTGGGCACCAGCTGCCCCCCCCGCGTGGCCTATAAGGTAGAATAACCCCCCCGGGGCGCCCCCCGGCCGGCCCCGCCCTCCTCCGGGGGATTTGGGGGATTTTTTTTTTGGTTTTTTTTGGTGTTTTTTTTTTTTATTTTTTATTTCCCTCCTGCGGCCGCCGGCCCCTGCTGAGCCCCCCCGGACGGGCTGGGTAAGATGCGCCCCCCGTTCCTCCCCCCCCAGTGTGGGGACCCCCGCACACACCCCAATGGGTTTGGGGGTCCCCCTGGGGCTCAGCTGGACCCCTCAAAAATTCCCGAGATTTCCTTTTGGGGTCCCCCATGGACCAAAGAGAGCCCCCACCCCTATTTGGGGTCCCCCAGAGTCTCCATTTGGGGTCTATTTAAAGGGACCAACCAGACCCCCCGCCCCAATTTGGGGTCCCTCAGTCTCCTTTTGGGGTCTCCTTAAAGGGACCCCCCCCACCCCAATTTGGGACTTTCAGGATTCCTTTTGGGGTCCCCATGGGACCAATGAGACCCCCCACCCCAATTTGGGGTCCCTCAGGAATTTCCTTTTGGGGTCCCCTTGAAGGGACCCCCCCGCCCCAATTTGGGACTTTCAGGATTTCCTTTTGGGGTCTCCCATGGGACCAGTGAGACACCCCCATCCCAATCGTTTTGGGGTCTCCTTTAAGGGACCCCCCTGCCCCAATTTGGGGTCACCCAGAGATCTCCTTTTGGGGTCTCCTTAAAGAGACCAACGAGACCCCCCCACCCTAATTTGGGGCCCCCAGAGTCTCCTTTTGGGGTCTCCTTGAAGGGACCCCCCCCGCCCCAATTTGGGGTCCCTCAGAATCTCCTTTTGGGATCCCCCATGGGACCCCCCCGCCCCCCGAGCCCCAATTTGGGGTCCCCCCATTTTGGGGATCCCCTGCGGGCCGCCCCCCCAGCGCTCCCCATTTTTAGGGACCCCCCCTCTTTTCCCAGCCCCGCCCCCCCGGCCCCCCCCGGCTGCTGCACGGCCCCCCCGCCCTTCCCCCCCGCCCCGCGGGGGCTCCGGAGCTGCATCGTGAGGGGGGGGTGGGGGGGGTCCTGCATCGTGGGGGGGGTCGGGCATGGGGGGGGGGTCCGTGCCTCAGTTTCCCCCCCGGCACCGCTCGCTCTGCATGGGGGGGTCTGGGGTGGGGGGCCGCTCATTTTTGGGGAGGGGGCACGGGAGCGGGGAGGGGTCTCAGGCCTGGCACACCCATCGCTGCCCCCCGCACGTGTGTCCTGTCCCCCCCCACCCTGAGGATGCCGGTTTGCACCCCCCCCCCAAAAAAATCCGGAATGGGATTGGGAATGAGCCCCTCCCTCCCCTCCTGCTGCATGAGCCGCATGCGCCGCCCCCCCAAAAATAAAAATTTGGGGTCCCGCTTGGCCGTGCCCCCCCCCCAAAATTCAGTGGGGAGAAGGCGGGAGGCCGGGGGGGGGTTGGGTGGGGGGGGTCGTGCCTCAGTTTCCCCGCCCGCTGCACACGCGGGGGGGGCGCCCCCGCCTTCCACCCCCCCGGGATGGCTGGGGGTCGGGGGGGGTCCGGCTGACCGAATTGGGGTGTCCCCCCCCGCACGGCTGCTCCGCATGGACCTGCCCGTGGCCGATGACAAACCGGTGCACTTCAACTCCACCCTGATGGCGCTGATCCGCACGGCGCTGGACATCAAGATCGCCAAAGGCAGGGGACAGGGACATCGGGGGACACCTGGGGACATGGGGACATCGGGGGGACATGGGGACACCCAGGGGCATGGGGACGTGGGGGACATCTGGGGACATGGGGGACATCAGGGGATATGGGGACATGGCGCTGATCTGCACGGCGCTGGACATCAAGATCGCCAAAGGCAGGGGACAGGGACATCGGGGACACCTGGGGACATGGGGGACATGGGGACACACGGGGACATGGGGGACACAGGGGATATGGGGTCACCGGGGGACACCCAGGGACACGGGGGACATGGGGACATACATGGAGACAGGGACACAGGGGACACGGGGGACAGGGGGACATAGGGGACACCCAGGGGACACGGGAGACATAGGCGACATGCGGGGACATGAGGACAGAGGGGGACATGGAGGGTGTGAGGGATACAGAGGCTTGGGGGAACAGGGGTCCCCACGGGTCCCTGAGGACACCCAGAGCCCCCCGTGTCACCCACGTGTCCCCAAGGACACCCAGGGCCCCCCGTGTCACCCATGGGTCCCCAGAGCCCCCCGTGTCACCCGCGTGTCCCCGCAGGCGGGGCGGACAAGCAGCAGATGGACGCGGAGCTGCGCAAGGAGATGATCGCCATCTGGCCCAACCTGTCCCCCAAAAACCTGGACCTGCTTGTCACCCCGCACAAGTGTAAGGGGCCACCCCATTCTGTCCCTGTCCCCGCGGTGTCCCCGCGCTGTCCCCGCTGGCTGACGCGTGTCCCCGCAGCCACCGACCTGACGGTGGGGAAGATCTACGCGGCCATGATGATCATGGAGTATTACCGGCAGAGCAAGGCCAAGAAGCTGCAGGCCATGCGCGAGGAGCAGGTGGGACAGCGCCACTGTCCCCTCCCTGTCCCCCCGCAGTGTCCCCGCCGCCCCCGAGGGTCCCAGCCCGGCCCTGCCCTCTCCTCTG
>JAJEOU010000222.1:0-80956 GCA_021534815.1 Acrocephalus arundinaceus
TCAAAGGGACTTAGTTCTTCTTTTATTCTTTGGTTTGGTCCAAACCCGTAGCAATGCTAATGGAAGAGCCTGAGTTCAAGGTAACTTTGCCTCTTGTCCCAGTCATATAATTGTTGTTTAATCCAATGATTCATTTTCTCTACTTGGCCACTTGACTGAGGATGATTGTGAATGTGAAGTTCCCAGTCTATGCCTGGGTGGCGGCTAATTTGCCTGCACAATTTTGAAATAAAATGTGGCCCCCTACCCTGAGGACATTGTGGCTGGGACTCCAAAACGTTTGGTATTATCCTGTAACAATGCTTGGTTACCTCCTGTGCTTTGGCAGTTCTGGTAGGGAAAGCTCTGGCCACCCTGAAAAGGTATCTGTAACACCAATAGGTATCGAATACCTCCTCTCCTGGGTAGTTTCTCAAAAATCAATTTGCCATTGCCCAGGTCCATATCCTTTCCCAATTTGCCCACTTTGGTTTAGGAATATTTTGGGTGTAGTTGAAGGCAAAGGCTACATTGCAAGTCATCTGAATTACTGTACTTGGCAAATTTTCTGGCTATGATTCTACTCTTTCAAATAATTGTACAGGCATCTATTCCCCAATGTGTTTTTCTATTTCCTCTCTCACTAATGACCATAGCATGTAAGAGGGATCACAAGCCTTCTTTCCCTCATTTGTAATAGCCCACCCCTCCTGGTTATAACTTCCATTCTCCTTTTCAATACGTCTCTTGTCCTTTTTTATTATACCTTGGCTTACCTTCAATGGAAAATTTGTCCATCTGAATTAAGGCTGTTTCCACTTTTCAGTAATTACCTCACCTTTAGCTGTTTCTTTTTGCCTTCTGTCTGTGAATGTGGGTTGTGTAGTTGTGGCTGTGAAATGTGTGGAAAGAGCCAAAGAACAGTTATAAAAAAGAATTTTTAATGAACAAAACGGAAAAAAGCATGAAAAGAAGCTTTTGGACAAATATTTTGCTTCCTTATAAGTTATCATCAGGGTATTTCCATGGGAGGCTGAACAGAGCAACAACAGGGTCCAACCAATTGGTATATCATATGTTCTCCCTTTATTGCTTCAAAATGGTTGGTTTATATACAGTCTCAGATAGTTTATGTGAACAGGGTTTTCTAATTGGTATAGATTAAAAAGGATGTAAACAATCTTAACTTTAAGGTCACTAGGTTAAATTACTAAAACTACATTAATTAAATCCAAGCACACTTAAGGTAATTTGTAACTGCGCCACAAGCTTGCTCACTACTAACAAGGCCTAACTCTTGAGGCCTAATTCAGGCCCAAATCTGAGGCCTAGTTTAGGAAGCTCAGGCTACCGTCATAACAAATCATGCCCCGCTCTCTTAAGAAATTCCTCTACAATTCCCCCTTTTTCTTTTTGCATTTACCAAATGAGTTAAAAGAACGGTAATTAATTTTTGCATACACTGCAATAAACAAGGCACAATAACTAAACAACTACAATAACAACAAAAATTATAATACCAAAATGAACTAAATCTTTAATCCATCCAGTAAAACCCCATGAACTAAGCCAATTGTCAAACGGAAGTGCCAACAACTACAAGCTTTTTCATGTTATCTTTTAGCTGTGACAGCTGTTTTAAATCGATTGAGATGGTCGGATAAGTTTCATACAACACATGCCGGCGAACTCGTCACATCCATGCCTTGGGAGAGAAGGAGAAAGTCAATGGCAGCTCTGTTTTGGAGAACTGCATGCGGATGTCGCTAAATATCTGCAGCGAGTTCACTTAACAAGTTAGATGTATATTCATTTGCTTTCCTGCCCACAGGCTAAGGTTTTCAGTTGCGTGAGAGCATGTGCTGACGCAACTCCTGGGCAAGAAATGATGCTGATATGACAGCTGCACGGCTCCATAACTCTACTTATCAATGCAATCACTATTTAGTTGAATGACACTGCGCCTGACTCGTTGGTTTTTGTGGGGTAATCCAAGACCTGATGAATGCTAGGAGCAAATTGTCAGTTTGCCAAAATAGCATGGGCCGCCTACAGCTCCTCGAGGTATTGCAGACCAGGCTCTGTCTCCACAAATGAGAAAGATTCCTGGTGGCAGTCTTTCTGCAACACCCTTTGCCGGTGTTATAGATGCAGTCCAATTGTTGCAATATTCAGAAATTATTATAATACAATGGGGATTTTGGAGACACCCAAGTGTCGCTACTTCTGCCCATTCTTCTTTTATAATTAGTAAACTTGAATTTAAAAAAAAACGACCAAAAACCAAACAATAATTGCCTGGCACAGAACCCATGAGGTCAAGTTCTGAGTCCAGTACTGGTGATTTTAAGATTTTGTGCGATAGCAACAGCTTGGGCTCCCAGAGCACTTTTTGGATTAATTTTGGCTTGAGTCAGAGCTTAAAATCTGACATGGAATTCACTGGGACTCCGATCAGGCAAGTATGAAAGGATTAGATGGCGTGGTCAAGACAGACAAAATGAGTCTTGCCCAGTTTGATTGCCCAGGTGACCCACATATTTTGTCTTGAGTCAATGTTAAGCAATTCTGACACCCCTCTTGTTGAAGCAATGATGTTAATTATAATGATCACTTGAAATCCTAACATTCTGTTTATCTTCTCTGGTTATCTTTTCTAATTTTATATATAAAAATTACAAAAAACCCTCTAATTAACTAAAAAACAACTTAACACTAAACTTAACTTTAAACACAACTTAACTACTAAATTTAACAATTAAACTTAACACTGTAGCTATATAATTATTTCTCTGCTCTTAACAAAGTTAGTTTTCAGCAGTCTGAGGGTTGTCACAAGGCTCTCCAGGTAAGTCGCCGTCGGCACTGTTATTATCACCGTTAGCTGGTATCTCTGATTGAGGACACGCACGAGTGAATCGACTCGGCACCCCAGACAGATCTTGATTTTCCTGTGGAAACACATGTATCCACGACCATTAAACAAACAGGACTGGGTCCTCCCATTTACCCGTCTGCATGTTCTTATGATAGACATAAAGTCCTGGGATCGCCTGTGGTCTTCCCTCTTTCACTGTATAATGGTGTATCATGACTGCAGGTTCTTCTCTTCCTTCTGCTAACATAAAAAGTTTAGAGTGACAATACCTTAGACAATCGACTAGCTACATCAACCTCACCATCCTGCTTCTGCTTTGCTAGGTATTCTTTCAAGGTACGATTGGCCCTTTCTACAATGGCTTGGCCTGTGGGGGAATGGGGGATTCCGGTGGTATGCTTCACCCCCCATGTCTGCATAAATCTGGCATTCGCTGACCGGCATAGGCCGGACCATTGTCGGTTTTGATCTCTACAGGCACACCCATCACAGCAAAGCAGATAGACAGGTGTCTCTCAACATGCAAAGCCTTTTCCCCTGGTTGTGCTGTGGCCCAGATAAATTTAGAATAGGTATCAATCGTGACATGGACATATTTCAATCTCCCAAACTCTGGAACATGGGTTACATCCATCTGCCATAATTCTAAAGCTTTCAACCCTCTTGGGTTTGTGCCTAGCCAAGGCCTGGCCCATGATGGCTACACTGAGGGCAGGCACGCACAATCCCTTGGGCATCATTCAGGGAGATCTGAAATTGTCGGTGCAGGGCCCTAGCATTTTGGTGGAAAGTGTCATGACTGTTGCGAGCCTTCTCAAACTCATTCTGTGGAGGGACATGGACAAGGCAGCTGACGGCAGCATCTGCCCGCGCGTTGCCTTCTCCTAAACCACTGTTGCATAGATGGCTCCGAATGTGCATGACACAGAAACGTGCTGACGCTGCCTCAGCACGCTTCGCAAGAACAGGAACAATTCTCCAAGGCGCTGATTTTGAGTTGACCTGATGAGTGCATCTTCAATCTTCTGCACAATTCCAACTACATATAGAGAATCTGAAACAACATTGAGTGGTTCTTTGTCCCAAGTCTGGAACGCCCAACACACTGCTCTCAGTTCAAGGGTTTGAAGACTGTCTCCTGGTTTATTCTTATTATATGTTGCTTCCATTCTCCTTGCTGTTGCCAAACACACACAGCCTTCTTTGTTTTGCGACTGGCATGAGTAAAGACAGTTCTCCCAACAACTGGTTTCAAGGAACACAATGGTCTTTCCAGCCACTGATGACTCTGAACCAACTTCCACATCGGGCCTTTTGGTTGTCGGTTGTGGATCACACCTGTGAACCCTAACAGTGCTTCTTGCAAAGCGACAGATTGTCTTAGTTGCCATTCTAGATCTTCATTTTTCACAGGAATACTGATGTCTGCTGGTTCCTCCCATCTATCTCTATAATTCTGTCTCTGCCTTTTCTTATCAACGCAGCAAGAGCGTCTGTTCTGGTCATGACACGAGTCTTTGGTTGCACAGGTAAAAACACCCACTCTAACAGGATTGCTGTTGAGCCAGGCTTAGATCGGTGTTCCCCCTTTTTCTTTTTCCATTGAAGAACAATGGCAAGTGGACAGGCATCAGCGTTAGAAAGAAAAAGTGACAGTGGGAGATGTAGTATACGACGAGCGCTCCAACCACGTTGCAGTTTCTCTGACACTCGAATTAAAGCTTCTTGTTGCTCAGGGGTGCACTCTCGGGGACTGTTTGCATCACTGCCTCGAAGCCATGGTGCAAGGGGTTGTAAATCATCATTGGTAATTCCTACAATGGTGCGAACCCATTGCAGGTCTCCAAAGAGTTCTGGGCATCATACAAGGTGGAAATGTTGGCATGCAAGGTGATTTTTGTGGCCGAATTTGTGCGTCTGTGATCAGCCAGCCTAAGTATTTCCAAGGAGCGATCGCTGTATCTTTTCTGGTGCTACAATCAGTCCATGGCTTTTTAGCTGTGAAAACAACCAATTTAAGTCTGCTTCTGCTAACGGCTGTTTGGTGGCAATGAGGATATCATCCATATAGTGATAGATCATTGCATTGGGAAAATGCTGTCTGATTGGTTGCAAAGCCCAATCAACAAACAACTGACACATTGTGGGAGAATTGCGCATGCCCTGAGGTAAAACAGTCCATTCATATCGTTTTGTTGGAGCTGCTCTATTGATAGATGGCACAGTGAAGGCAAAGCGTTGAATGTCTTGTGGATGAAGCGGGATGGTAAAGAAACAGTCTTTTAGGTCAATGACAACGATGTTCCACCCTTGAGGTAACATAGTTGGTGCTGGCAGGCCAGGTTGCAAGGCACCCATTGCTTGCATTTGTTCATTGACCTTTCTTAGATCATGCAACAGTCTCCACTTTCCTGATTTTTTGGGAATTACAAAAATTGGCGTGTTCCATGGACTCACAGAGGGTCGAATGTGTCCAGCATCAAGTTGCTCTTGCACTAGTTGTTCAGCAATTTGCAGCTTTTCTTTAGTCATTGGCCACTGCTCAACCCAAACAGGGGTTTCTGTTAACCAGGTAATTTTCTGAATGGGCGGCTGCACTGCAGTGGCCGTCAGGGAAAATGCTGATCAGTGGTGAGAACCATGCCAAGTTGAGATAGTATATCTCTGCCTATCAGTCCTGGAAGTGTTCCGGGTAGAGACATGACGTAGGGTTGAGCCACAATAACTTGATTGTCTTCAAAAATGATGCTAATGGGATCCCTGCTTATCGAGGGAACTTTCATTCCACCCACTCCAACAACGTGGGTATGTGGAGCTTGCAGAGGCCAATCAGGCGGCCAATACATCTGATTGACAATAGAAATGTCCGCCCCTGTGTCAAGCATTGGCTCTAGTGTGATGCAGTGGGAACCACGCTGCAGCCGTACCTTTTTGTGCGGGCGATTTGACAGGTCTAGTGTGAAGAAAACATCATGTCCTGTTGATCCAAAGCTTCCGTCTTTTCTTTGCTTTTCATTTGGTTCTCGTGGCTGCTGACGATGTGGCAGGATGTTTTCAAATGGTAAATTTGAGCAATCTTGCTCCCCTTTGGAATTATCACGGGTGGTTGTAAAGCATAAGCCATAATTTGTACTTGTCCGGTGTAATCGGCATCGATGACTCCAGGAATCACGATTACACCCTGTTTACTTGTGGAGGATCTTCCAAGTAACAAACCTCCAAGTAAAGAAATTGTACTATACATTGGACCATAAACATTGGTTGGAATTAGATTGACTTCTTTATCGTGTAAGGTGACATCTACTGCTGTTGCCACATCCACGCCGAGGCTTCCCCACGTGGCGGCCTGTTTCGGACCAAAAAGCCGTTCTTGGGGTCCTCTGGGTCAAGGCATCGATTTCTGTCCTGGCGCGCTGCCTGCATGACGCGCTGGCTTTGAGGTTTCCCGACCTGCGACAAGCTTCTGTGGCATGGGTGTCTATATTGCACTTGTGACACCACACTGCTTTATGACAGGCTCGCCTAAAATGGCCTGTTTCACCACACCGATAGCACTGCTGTTTTGATGATGACTTGTGACTGTTGCGAGGATGACTGGAGTGGTCTTTTGACAGAGCAGCTGCAATGATGTGTCCTTGTTTTTCCATGGCACCATGCACGGCATCATGCACGGCTGCTGAAAATGCTGCTGTTTGATTGTTTTGCTCAGCTCTTGTCGCACGCACGAGCATCTCATCAACTGCACAGCCTTGGGGGAGAGAAGCTAAAATGGCTCTGGTACGTGAATTGGCATTTTCAAAAGCCAGAGAGCGAAACAAATGCTCTTGGAGGTCTGGAGGCAAATCTTGTGCATCTTTTATGGCAGCAGACAGTCTATCAATAAATTGTCCATAAGGTTCTGTGGTTCCCTGCCTGATGTTAGAAAATGAAACAGGCTTCTTCTTGTCTGGAACCAACAGCAAGGCTTTGTGGGCCAATGTTTGAGCAATTTGATGGATCTCGATAGGAAAAGTCAGTTGCACATTAGTTCTAGCATATGGTCCTTGCCCTGTTAGCATGTCAGGCTGGAGTGCATACAAAGGATCTCCAACTGCTTGGTGTTTGTTCGCTTCTTCAAACGCTAAACGTTTCCATTCTCTTTCAAAAATGAGAAATTGTGAAGGGGTTAAAAGCAAAGATGCAATGTTTGAGCAGTCAGCAGGGCAGAGGACATCTGCAGTGAAAATGTATTGTATTATGTTCTTGGCTGCTTCTGATCTAATTCCATATGTGCTAACTGTTTGCTTTGCTTGGCTTAACACCTTCCATTCGTGAGGCTCCCATCGAGCTTGGGCATTTTCTGTAATCACTGGGCAAGCAAGGGAACTTGCTATATCAAAGTTGCCATCTTTCATGGCATCTTTTACTATTTTGGACCACCTGTTTGCAATCGGATTTGGCTGGGTGACTGACAATGCCATGCGATCTTCCTTAGAACTCGGTCTGGTAGATAGTTTTGCGAGTCTCTCAACTGTGTGTCGCAGCCCACGCGCGTGCTGCGGTTCTTTCTTTCGCCGTGATGGGCTGCGAAAATCGGGGCTGGAACTGTCCTGGTCTGAGTCGGAATCCGAGTCAGAATCAGAGGGCAGGGGACACTGGGCTGCCACGGGTCGATGTGTCTTTTTAGCAAGCCGCGCCGTGGCCCGGGATCCACGGCAGTGGCTGAGGACTCCGCGACGGAAGTGGGCATGGGCGCCGCCATGTTTGTTTTGGTCACGTGAACTCCCTGCGCCTGCGTCACCGCCTTGTCTTCCGGTGAGGGGATGGGCGGTGGGTTTTTGGTTTCGTCACCGCCCTTGTCACCGCCCTTGTCACCGCCCTTGTCGCCGCCCCCCTGTGTCGTCTCCTGAGCCGGCCCCGCTCCGCCCTCAGTCCCGCCTGCTGTCTCGTCTTTCACCACGCCCCCAGACTCTGGCGGCTGCTGCGCTTCCTGTTCTCCTCCATTTTTTCCAGACAGAGACAAAGACTTTTCCTGTGCATTGACCACGCGGTTTTCAGCAGAGCTAATAACATCTTGCAGGTTAGAATAAACGGGCGCTGCATTTCCTTTCACCGGATGGGCTGAATTGATGCCAAAAAATCTCGCTACCTTAGAGGATTTTTGCGTATTTGTTAATTCTGCCGGCGTACCAATTTCCATAGCTTGGATCGCAGCTTGGGCTGCCTTTCGCTCGGCAACTAAAGTCTCTAAAGTAGTTAGAATTTTTTGCCAGACAGCGCCAAGTTCTTGAGCTATTTTTCCCTCTCGTCCTCCAGCAATCGCGGCTTTCCACAACAAATTGCCAATTTCTCTCCACTCGGCTTCACAAAAAACGAGTGAAGAATTGCTTAATTTCCCTTTCTTCCTGGCCCACAGGGCCAACTGTTCTACTTCACTTTCTTTAAGTTTTTCGCCTCTCTTTGAGAGCATACTGATGAGAAGGCGGCTGGCCGCGAGCATTTCAGTATCCATTTTTTCTTTTTTCCTTTCTCTCTTTTCCCGCGGGCCGCTTACCTTCACCTTCCACGGCGTGCCGCTGTCTCACCCTGGGCAAAACGGAGCGAATCACGCCTTCAGCCTCCCAGCTCTGAGTCAGTTCATCTCCGCAAGTCCTGCTCACCACTGGTCCAGGGGGGGGCCGCTTGGCTCCGGAACTCCGGCAGGTCTGGAGATAAGCTCAGAGACTTCTAAACTCTCTTCTTCAAAGTTTCACCGCATAAGGTGAAATCAAAAACGTATTTAAACAGAAAAAACGTATTTAAACAGAAAAACGTATTTAAACAAAAAACGTATTTAAACAAAAAATCGTATTTAAACAGAAAAATCGTATTTAAACAAGAAATCGTATTTAAACAAGTTAGCATTTAAGCAAGGTCCCTGTTCGTGGCGCCATTTATCATCAGGGTATTTCCATGGGAGGCTGAACAGAGCAACACAGGTCCAACCAATTTGGTTATATCATATGTTCTCCCTTTATTGCTTCAAAATGGTGGTTTATATACAGTCTCAGATAGTTTATGTGAACAGGTGTTTTCTAATTGGTACTAGATTAAAAAGGAATGTAAACAATCTTAACTTTAAGGTCACTACGGTAAAATTACTAAAACTACATTAATTAAATCCAAGCACACCTTAAGGTAATTTCTAACTGCGCCACAAGCTTGCTCACTACTAACAAGGCCTAACTCTGAGGCCTAATTCAGGCCCAAATCTGAGGCCTAGTTTAGGATAGCTCAGGCTACGTCCCATAACAAATCATGCCCCTGCTCTCTAAGAAATTCCTCTACAATAAGTGAACAATGTGAGCTTAGAAGTTTTTCACAATATAAGTTTTAAGGGTTTTTTTATTAGCATGAGTTTTTTAGGCTTTTAATATGTCGGATAGAATAATGCAGAAGTATTATTATTTGCTTTGAAAATAAAATTGCTGTAAGCTTTAAGCTGCTTTGTAATAAAAGGTTTTGAACTACAGCTTTAGAATATATATATAGAAGGAATTGTAATCATCTGATGAAAAGAAGGAAGTGAGCTTATCCCGAGCTAAAAATTGATGATCCTGAGAAGGAAAACTGGACAATCCTGGAAAGGGAAGATAGACCACCATCTGGAAAACTGGACATGGCCATCACTGATTTATGGTCCTGAGAAGGAAAGCTGGACCTCACCATCACTGATGTTTGTTTCTGAAAAAAGGAAGCTGGACATCACCTCACTAATTTACAGCCCTAAGGTATAGAGACTCCACACCACCAATAGGAACTAATTACAATGGGTTATAGAACCTGGACTTCACAAATAGAAACGAGGGGGAAATCACAAAAAAACCTGCTGACAAATGCTTATGAAGATGCTCAATAAATACCAGCAATAATTAACCATTGGTGTGCAGTTGGAGGGGAAACCCCCACTGTACCCAGCGCGCTGCTTTGCTCACATTTTACCTTTTTTATTACTGAATTAATTAATTGATTGTTGCCTGATATATTGGCTGAGTCAAAGCTCTTTATTCCTTACAACCCCGAGTCCCCAACCGGGCACAGGGCTCTCCAGCCGCTCTGGCACTGATGATGGCCCGAAGGAAAGGGAGAGCACAGGAGAGAGCGAGAGCAGGAGATCGGGAATCAGGGATCGCAGTCCCAGCGCCCAGTCCCGCTCCGCCGGGCCGGGACCGCTCCTGCAAGAGAAAATGGATCCGCGGATCGCGGGGCTTCCCCCGCCCTGCGCCGCCGGGATCTGCCCGGCTACTAGTGACGTCACGAATAACTCGGGCTGCCATTGGCAGGCAGCAAAGAGCAGCGCCAATGACGGGGCCGGAGGCCGCTCTGGGGCGGGGCCGGGGCTGTGGGCGCGGCCGCAGGGATCTCCTTGGCCTTCCCTCAGGCACAGAGGAAATTCCATCCTCTCCTTGTCCTTCCTCCCGCAGACAAGGAATGTGGGAAAGGCTTCAGCTGCAGCTCCAACCTTGTCACCCACCAACGCATCCACACTGGAGAGGGGCCCTATGAGTGTCCCCAGTGTGCCAAGAAGTTACACAGTAGCTCCAATCTCTTCAAGCACCAGCGGATTCACACAGAGAAGCCCTTCTGCTGCCCCAACTGCGGGAAGGGCTTCAAGAACAACTCCACTCTCATCAGCCACCAAAGGATCCACACCAGGGAACAGCCCTATGAGTGTGAGCAATGTGGAAAGAGCTTCAGCCGGCGCTCCACCTTGATCCACCACCAGAACATCCACGCTGAGGAAAGGCCGTACAAGTGTGGGGAATGTGGGAAGGGCTTCAACCGGAGGTCCCAACTGATCATCCACCAAATGATCCACACTGGGGAGAGGCCCTACAAGTGTTCCCAGTGTGGGAAGAGGTTTCAGACCAGCTCAGATCTCCTCAAGCACCAGTGGATTCACACAGAGGAGAGGCCCTTCCGCTGCCCTGAATGCAGGAAGGGCTTCAAGTGCAACTCCCACCTCATCACCCACAGGCGCATCCACACTGGGGAGAGGCCCTACGACTGTTCCCAGTGTGGGAAGAGCTTCACCCAGAGCTCCCACTTGACCAAACACCAACGGAGCCACCACCTGACTGTGGGAAGAGCTTCATGTGCATCTCAAACATTATCCTCCATCAGAGTACCCACATTTGAAAGAGCTTTGGTGATCCACATTTCCTGTGATCCACACTGAAAAGACACCTGTCCCTCTCCCTGCCCCTGGCAATGATGTTAGGTGGGGTTGAAGAAAGTGAGAGTCTGGCCTTAGCCCTGTTATTGTATTTGATCCCATCTCAGGTCATTGCCAGGAGCAGGAAAGGGACTCTTTCTCTCCCCAAATATGAAGAGTGTCCATTCCAGGCAGGAGGAAATGCATGGCTAGAAAGAGCCAGTTGGTGTTGTGTTGGTTTACCATCTATATGGTTTTTCTTATCCCTTCTGTTATCAATATTGTTTCTGTTCCTATTTGTTCCTTATCTTGTTTCTGTTCCCATTAAATTGTTCTTATCGCAGCCTGGGATCTTTGCCTTTTGTACTTTCAAGGGGAGGCTGGAGAGCAGCGAGCAGTGGCACGGTTTTAGTGGGAGCACAAAATCGGGGAATCCCATTCCCAAACCCCGGCCCATGGAAACCGAGCATCCCAGCTGCTGCCAGCCCTGGCTGCCCTGGAACAGCCTTGGGAGCGGGTCCCTGGCTGGGGCTGTGGGAACCTCTTCCCTCTGGTGCCCAGGGACAGGACTGGAGGGAAGGGCTGGAGCTGAGTTGGGGCAGGTTGGGGTTGGATGTGAGGAAAAGGTTTTTCCCCCAGAGGCTGCTGGGGCACTGACCAGGCTCCCAGGGAAGGGTCCCAGCTCCAGGGCTCTGGGAGCTCCAGCAGCGTTTGGACAGCGCTGCCAGGCCCAGGCTGGCATTGTTGGGGTGTCCTGTGCAGGGCCAGGAGTTGGACTCGAGGAACCTGGAGACCTCCCAGGGCTTTCTGGGGATGCTAAAGAGCCCTGTGCCCAGAGGCAGTCACAGCCATTCCATGGGGACATCCCAGGGCACCTTGGGTTGCAAAGGCACCCATCTGTCACAGGCACTCATGGGGGCTCCACGGTGACATCCCAGGAGTCCCCAGGCTGCCAAAGAGCCGGGATGTCCCAGACACTCCCAGGGGTTCCTGTCATGGGCAGAGCAGGAGCTTCAGGCAAAAGCTTGATTTCTTCATTGGAGAAACTCCTGCTGAGTTATGGGGTGGAGAAATGACACAATGTAGTCACCACAGATCGTCAAACCCCTCCAGGAGGCCTAGACTTTTAAAATTCCATCTAAGCAAGGAGACTGGGAATGTCTGGATCTAATACCAGCCCCAGACTTTATCAAAAGTTTATGTATAAAGGATTGGAAAGAGGGAAATTAACTGAAATGCAATTTGTCCCACAGGGTTAAAGACTGAATACCAGATATATTTATATAAATTCAGCTATGATTGATTTTAATCAGGATTAGAAAGAAAAATTTATTTACATCACCGAGTAAATTTTAAAAAAGAGCTAGTTACTCCAGAGTATAGGAGCTAAATAATTATCAGAATATAGTGCTCTAGGAAACAATTTGGTAATAATTAGGGCCTTGATGGAGGTTTTTGAGCCCGTTTCATGAAGAGCCTCCTGCTCCAGCAGGAACTGCCTTTCCTGTGCCAGGACCAGGGCAGATCCCGCTGCAGGAAAAGCCCCAGGCCAGCCCCAAGACAGTGAAGGCCTCGGGCACAAGTGCAGAGTGCCGTGCTGGGAGCTGTGCCAGGGAGAGCCTGAGGCACCAAAGGCACCTTGGCAGCAGCAGCTGCTCCCAGGCCATGGCCACAAGCCTCCCTTGGCAGCCCGGCCTGGTGGCCAGCACTGCAGAGCTGCTGCTGCTGCTTCAGGGCTCCTTTCTGCCTGGGCTCTGCCCCAGCCCACAGAGTGTGACCTCAGCCCTGAGCCTGGCACAGCCGCTGCGCCTGAGCCCTGCAAAGCCTCAAGGTCACCTGGGCCAGCCTGGCTCTGTCAGCCCCTGGGGAAGGCAGGGCCAGCAAAGGCCAGAGAAGGGGCTGCCTTTGCCTGCTGCATGTGGGCTCCAGCAGAGACAAGGAGGAGTCAAGGCAGTGCATGGAGTCCAGGGAGCAGCCCCTTCTCCCCATGCAATCCTGGAATGGTTTGCATGGGAAGAGCTCTGCAGTGCTCATCTCCTCCAAACCCCCGCCATGAGCAGGGACATCTTTGAGCAGCTCAGGTTGTTGAGAGCCCTGTCCCAGCTGGACTGGAATGTTTCCAGGGATGGGGCATTGACCACCTCCCTGGGAACCTGTCCTGCTGGATCACCAACCTCACCATCAAAAATTTCCTCCTTATCTCTTCTTATCTGAACCTCCCTTCCTTTAGTTTAAAACTACCACCCTTTGTCCTATTGGGACAGGCCCTACTAAAACCTCTGTCCACCCTTGCATTTCCCATGGTCCAGGTTTCCATGGCAGTTGCCCCATGCCAGGTGACCCAGGGGTGGTGTCCCAGTGAGGGCTGCCATGGAAACAGTGCCCAGCCCTGACCCTTTCTGTCTGCCTGAGCTGGCCTTTGGCCCTGGCAGTGGCGTTTGCTGCTGGTTCCGCGGTGCCTGAGCAGCCAGTGCGGCACAGGGCAGGTGGCCATGGCACAAGCCCCCAGCAAGGGATCCCCTCTGGCTCTGGGCACTGACACCAAGCCCTGGGTTGCAACCTGGGCCATGGCATTGCCATGGAACCTGGACCATGGGAATGCAAGGGTGGACAGAGTTTTAGTAGGGCCTGTCCCAATAGGACAAGGGTGGTAGTTTTAAACTAAAGGAGGGAGGTTCAGATAAGAAGAGATAAGGAGGAAATTTTTGATGGTGAGTTGGTGATCCAGCAGGACAGTCCCAGGGAGGTGGTCAATGCCCCATCCCTGGAAACATTCCAGTCCAGCTTGGGACAGGGCTCTCAACAACCTGAGCTGCTCAAAGATGTCCCTGCTCATGGCGGGGGTTTGGAGGAGATGAGCACTGCAGAGCTCTTCCCATGCAAACCATTCCAGGATTGCATGGGGAGAAGGGGCTGCTCCCTGGACTCCATGCACTGCCTTGACTCCTCCCTTGTCTCTGCTGGAGCCCACATGCAGCAGGCAAAGGCAGCCCCTTCTCTGGCCTTTGCTGGCCCTGCCTTCCCCAGGGGCTGACAGAGCCAGGCTGGCCCAGGTGACCTTGAGGCTTTGCAGGGCTCAGGCGCAGCGGCTGTGCCAGGCTCAGGGCTGAGGTCACACTCTGTGGGCTGGGGCAGAGCCCAGGCAGAAAGGAGCCCTGAAGCAGCAGCAGCAGCTCTGCAGTGCTGGCCACCAGGCCGGGCTGCCAAGGGAGGCTTGTGGCCATGGCCTGGGAGCAGCTGCTGCTGCCAAGGTGCCTTTGGTGCCTCAGGCTCTCCCTGGCACAGCTCCCAGCACGGCACTCTGCACTTGTGCCCGAGGCCTTCACTGTCTTGGGGCTGGCCTGGGGCTTTTCCTGCAGCGGGATCTGCCCTGGTCCTGGCACAGGAAAGGCAGTTCCTGCTGGAGCAGGAGGCTCTTCATGAAACGGGCTCAAAAACCTCCATCAAGGCCCTAATTATTACCAAATTGTTTCCTAGAGCACTATATTCTGATAATTATTTAGCTCCTATACTCTGGAGTAACTAGCTCTTTTTTAAAATTTACTCGGTGATGTAAATAAATTTTTCTTTCTAATCCTGATTAAAATCAATCATAGCTGAATTTATATAAATATATCTGGTATTCAGTCTTTAACCCTGTGGGACAAATTGCATTTCAGTTAATTTCCCTCTTTCCAATCCTTTATACATAAACTTTGATAAAGTCTGGGGCTGGTATTAGATCCAGACATTCCCAGTCTCCTTGCTTAGATGGAATTTTAAAAGTCTAGGCCTCCTGGAGGGGTTTGACGATCTGTGGTGACTACATTGTGTCATTTCTCCACCCCATAACTCAGCAGGAGTTTCTCCAATGAAGAAATCAAGCTTTTGCCTGAAGCTCCTGCTCTGCCCATGACAGGAACCCCTGGGAGTGTCTGGGACATCCCGGCTCTTTGGCAGCCTGGGGACTCCTGGGATGTCACCGTGGAGCCCCCATGAGTGCCTGTGACAGATGGGTGCCTTTGCAACCCAAGGTGCCCTGGGATGTCCCCATGGAATGGCTGTGACTGCCTCTGGGCACAGGGCTCTTTAGCATCCCCAGAAAGCCCTGGGAGGTCTCCAGGTTCCTCGAGTCCAACTCCTGGCCCTGCACAGGACACCCCAACAATGCCAGCCTGGGCCTGGCAGCGCTGTCCAAACGCTGCTGGAGCTCCCAGAGCCCTGGAGCTGGGACCCTTCCCTGGGAGCCTGGTCAGTGCCCCAGCAGCCTCTGGGGGAAAAACCTTTTCCTCACATCCAACCCCAACCTGCCCCAACTCAGCTCCAGCCCTTCCCTCCAGTCCTGTCCCTGGGCACCAGAGGGAAGAGGTTCCCACAGCCCCAGCCAGGGACCCGCTCCCAAGGCTGTTCCAGGGCAGCCAGGGCTGGCAGCAGCTGGGATGCTCGGTTTCCATGGGCCGGGGTTTGGGAATGGGATTCCCCGATTTTGTGCTCCCACTAAAACCGTGCCACTGCTCGCTGCTCTCCAGCCTCCCCTTGAAAGTACAAAAGGCAAAGATCCCAGGCTGCGATAAGAACAATTTAATGGGAACAGAAACAAGATAAGGAACAAATAGGAACAGAAACAATATTGATAACAGAAGGGATAAGAAAAACCATATAGATGGTAAACCAACACAACACCAACTGGCTCTTTCTAGCCATGCATTTCCTCCTGCCTGGAATGGACACTCTTCATATTTGGGGAGAGAAAGAGTCCCTTTCCTGCTCCTGGCAATGACCTGAGATGGGATCAAATACAATAACAGGGCTAAGGCCAGACTCTCACTTTCTTCAACCCCACCTAACATCATTGCCAGGGGCAGGGAGAGGGACAGGTGTCTTTTCAGTGTGGATCACAGGAAATGTGGATCACCAAAGCTCTTTCAAATGTGGGTACTCTGATGGAGGATAATGTTTGAGATGCACATGAAGCTCTTCCCACAGTCAGGTGGTGGCTCCGTTGGTGTTTGGTCAAGTGGGAGCTCTGGGTGAAGCTCTTCCCACACTGGGAACAGTCGTAGGGCCTCTCCCCAGTGTGGATGCGCCTGTGGGTGATGAGGTGGGAGTTGCACTTGAAGCCCTTCCTGCATTCAGGGCAGCGGAAGGGCCTCTCCTCTGTGTGAATCCACTGGTGCTTGAGGAGATCTGAGCTGGTCTGAAACCTCTTCCCACACTGGGAACACTTGTAGGGCCTCTCCCCAGTGTGGATCATTTGGTGGATGATCAGTTGGGACCTCCGGTTGAAGCCCTTCCCACATTCCCCACACTTGTACGGCCTTTCCTCAGCGTGGATGTTCTGGTGGTGGATCAAGGTGGAGCGCCGGCTGAAGCTCTTTCCACATTGCTCACACTCATAGGGCTGTTCCCTGGTGTGGATCCTTTGGTGGCTGATGAGAGTGGAGTTGTTCTTGAAGCCCTTCCCGCAGTTGGGGCAGCAGAAGGGCTTCTCTGTGTGAATCCGCTGGTGCTTGAAGAGATTGGAGCTACTGTGTAACTTCTTGGCACACTGGGGACACTCATAGGGCCCCTCTCCAGTGTGGATGCGTTGGTGGGTGACAAGGTTGGAGCTGCAGCTGAAGCCTTTCCCACATTCCTTGTCTGCGGGAGGAAGGACAAGGAGAGGATGGAATTTCCTCTGTGCCTGAGGGAAGGCCAAGGAGATCCCTGCGGCCCCGCCCACAGCCCCGGCCCCGCCCCAGAGCGGCCTCCGGCCCCGTCATTGGCGCTGCTCTTTGCTGCCTGCCAATGGCAGCCCGAGTTATTCGTGACGTCACTAGTAGCCGGGCAGATCCCGGCGGCGCAGGGCGGGGGAAGCCCCGCGATCCGCGGATCCATTTTCTCTTGCAGGAGCGGTCCCGGCCCGGCGGAGCGGGACTGGGCGCTGGGACTGCGATCCCTGATTCCCGATCTCCTGCTCTCGCTCTCTCCTGTGCTCTCCCTTTCCTTCGGGCCATCATCAGTGCCAGAGCGGCTGGAGAGCCCTGTGCCCGGTTGGGGACTCGGGGTTGTAAGGAATAAAGAGCTTTGACTCAGCCAATATATCAGGCAACAATCAATTAATTAATTCAGTAATAAAAAAGGTAAAATGTGAGCAAAGCAGCGCGCTGGGTACAGTGGGGGTTTCCCCTCCAACTGCACACCAATGGTTAATTATTGCTGGTATTTATTGAGCATCTTCATAAGCATTTGTCAGCAGGTTTTTTTGTGATTTCCCCCTCGTTTCTATTTGTGAAGTCCAGGTTCTATAACCCATTGTAATTAGTTCCTATTGGTGGTGTGGAGTCTCTATACCTTAGGGCTGTAAATTAGTGAGGTGATGTCCAGCTTCCTTTTTTCAGAAACAAACATCAGTGATGGTGAGGTCCAGCTTTCCTTCTCAGGACCATAAATCAGTGATGGCCATGTCCAGTTTTCCAGATGGTGGTCTATCTTCCCTTTCCAGGATTGTCCAGTTTTCCTTCTCAGGATCATCAATTTTTAGCTCGGGATAAGCTCACTTCCTTCTTTTCATCAGATGATTACAATTCCTTCTATATATATATTCTAAAGCTGTAGTTCAAAACCTTTTATTACAAAGCAGCTTAAAGCTTACAGCAATTTTATTTTCAAAGCAAATAATAATACTTCTGCATTATTCTATCCGACATATTAAAAGCCTAAAAAACTCATGCTAATAAAAAAACCCTTAAAACTTATATTGTGAAAAACTTCTAAGCTCACATTGTTCACTTATTGTAGAGGAATTTCTTAGAGAGCAGGGGCATGATTTGTTATGGGACGTAGCCTGAGCTATCCTAAACTAGGCCTCAGATTTGGGCCTGAATTAGGCCTCAGAGTTAGGCCTTGTTAGTAGTGAGCAAGCTTGTGGCGCAGTTAGAAATTACCTTAAGGTGTGCTTGGATTTAATTAATGTAGTTTTAGTAATTTTACCGTAGTGACCTTAAAGTTAAGATTGTTTACATTCCTTTTTAATCTAGTACCAATTAGAAAACACCTGTTCACATAAACTATCTGAGACTGTATATAAACCACCATTTTGAAGCAATAAAGGGAGAACATATGATATAACCAAATTGGTTGGACCTGTGTTGCTCTGTTCAGCCTCCCATGGAAATACCCTGATGATAAATGGCGCCACGAACAGGGACCTTGCTTAAATGCTAACTTGTTTAAATACGATTTCTTGTTTAAATACGATTTTTCTGTTTAAATACGATTTTTTGTTTAAATACGTTTTTTGTTTAAATACGTTTTTCTGTTTAAATACGTTTTTTCTGTTTAAATACGTTTTTGATTTCACCTTATGCGGTGAAACTTTGAAGAAGAGAGTTTAGAAGTCTCTGAGCTTATCTCCAGACCTGCCGGAGTTCCGGAGCCAAGCGGCCCCCCCCTGGACCAGTGGTGAGCAGGACTTGCGGAGATGAACTGACTCAGAGCTGGGAGGCTGAAGGCGTGATTCGCTCCGTTTTGCCCAGGGTGAGACAGCGGCACGCCGTGGAAGGTGAAGGTAAGCGGCCCGCGGGAAAAGAGAGAAAGGAAAAAAGAAAAAATGGATACTGAAATGCTCGCGGCCAGCCGCCTTCTCATCAGTATGCTCTCAAAGAGAGGCGAAAAACTTAAAGAAAGTGAAGTAGAACAGTTGGCCCTGTGGGCCAGGAAGAAAGGGAAATTAAGCAATTCTTCACTCGTTTTTTGTGAAGCCGAGTGGAGAGAAATTGGCAATTTGTTGTGGAAAGCCGCGATTGCTGGAGGACGAGAGGGAAAAATAGCTCAAGAACTTGGCGCTGTCTGGCAAAAAATTCTAACTACTTTAGAGACTTTAGTTGCCGAGCGAAAGGCAGCCCAAGCTGCGATCCAAGCTATGGAAATTGGTACGCCGGCAGAATTAACAAATACGCAAAAATCCTCTAAGGTAGCGAGATTTTTTGGCATCAATTCAGCCCATCCGGTGAAAGGAAATGCAGCGCCCGTTTATTCTAACCTGCAAGATGTTATTAGCTCTGCTGAAAACCGCGTGGTCAATGCACAGGAAAAGTCTTTGTCTCTGTCTGGAAAAAATGGAGGAGAACAGGAAGCGCAGCAGCCGCCAGAGTCTGGGGGCGTGGTGAAAGACGAGACAGCAGGCGGGACTGAGGGCGGAGCGGGGCCGGCTCAGGAGACGACACAGGGGGGCGGCGACAAGGGCGGTGACAAGGGCGGTGACAAGGGCGGTGACGAAACCAAAAACCCACCGCCCATCCCCTCACCGGAAGACAAGGCGGTGACGCAGGCGCAGGGAGTTCACGTGACCAAAACAAACATGGCGGCGCCCATGCCCACTTCCGTCGCGGAGTCCTCAGCCACTGCCGTGGATCCCGGGGCCACGGCGCGGCTTGCTAAAAAGACACATCGACCCGTGGCAGCCCAGTGTCCCCTGCCCTCTGATTCTGACTCGGATTCCGACTCAGACCAGGACAGTTCCAGCCCCGATTTTCGCAGCCCATCACGGCGAAAGAAAGAACCGCAGCACGCGCGTGGGCTGCGACACACAGTTGAGAGACTCGCAAAACTATCTACCAGACCGAGTTCTAAGGAAGATCGCATGGCATTGTCAGTCACCCAGCCAAATCCGATTGCAAACAGGTGGTCCAAAATAGTAAAAGATGCCATGAAAGATGGCAACTTTGATATAGCAAGTTCCCTTGCTTGCCCAGTGATTACAGAAAATGCCCAAGCTCGATGGGAGCCTCACGAATGGAAGGTGTTAAGCCAAGCAAAGCAAACAGTTAGCACATATGGAATTAGATCAGAAGCAGCCAAGAACATAATACAATACATTTTCACTGCAGATGTCCTCTGCCCTGCTGACTGCTCAAACATTGCATCTTTGCTTTTAACCCCTTCACAATTTCTCATTTTTGAAAGAGAATGGAAACGTTTAGCGTTTGAAGAAGCGAACAAACACCAAGCAGTTGGAGATCCTTTGTATGCACTCCAGCCTGACATGCTAACAGGGCAAGGACCATATGCTAGAACTAATGTGCAACTGACTTTTCCTATCGAGATCCATCAAATTGCTCAAACATTGGCCCACAAAGCCTTGCTGTTGGTTCCAGACAAGAAGAAGCCTGTTTCATTTTCTAACATCAGGCAGGGAACCACAGAACCTTATGGACAATTTATTGATAGACTGTCTGCTGCCATAAAAGATGCACAAGATTTGCCTCCAGACCTCCAAGAGCATTTGTTTCGCTCTCTGGCTTTTGAAAATGCCAATTCACGTACCAGAGCCATTTTAGCTTCTCTCCCCCAAGGCTGTGCAGTTGATGAGATGCTCGTGCGTGCGACAAGAGCTGAGCAAAACAATCAAACAGCAGCATTTTCAGCAGCCGTGCATGATGCCGTGCATGGTGCCATGGAAAAACAAGGACACATCATTGCAGCTGCTCTGTCAAAAGACCACTCCAGTCATCCTCGCAACAGTCACAAGTCATCATCAAAACAGCAGTGCTATCGGTGTGGTGAAACAGGCCATTTTAGGCGAGCCTGTCATAAAGCAGTGTGGTGTCACAAGTGCAATATAGACACCCATGCCACAGAAGCTTGTCGCAGGTCGGGAAACCTCAAAGCCAGCGCGTCATGCAGGCAGCGCGCCAGGACAGAAATCGATGCCTTGACCCAGAGGACCCCAAGAACGGCTTTTTGGTCCGAAACAGGCCCGCCACGTGGGGAAGCCTCGGCGTGGATGTGGCAACAGCAGTAGATGTCACCTTACACGATAAAGAAGTCAATCTAATTCCAACCAATGTTTATGGTCCAATGTATAGTACAATTTCTTTACTTGGAGGTTTGTTACTTGGAAGATCCTCCACAAGTAAACAGGGTGTAATCGTGATTCCTGGAGTCATCGATGCCGATTACACCGGACAAGTACAAATTATGGCTTATGCTTTACAACCACCCGTGATAATTCCAAAGGGGAGCAAGATTGCTCAAATTTTACCATTTGAAAACATCCTGCCACATCGTCAGCAGCCACGAGAACCAAATGAAAAGCAAAGAAAAGACGGAAGCTTTGGATCAACAGGACATGATGTTTTCTTCACACTAGACCTGTCAAATCGCCCGCACAAAAAGGTACGGCTGCAGCGTGGTTCCCACTGCATCACACTAGAGCCAATGCTTGACACAGGGGCGGACATTTCTATTGTCAATCAGATGTATTGGCCGCCTGATTGGCCTCTGCAAGCTCCACATACCCACGTTGTTGGAGTGGGTGGAATGAAAGTTCCCTCGATAAGCAGGGATCCCATTAGCATCATTTTTGAAGACAATCAAGTTATTGTGGCTCAACCCTACGTCATGTCTCTACCCGGAACACTTCCAGGACTGATAGGCAGAGATATACTATCTCAACTTGGCATGGTTCTCACCACTGATCAGCATTTTCCCTGACGGCCACTGCAGTGCAGCCGCCCATTCAGAAAATTACCTGGTTAACAGAAACCCCTGTTTGGGTTGAGCAGTGGCCAATGACTAAAGAAAAGCTGCAAATTGCTGAACAACTAGTGCAAGAGCAACTTGATGCTGGACACATTCGACCCTCTGTGAGTCCATGGAACACGCCAATTTTTGTAATTCCCAAAAAATCAGGAAAGTGGAGACTGTTGCATGATCTAAGAAAGGTCAATGAACAAATGCAAGCAATGGGTGCCTTGCAACCTGGCCTGCCAGCACCAACTATGTTACCTCAAGGGTGGAACATCGTTGTCATTGACCTAAAAGACTGTTTCTTTACCATCCCGCTTCATCCACAAGACATTCAACGCTTTGCCTTCACTGTGCCATCTATCAATAGAGCAGCTCCAACAAAACGATATGAATGGACTGTTTTACCTCAGGGCATGCGCAATTCTCCCACAATGTGTCAGTTGTTTGTTGATTGGGCTTTGCAACCAATCAGACAGCATTTTCCCAATGCAATGATCTATCACTATATGGATGATATCCTCATTGCCACCAAACAGCCGTTAGCAGAAGCAGACTTAAATTGGTTGTTTTCACAGCTAAAAAGCCATGGACTGATTGTAGCACCAGAAAAGATACAGCGATCGGCTCCTTGGAAATACTTAGGCTGGCTGATCACAGACGCACAAATTCGGCCACAAAAAATCACCTTGCATGCCAACATTTCCACCTTGTATGATGCCCAGAGACTCTTTGGAGACCTGCAATGGGTTCGCACCATTGTAGGAATTACCAATGATGATTTACAACCCCTTGCACCATGGCTTCGAGGCAGTGATGCAAACAGTCCCCGAGAGTGCACCCCTGAGCAACAAGAAGCTTTAATTCGAGTGTCAGAGAAACTGCAACGTGGTTGGAGCGCTCGTCGTATACTACATCTCCCACTGTCACTTTTTCTTTCTAACGCTGATGCCTGTCCACTTGCCATTGTTCTTCAATGGAAAAAGAAAAAGGGGGAACACCGATCTAAGCCTGGCTCAACAGCAATCCTGTTAGAGTGGGTGTTTTTACCTGTGCAACCAAAGACTCGTGTCATGACCAGAACAGACGCTCTTGCTGCGTTGATAAGAAAAGGCAGAGACAGAATTATAGAGATAGATGGGGAGGAACCAGCAGACATCAGTATTCCTGTGAAAAATGAAGATCTAGAATGGCAACTAAGACAATCTGTCGCTTTGCAAGAAGCACTGTTAGGGTTCACAGGTGTGATCCACAACCGACAACCAAAAGGCCCGATGTGGAAGTTGGTTCAGAGTCATCAGTGGCTGGAAAGACCATTGTGTTCCTTGAAACCAGTTGTTGGGAGAACTGTCTTTACTCATGCCAGTCGCAAAACAAAGAAGGCTGTGTGTGTTTGGCAACAGCAAGGAGAATGGAAGCAACATATAATCAAGAATAAACCAGGAGACAGTCTTCAAACCCTTGAACTGAGAGCAGTGTGTTGGGCGTTCCAGACTTGGGACAAAGAACCACTCAATGTTGTTTCAGATTCTCTATATGTAGTTGGAATTGTGCAGAAGATTGAAGATGCACTCATCAGGTCAACTCAAAATCAGCGCCTTGGAGAATTGTTCCTGTTCTTGCGAAGCGTGCTGAGGCAGCGTCAGCACGTCTTCTGTGTCATGCACATTCGGAGCCATCTATGCAACAGTGGTTTAGGAGAAGGCAACGCGCGGGCAGATGCTGCCGTCAGCTGCCTTGTCCATGTCCCTCCACAGAATGAGTTTGAGAAGGCTCGCAACAGTCATGACACTTTCCACCAAAATGCTAGGGCCCTGCACCGACAATTTCAGATCTCCCTGAATGATGCCCAAGGGATTGTGCGTGCCTGCCCTCAGTGTAGCCATCATGGGCCAGGCCTTGGCCTAGGCACAAACCCAAGAGGGTTGAAAGCTTTAGAATTATGGCAGATGGATGTAACCCATGTTCCAGAGTTTGGGAGATTGAAATATGTCCATGTCACGATAGATACCTATTCTAAATTTATCTGGGCCACAGCACAACCAGGGGAAAAGGCTTTGCATGTTGAGAGACACCTGTCTATCTGCTTTGCTGTGATGGGTGTGCCTGTAGAGATCAAAACCGACAATGGTCCGGCCTATGCCGGTCAGCGAATCGCCAGATTTATGCAGACATGGGGGGTGAAGCATACCACCGGAATCCCCCATTCCCCCACAGGCCAAGCCATTGTAGAAAGGGCCAATCGTACCTTGAAAGAATACCTAGCAAAGCAGAAGCAGAATGGTGAGGTTGATGTAGCTAGTCGATTGTCTAAGGTATTGTTCACTCTAAACTTTTTATGTTTAGCAGAAGGAAGAGAAGAACCTGCAGTCATGATACATCATTATACAGTGAAAGAGGGAAGACCACAGGCGATCCCAGGACTTTATGTCTATCATAAGAACATGCAGACGGGTAAATGGGAGGGACCCAGTCCTGTTTTGTTTAATGGTCGTGGATACATGTGTGTTTCCACAGGAAAATCAAGATCTGTCTGGGTGCCGAGTCGATTCACTCGTGCGTGTCCTCAATCAGAGATACCAGCTAACGGTGATAATAACAGTGCCGACGGCGACTTACCTGGAGAGCCTTGTGACAACCCTCAGACTGCTGAAAACTAACTTTGTTAAGAGCAGAGAAATAATTATATAGCTACAGTTGTTAAGTTTAATTGTTAAATTTAGTAGTTAAGTTGTGTTTAAAGTTAAGTTTAGTGTTAAGTTGTTTTTTAGTTAATTAGAGGGTTTTTTTGTAATTTTTATATATAAAATTAGAAAAGATAACCAGAGAAGATAAACAGAATGTTAGGATTTCAAGTGATCATTATAATTAACATCATTGCTTCAACAAGAGGGGTGTCAGAATTGCTTAACATTGACTCAAGACAAAATATGTGGGTCACCTGGGCCAATCAAACTGGGCAAGACTCATTTTGTCTGTCCTTGACCACGCCATCTAATCCTTTTCATACTTGCCTGATCGGAGTCCCAGTGAATTCCATGTCAGATTTTAAAGCTCTGACTCAAGCCAAAATTAATCCAAAAAGTGCTCTGGGAGCCCAAGCTGTTGCTATCGCACAAAATCTTAAAATCACCAGTACTGGACCTCAAGAACTTGACCTCATGGGTTCTGTGCCAGGCAATTATTGTTTGGTTTTTGGTCGTTTTTTTTTAAATTCAAGTTTACTAATTATAAAAGAAGAATGGGCCAGAAGTAGCGACACTTGGGTGTCTCCAAAATCCCCATTGTATTATAATAATTCTGAATATTGCAACAATTGGACTGCATCTATAACACCGGCAAAGGGTGTTGCAGAAAGACTGCCACCAGGAATCTTTCTCATTTGTGGAGACAGAGCCTGGTCTGCAATACCTCGAGGAGCTGTAGGCGGCCCATGCTATTTTGGCAAACTGACAATATTTGCTCCTAGCATTCATCAGGTTCTTGGATTACCCCACAAAAACCAACGAGTCAGGCGCAGTGTCATTCAACTAAATAGTGATTGCATTGATAAAGTAGAGTTATGGAGCCGTGCAGCTGTCATATCAGCATCATTTCTTGCCCCAGGAGTTGCGTCAGCACATGCTCTCACGCAACTGAAAACCTTAGCCTGTTGGGCAGGAAAGCAAATGAATATAACATCTAACTTGTTAAGTGAACTCGCTGCAGATATTAGCGACATCCGCAATGCAGTTCTCCAAAACAGAGCTGCCATTGACTTTCTCCTTCTCTCCCAAGGGCATGGATGTGACGAGTTCGCCGGCATGTGTTGTATGAACTTATCCGACCATTCTCAATCGATTTACAAACAGCTGTCACAGCTAAAAGATAACATGAAAAAGCTTGTAGTTGTTGGCACTCCGTTTGACAATTGGCTTAGTTCATGGGGTTTTACTGGATGGATTAAAGATTTAGTTCATTTTGGTATTATAATTTTTGTTGTTATTGTAGTTGTTTTAGTTATTGTGCCTTGTTTATTGCAGTGTATGCAAAAATTAATTAACCGTTCTTTTAACTCAATTTGGGTAATGCAAAAAGAAAAAGGGGGAATTGTAGAGGAATTTCTTAGAGAGCAGGGGCATGATTTGTTATGGGACGTAGCCTGAGCTATCCTAAACTAGGCCTCAGATTTGGGCCTGAATTAGGCCTCAGAGTTAGGCCTTGTTAGTAGTGAGCAAGCTTGTGGCGCAGTTACAAATTACCTTAAGGTGTGCTTGGATTTAATTAATGTAGTTTTAGTAATTTTACCGTAGTGACCTTAAAGTTAAGATTGTTTACATTCCTTTTTAATCTAGTACCAATTAGAAAACACCTGTTCACATAAACTATCTGAGACTGTATATAAACCACCATTTTGAAGCAATAAAGGGAGAACATATGATATAACCAAATTGGTTGGACCTGTGTTGCTCTGTTCAGCCTCCCATGGAAATACCCTGATGATAACTTATAAGGAAGCAAAATATTTGTCCAAAAGCTTCTTTTCATGCTTTTTCCGTTTGTTCATTAAAATTCATTTTTTATAACTGTTCTTTGGCCTCTTTCCACACATTTCACAGCCACAACTACACAACCCCACATTTCACAGACAGAAAGGCAAAAGAAACAGCTAAAGGTGAGGTAATTACTGAAACAGTGGAAACAGCCTTAATTCCAGATGGACAAATTTCCATTGAAGGTAAGCCAAGGTATAATAAAAAGGACAAGAGACGTATTGAAAAGGAGAATGGAAGTTATAACCAGGAGGGGTGGGCTATTACAAATGAAGGGAAAGGAAGGCTTGTGATCCCCTCTTACATGCTATGGTCATTAGTGAGAGAGGAAAATGAGAAAACACATTGGGGAATAGATGCCCTGTACAATTATTTGAAAGATAGAATCATAGCCAGAAATTTGCCAAGTACAGTAATTCAGATGACTTGCCAATGTAGCCTTTGCCTTCAAACTACACCCAAAAATATTCCTAAACCAAAGGTTGGGCAAATTGGGAAAGGATATGGACCTGGGCAGCAATGGCAAATTGATTTTTGAGAACTACCCAGGAGAGGAGGGTATCGATACCTATTGGTGTTTACAGATACCTTTTCAGGGTGGCCAGAAGCTTTCCCTACCAGAACTGCCAAAGCACAGGAGGTAACCAAAGCATTGTTACAGGAAATAATACCACGTTTTGGAGTCCCAGCCACAATGTCCTCAGGTAGGGGGCCACATTTTATTTCAAAAATTGTGCAGCAAATTAGCCGCCACCCAGGCATAGACTGGGAACTTCACATTCCACATCATCCTCAGTCAAGTGGCCAAGTAGAGAAAATGAATCATTGGATTAAACAACAAATTATATGACTGGGACAAGAGGCAAAGTTACCTTGAACTCAGGCTCTTCCATTAGCATTGCTACGGGTTTGGACCAAACCAAGAATAAAAGAAGAACTAAGTCCCTTTGAAATATTGTATGGAAGGCCATATGGAATTCAAGAAAGGACAACACCCACTCAGGTAGGGGAAGAAACCCTACACAGATATAGGATGGCCCTAAACAAACCACTTAGGGAAATTGAGGAACATGTGGCTGGGGCTCGAAGCAGAGAATTAGATGGGCCAGTACATCATATACAGCCTGGGGATTATGTGTATGTGAAGGCTTTTGCAGAAAAGACTCTGGAACCACAGTGGGAGGGACCACTCCAAGTGCTCCTCACCACCTTTATTGCAATCAAAATCAAGGAACAAAGCACCTGGATCCATCACTCCTGAGTGAAGAAGGCTCCTGAGGAACTTTGGAAGGTTATACTGGGTGACAATGAACTGAAATTAAAACTTTCTCAGGAAAATAAATACAGTGTGGGTGGAATGATAAGTATAGTTTTAACAACTCTCCCAAGAATAGAAAGGTTTGTAGTTGTAATGGATAATCAGGTAGATATAGCCTGGAGAGTTGTGGCATTTGTGACCATGGCTATAGCCACAGCTAAGGCAGCACCACTTGTACATAATGTGACTGGTACATATGAGTGCCAAGGGAAAGCTTAAGATTTTTACTCCCGTGAGTCTCTGAGTCAGGTGTTAAAAGTTACAAATGGAGCTGTGTGGGAAGGAAGAAATGTTTGGGGATGTGAATATGTGTTTATCCAGGATGGATTCCATGGATCTCATCAAGAACCCATGAAACCTTCTCAAATTTCTCCTGAATGCCGTGACAAATGCTTAACCAATTTTTCTGAGTTTAGACTCAAAATAGAAGGTTGTGCAATTAGGGATTTTAAAATTGACTATAATATAACTCAAGTTTACACTGACCCTCAAAAAGATGAGGTTAAGATAACTCGACCAGTGCCAACACTGAGACACCACAGCTACTCAAATCACTTTAGAACCCATAACTCCTATAATTACCAAAATTGGGTCATATGCTGTTAAGGAGACAGGAATTCAAAAATTGCTAGTTAATCCAACATGGTCACTAAAACAGGTAGAGATGGCAATGCAAGTGAATGCCTCTGACATTTAACCCGAGTGTGCTCCATTTTTAAAGACGTCTCTTACCAATTGGACCACTTGGCTGCCGAGGCGTGTGCCTTACATGTCCAGACAGAAGAGAGACCTCACTGGGTTATTTGGAACAGGACTAGGGGTTTTAAACACCATGGATTCAGAAGTATTAATGAACAAATTGATGGTAACGGGCAGTGATATGGTTAAATTGCAACAACCTCTACAATCTTCCTTATTGGCATCAGGTACCAGCCAGTGGAGGTTATCAAAAATAACTTATTATTATTATTTTTATTATGATATTTTTATATTATATTTAATTATTTTATACATTTATTTCTATATTTATATTATATATTTAATATATTTATATATTTTAAATAATTTATCTTTTATATTTTTGTATTTATATATCTTTATATTTCTATATTATATATTTTATATGTTATATATATTTCATATATTGTATATTATCTATATATTTATTATATAATATATATTTATTTTATATTTATTGTATATTATATTAATATTACATATTAATATACCATATTTATTATGTTATTTATTTATTTTATTTATTATAACTTTTAATTTATTATTATTATATTACCAGAATGGGAAAACATAGAAGACCAGGGTCATGAATAAAAAAAATGAATAAAAAATAATAACACTGAATAATTAATAATAATGAATAATAACGAATAAATAATAATAATATAAATATTATATAAAATAATAAAAATAAAGAATCATAAAGAATAATAACGAATAAATAATAAATATATAAAACATTATACAAAATAATAAAAATTATAATGACTACTAATGAATAAATAGTAATAATAATATATAAATATTATATAAAATATTTTTGCTTTAGGGCTAAATCAGGAGGGGACCATACTCTATCCTTCTGAACAGAGAATGTGGGCACAGAAAGTTGAAGGAAGGTCATGAACCATTTATATAGAATATTGTTCAATGAGGGAACAATTGGGGTTTATATGTGAAGGCAATGTAGGTGATGATGAATTTAAAATTATTTATTTTATATAATTTTTAATTTTTTTTTATCCAATTTCCTATCAGCAACGGTCGTATTGTACCACCATATAGACGAACTTGACTACTGTGCAAGAAATATCTCCTGTGCCTATAGGGATGAACTTAATTTTGGTTGCACAATTATTGAAACAGAATGAATTAAAGGAAATTCTTAAAGAAATTAGAGATGAAGGAAAGAGAACTTTGATTACAATGCACCATGATACAGAGACTATATGGAGAGTATTTAAAAGGTTAGAAGAAGGCCCATCCCATCATTGGTGGGATGTGCTTTTGGGTGGTCACCAACAGCGACTGGCTTGGTCAATACCTTGGTTCATCAAATTATTGTTTTGCTTATCTTAGTTGATATAAGTTTGATCTTGTCTGTGATAATACTTGCTTGGAATTGGATAATGCTGCAGCAAGCAGCAGCTTTAATTTCAAAAACAAGAGCATATGCTATGGTTTTAAGGGGCACCGACTGCACAGCTTGGCTAGGTGAAGCAGAATCTATACATTAGTAAAAGAATTTACTGACCTTGAAGAAGGAGTGGGGAAATTATCATGATTTTAAAGAATTAAGATATTAGCTAAGGGTTGGAAGCAATTCATGTTGATCAGGATGTAAGTTAGATAAGCAAACAATAAGTTAATGATTATCAGATGCTTTAACTAGGGCTAATAGATATATTGTTTGCCACTATGAGTTCATTCTAATATTGTTTATAGAAGGAATGGAGTAAGTGAACCGTTAGAACAGATTGAAACCAGTAGAACAATGGCCAGCACCTGGACTTTATATCAATCAATCACAAAGCAGAGGACCTTGGATTGTGCCAGAGGCTCACAGAGACCTGATGAAGACATTCCTTACTAAATCCTTCAAGACCACTGACCCAATTTGAGACCACTGACCCAATTCAAGAGAAGAATTACTCACACATGAAGGACTAATAGCCTCATATTAATATAGAGTGGGGATAGGAGATGCTGGGGTTATGTACATGTATTGTGGGTAAGACTTTGGGAAATAAATAGAAAGCAAGGAACCTTGTACGGGGCAGCCATGTTTCTAGGGGACTACCACTGTGCAGCCTGCTGGCATCTTAAAAAACACACCACTTCCTAACTTGAACTAGTTAGAGACTTTTGGCCCATTAACATATTGGTTAACGACTCACATTGTTGAGCCAAGGCCTGATGGAATCCCGCTCAGTGTAGGATTAGCTGGAGCTGGCAGCTGGGTCCTTGAAGGCCTCCCCAAGGCCTTCCCTTGGCAGCCGTGGGCAGGGGATTCATCCACCTTCCTTCCCTGCCCCAGACCTGTTTTGAGCACTGTGTGGGCACAGATTCCCTTCTCTGTTTCCGTCCTCAAGTGTGATCCCAACTGGGTCAGTGGGCTCATCCCTGAGCTGCCAGTGCCTCACAGGCTGCAGGGCTGCAGGTGCTGCTGCTCGGCCACCCCACGGCACTGCCAACAGCAGCAGCAGTGCCAACACCAGCAGAAATGCCAACAGCAGCACCAGCAGCAGCAGCAGGTACAGCAGGTGCAGGTGGAGCAGCAGTTTCCTCTCAACTGTCGCTGTGCCTGCACTGCCGCCCCTCCCGCTGGCACCAACATTCTCTGCCTGCCCGGGAGACAGCCCTGGAATCCGCCGGTGGGGTCCCAAACCCATGGATTCCACACATGGATTCCTTGAGCCGTGGAATCCTGGGGCCCTGGGCACCCACAGATTCTGGCGCCCAGCTTGGATGTGAAGAGAATGCAGTGAAATGAGGTTCCTGAGGAGGCTCTGCCCTTCAGGAATGGTCTGGATGGTTTCAGTCAATTGCCCGTCTCTTGTCTCTTTGGAGGCAGTCTTCTCCTGTTCAGTCCTTCAGATTCTTGCTCCCTGATTCTTCCACTTGGCAAAACATACTCCAGGTATGCTCTAAAGTGTCAGGAGTGCCACGGCCCTATCCCTCTCCCACAGCCCTGCAAAGCCAGAGGTGGAACTGGCTTTTGATTTTGTGTACATCTATTTATCCCTTTTGGAATGGATGGTTCTCATTCCTTGTTGATGTTGCAAAGCTGAGGTACCCACAGTTGTCACCCAGGAGCCTGTGATCCATTCCACTGAAGTTATTTCATTGGAATCCATTTTGTTTTGAGGTGGTTCAGAATTCCCATTTTCTGCTGAAAAACACTGGACTAAATGGTGCAAATGGTTTTTGCCGGAGAGGCTTGATGAAAAACCCACATTATAATCATGAGCATAGCCTCTTGAAGAAAGTGATAGTACAGGCTGAACCTTTGTCTTCAAATGGGGGGGTTGGAATGCAGATATGATGTGGGTTTTTCCTGTTAGTTGTAGTTCTTGATCCTGGTTTATTTGCATTCAAACCCTACAGACTGGCTGGCTTAGCTTGAACACCTGCACAGATGGAGAGATGGCCTCCCATGCTCCCCTCTGTGTAGCTGAGATGGGCAAAAGGAGAGAACAATTTCTCTTTCTGCTCTCCAATCCAGCAGGAAGCTGACAGGGTTACCCCAGAGTTGCAGAGAAGGCTCTGTGGGATGAGCACATGACCTTCTTGAAGCTGTGTGCTCACCCCGAGGCCTGCACAGAGGGCTTGGTCTGGGTGCCTCAGCCTGTTTGGCGCTGCCTCTTGCACCATTCTGGCCATGCTGGCACAGCACTCACTGCTTGCCCAGCGTCCCTGTCACCTGCATTGTCCCTGTTCCTGACCTCTACATGCTGGCAGGAGCAGTGCCCATGCAATGGGACGGAGTGAGACTTGGAAAGAATCCTCTGCAGTTGCCATGAGTTTGAACAGATGTACAACCTCTGCCGTGCCTGGCAAGTGTTTCCTGGCAGCCTGCAGTGCAGCCTCCAATCCCTGGGAGTTCACAGGATGCACTCTGCACTCCAGCATCCATTAATGCATGCAGGGAGTGAAGTGCTTTTCCTGGCATTCCTGCCCAAAATTGGATGGCTTTTAGATTGAATGTTCAGCTTAGGAAAGTTTTGTCCTCATCATGGAAGGGCAGTTATCTGCACTAAGGAAACCTTCTTAGTGCTACACTCTCCATTCCCTGCTTTCCAGCCACAATGTCCACAGCCTCTTTCTGCAACGTCCTCCCCTAAATTTCCTTCTGCTGCCCTGACAGCAGGAAGGGCTTCAAGCACAACTCCACCCTTGTCAGGCACCAGTGCATCCACACTGAGGAGAGGCCCTACGAGTGTCCCCAGTGTGGGAAGAGCTTTTCCAGGAGCTCTCACTTGACCCAACACCAACAGAGGCACCAGTAAGGGAAGCCCTGTGAGTGCCCCGACTGCTGGAAGAGCTTCATGCTCTGCTCCAACTCCATCCCCCCATTGGAGGACCCACATTGGGCAGAGCCCTGGTGACCCACGTTCCCAGTGATCCAGGTTGGGACACTACCTGGCTGGTGGTCTGCACGTCTTCCTTGACCCCCATAGGCACCTGAAAGAAGTCTGTGACAGGAACATCCATCAAGACTTTGTTCAACTTTGGAAATTAATTGGGAAAAGCTGATTTGTTGACAGCCCAAAAAATCTCATCTGCTCTGGCCAGCTTTTCCTTCATGTGGCATCAAGCAATGCTGGGGGATCTTGGAGACCTTTTCCCACCTAAATAATTTCCATGTTTATTCCATCAAAACACCCACAATTGGGGTAAAATAAACAAAATTAAGCAATGAGATTGAAAGCTGAATCATTTTACTGGGATTTGAGTGTCAATTTGGGGTTCAGGAGAATACTCAGCGGGGAATTAGGTGTGTTCTGGGACCACCCAAGCCAAGGGACATGACCGTGATCTTGTAGTTGTTGCAGCAAAATGTGTCCACCTGAGCCTTTCTGTTCTCCAGGAATTCCAGTTGTCTGTTCCAGTCCCTTGCCTGGGTCTCCTCATCCAGGATGTCCCCTGCAAAGTGCCCAAGTTGCTGCTGAAGTGCCCGAGCTGATCCTGCCTGTGGATGTTCTGTGCACCAGCCTCTCCTGGTCAGTTCCATAGGGGCTGAAAGGGTTTTACATACTCCTGGGGAGACTGAGAGAGGCTTTTGCTGCTCTTGGGGCCATTTGTGGTGCTGGGAGAGGGCTTGGGAGCTTTCGGGGGGGGTTGTGAGGGAGTTTTTGGGTTGTGGCAGGACTTCATGGCTTGGAGGGAATTTGGGTGGGTCTTGGGGGAGATGGGAATGGGAGTTTTGGTTTTGGGGCCATTTCTCTTGCAGGCAGTTGTTGTGGGTGCTCTGGGCAGGAGCTGTGGGGTGGTTTGAGGGGTCAGGGAGTGGCTTTGGGGCTGGGATGGGGTTTTTGGGCAGTTTGGTGACTGCCCCCATACCCCCAAAGCTGCCACCAGACCCTACGCCAAAGATGCTGCTGTGGTTTAGGGGCTCCATGTTTGGGTTCATCCTCCTGGCACTGCAGGAGAAGGTGAATGGGGATCCCCAGGGGCTGTGTGTGTCTCTCCCCCAGAGCTTGGGGGAGGACAGTGTCACCATCCCAGTGTCACCATCCCAGTGTCGCCCCCTTTTCCCTCCCCACAGGGCTCCTGGCCCAGCTCCTGCTGCCCCCAGGAGGGAATTTGGGGAGGGGGCAGAGGGGGTGCACAGCCCCCTCTGGGGGATGACCCCGCCCCAGCCCCTTTGTTCAGCACCAAGCTGGGCTTGGGGCCGCAGCAGGAAGAGTCCCAGGGGAAGCAGATCCTGCAGGTGGGACAGGGCTTGGGCTCAGGGCAAGGTCCTGCCCTGCACACCTGGCCCAGGTGTGACCCTGCCCCGGGAAGGGAACGGGACATTCCCATCCCCACAGATCAGGGCTGGCAGCAGCACTTGGAGCACAGACATGGAAATACTGGGAGTGACTGGGACCTCACTGAGGGCTACTGGGAGTGACTGGGAATGATGGGTGTGTGCTGGAGGTAACTGGGATATACTGGGAATGAGTAAGATCATGCTGGGGGCAACTGGAAGAATTCTGGGGACCCTGGGGTAGCTGGGAATGAGCATGCTGGGGGCAACTGGGATATACTGGGAGTGTCTGCAATGATACTGCAGGGGACAACACTTGGAACAACTGGGACCATGTTGAGGACAACTGGGAGCAACTGGGTGCTCCATCCCTGCACAGGGTATAGAAGAGGGCAGAACCAGAGGCCATCAGGGCTTCACAGGGAGCTTTGGGTGTTCCTAAGGGCAAATGAAGCAGCAGCACGGTGGCCAAGACTCGGACACACAATTGTGCCAGTGCCCTGAGCGCTGTAGGGCATTGCCAGGATCCCAGGTGTAGTTGTGGTCTCCACAGCTAAGGAATCGCAGCCCCTGCCTCCGAGCCAGTCAAAAAGCCAACACCAAGGGAGACCAGAGGGAGGACACCCCCCCAGTCTCTCTTGGGCATGGCCGCAAACCAGCCCCTGCTTCTCCTGCCTCCGCCTGTGTTTGGGCTGTGCTGATGGCAGCGCCAGCCAGGTTGTGCTCTGTGTTCCAAAGGCTGTTGAGAGCGGGCATGAGAAGTGCTGTGTGCACAGCAGAGAGTCCTGGAAGGTGCTGGCAAGAGTGTCCTGTGGGAGCAGGGCTCTGGTCTCTGGCTGGGAACAGCCTGGTTTTGCTGCCACGACAGCAGGCAGGACTTGAGGCAGGTGAGGAGGCAGCGGGCAGCTTGTGTTTGTAGAGGGCCTGGGGCTGCACGTCTGAACCTCCAGCTGGGAACACACTTGGGGGAATACGAGCGAGAGCTGGAGTGCCTGTCCTGAAAGGACCAGAAGTAATTCAGCCTTGCCCGTCTTTTTTTAAGAGTGCGTTCCCCAGGAAAGCTTCACATTTGGGGAAAAACCTTTGGGGGAAAGGGACTTGCTTCACAAGGAAAGTGCATTCCAAGGAGCTCCCAGTGAGGTAGATGCAAGTGTCTCCCTTTGGCTCTCTGTGGTCCTTTCAGTCCTTGAGGCCCCTTGCACTTGGCGGAAGGGCAGGGCAAGGGGGCAGGCTGTGAAGAGCAGGTTGGGCATCCACCTGGACCTGCAGAGACCAACCCAAGCACCTGCAGCAGGGTGTGTTACCCCCCTTTGGACAGAGGTGTGAGCAGGAGCAGCTCTGTCCATCTGTGTGCCCCAAAGCTCTCTTTGAGACCTGTGAATTCAAAGACCTTTAGGCACACACTTTTCACATCTCACCTGTCTGCTGTGTTTCAACCCTTGGCAATATGCATTTGCCTTTTGCTTGCTGGAAGCTGCTCTGGCCCAGGGCCAGCACAGAGCTGGGCTCTGTGGGCCAGGATGCATGGAGAGAGTCTCGGCTCATCTTGGTGTCTCCCTGGCCTCAGAGAAGACTTGGAAGTTTTGCCTCCCAAGGCATCCTGCTCATTGACTCTTCCTGTGCATCTTGGAGAGAACAAGGTAGGCATTTCTGGCAGCTTGGCACTAGCAGGCCTTAAAATGGAGGCATGATCTGGATCGAGCCCAGCTGAGATACCCTCAGAGGAGCTCAGCGCTCCTTGCTCTTCTCTGCTGACATGTGAGTGTTTGTCTGGTTTTGGGATGACCCTGGCTGTGTGAGGCGTGCTACATGGACATGACACAGCCAGTCTTGTCCCACTGGGTCCCAGCAGTGCCTCGCAGCAGTCCTGCATCCACATCAGGATGCAGGCCAAGAGAAGTCCTGGAAGCTGAGGCAGCTGATTTTAGGATTGCACGGTGCCTACAGGTCAAGGGCAACAGTTTTCCCTCAAGACACAGCAGTGCTGAGGGCTCTCCCCAGAGCTGCCTGATGCCACCCGCTCCTTGCGGCACCAGTGTCTTTCCTGTGGAATGTTCTACCTCCCCTGAGAGCAAAGAGGGAGCTGGAGAAAGAGCTTGCCAGGCTGCTCTCCATCCTTTACCAGCAGTCCTGGCTAAGTGCAGAAGTCCGAGCTGAGCACAATTGTGCAAATGTGACAGCCGTGCAAAGGCAGGGTCAGTGGGAAGGATGATCCAGGAACCCTAGGCCAGGCAGCCTGAGCTTGCTACTGGGGAAGGCCTTGGAGAAGATCCCCCTGAGTGCCATTCCATGGCACAGGCAGGGAACCAGGGGGTCTTCTGGAGGGTGGGAAAGCTCCTTAGAGAGATGGGAACAGCTGGGGCTACTGGTGGGATGTTGAGGGCTTCTGTGCGGGTGTTTAGGGGGTGCTGGTGTTGGCGGGCGTGTTGGGGAAGGAGCTGTCTGGAAGGTGAGAGGTCTAGGCTGGAACTGGAGTCAGTTTGAAGGCAGCATCTGTGGTTTGGCACAGCTTTGCTTATGGAGGCCAGAAGGAGCATTTGACTTTTGCTGTTAGTGGTCCTGATTCTCCTGCTGGGAAGAAGAGGGGAGAGCTGTGCTTTACTGGCCACTTACATATCAGTACCAGGGAGAAGATTGCGATCTACTCATTTGTTTGGGGTGCTTCTGTAACACAGAGTGGACTTTCATTCCTTGAGAGCTTTTATTCCCTAAGAGAATTAGATATTATCATCCCTTCATAGAGAACCATTTGCAAACCAAAGAATGGCCTTTTTTTTGCCCCTGTGTAGTGTTATGTTTTGTAAAGTGACTCTCAATGGATGACATTAAGGCAAATGAGTTGCTGCTTTGGGATGGGAAGCAAACTTCCGAATCTTTGACATTCTCAGGCCATACCAATTAATTTGGGAAGTCTGCAACTTTTTGGAAGTACTTGCCTTGAGCAACGGGAAGTAAAACTTTCCTGAATTGAGGATTCTTAAATGCCAGATTCTTCTGTCCCTTCACAGCAAAGATGTTTTTGTGCCGCAGGAAATTACTTCTTTGAGAAAAGAATTGCAGCTTGGTGTTGTGTTCTCCCCCCCTGCTCTTTTCAGGCCTGGCTAGCAGCCGCAGGGGGGCTGGGGACAACATATCTCTGGGTCCCGGGAGGTAGGGTAGGTACAAAACCCTTACCGGAGTTTCTGGGGAGCAGTCTCTTGCTTGTGCCAGCTAATGGCAGCATGCAAGCAGGCAAGACACCACACAGCTTCTGAGGGTGCTGATCAGATGAGCTTTATTTGGGGTCCCACACAGGGGGGTGGAGCTTGGCTCCCAAAGGAGAGGCAAGAGGCAAGAAGGCCAAGGCCAGAGCCAGGCCCAGGCCAGGCCCGGGCCCAGAGCCAGGCCCCAGCCAGAGGCAGAGGCAGAGAGGGCCAAGGCCAGAGCCAGAGAGCAGAGAGAGAGCAAAACCTCCTGGTTCAGCCTAATGAGAGAGGTCCCACCAGGGGGCGGATCTAAGGCTTGGACCAATGGGATACTGATAGGGGAGGAGAACACAGCTTAGGAACTAATGGGAACAGAAGGTAGGAGGGATTGGGTAAGCCATTGAGAGAGGATGAGGTGATGGACAGGGGTTACAATGAACACATTCTGGCGAGAGATTACAACTTATACATTTTGGGGGGAAACAGAACAATCATTTAAGAAAGATGAGTCACCACAGCTCGGAATAAGAGCTTCTGACAGAAACCAAGAGTTGCCAGCACTTGCTCCAGGTGCTCCTACCAACAGCCCCTGTAGGAGGGAGCACAGCCCCCAATACATGTTGGCTTTGGCTCCCTCTGGCAGAGAAGCCCCCGGAGCACAGGTCTCTGTGGCTGGAGATGAAACCAGCACTGCCAGGGCTCATTAGGGTGGCAGGTCTGCTTGGGTGGGGACTCTGCCACACCTGCTGATGTCAGTGCTCCCCGGGCCCCAGGGCTCAGAGCAGCATTGGTGCCCTGGCCCACACGTTCCTTGTCTGTGTCACACCCGTGGATTTAGGATGGCCACCAGTCAGGACGTGTCCCAGGGGGGCTCTGCCAGCTGCTGTGGAAGGCCCCATGCCCTTCCTGCTGCGGCTGCGCCGGCAGCCCTGGGGCCTCCTTCTGCTGCCCTGAGCCCGCAGAGCAGGGCAGCGTTTGCTGATGGTTTCAGCCATTCCCAAAGATCCCGTCGGGCTGTCTGAGACACTTGGGGTGAGGGATTCCTTCCAGCCTTGGCCGCTTTGGGTGGGCTGGGGGCTGTCCCAGGGCAGGTGGCAGTGTGTGCAGGGGCCGTTAGTGGAACGTTGGAGCTTGGTCACCATGGCATGGAATGGACAGGGTGTCAAGGGGCCCTTTGTGACACACGGTGACCTAGGTGCTGCTGGTGACACTGCACCCAGAGTGCTTGGAGCACGCGATGGGACAGGACGTGCAGAGTGGTGCTGAGAGGAGCCCCCCCACAGCACACTCGTTCGTGTCCGACCCAGAGCTTTTCCAAGGCGCTATTCCTGCAGCTGACCTCACGGCCAGACTGCAGGACTTGGTGACTCGCAGCCTTTCCGAGGCATCTCTCCTATCCCTGTGGCCTGTGCCTTCCAGGCCAGCCCGTGGGATTGGGTGACCTGAACCTTTTACAAGGAATCTCCTGTCATTGTGGCAGGAGCCCTCAAGACCAGAGTGCAGGACTTGCTGTCCTGCAGCCTTCCTGAGGCATCTCTGTAGCAGGTGCCATCAAGGCACAACTGCACCACTTGTTGACTCTGAGCTCTCCTGAGGCATCTCTCTAGAAGGTGCCCTCGAGGCCAGACTGTGGCATGGCGGGCAGATTTCTCAGCCTCTTCAATGTCATCAGGGGGAAAAAAAAGAAAGGCCCTGGAGCTGCCTCAGCAGAACAGCCTGAAGAGCCGGAGCAGTTCCAGCCACTGCAGGACGGTGAGTGGCAGAGCTTGGTCACCAGGCTAATGACAGCAGCCAGATTGCCCCATCCCATCCCATCCCATCCCATCCCATCCCATCCCATCCCATCCCATCCCATCCCATCCCATCCCATCCCATCCCATCCCATCCCATCCCATTCCATCCTATCCTGTCCAATCCCATCCCGTCCCATCCCCTGCTGTCATGTCCCGTCCCTTCCAATGTCAACACACCCCTGGACAGGATGGAAGAGGGGCTGGGGCTGCCCCCCGCACTGGCCATGCTCCATCCCCTGGGGCATCCTGGGGCTGTCCCTGCCTGGGGAGCACAGGGTTGGGCTCTGTTCTCCGGCCTCTCCTGCAGCCCCTCAGCTCTGGCTGTGCTCCCTCTTTGCCAGATGCAGCCATGGAACGTACGGCAGAGCAGAAGCCCGCCCGTGGCCGCTTCCGCAGAACACTGAAGGTACCTGCAGCCATCCCCAGCCGGGCTGGGCCTGCTGTCACTGCTCGGCCGAGCACTGTGCTTGGAGCACTCCATGGAACTTCCCTGGCATCCCTGTCCTTTGCTTTCCTGCAGATGTTCCGGAAGTTAGTGCCCATTCGTCGTAGAAAGACCAGCACGGCAGCAACTGAGGGCACAGCCGAGCCTGACTCCGGGCTGACCGAGCTCCAGGCAGAGCCTGATGTCAGCCCAGGTTTGGCTGAGCCCTCACAAGACTCAGACACTGCAGTGAATCACAACAGGGCAAGGGCAGTGACTGAGGACGTGGCCATCAGAGACGCCGAAACCAGAGAGACTCAGGGCACTGCAAATATGGGCACCATGCACACTGCCATGATTCATGCTCCCCCTGCAGATCTTCCCAAGGAGAATGCTGTCTCTGCTCAGCAGCAGGTAAGCAGCCTGGGGCCAGGGCTCGAGGCCTGCCAGGATCATGTGTCCCCTCCAACCACGGCCACTGGGCCCCGTCAGCCTTTGAGGCCAGCACAGTGTGGTGGGAAGGGAGGCACTTCTTGGGGAAAGCTGGGGAAGTTGCTGCCTTGGACAGCGCTCCAAGTCTTCCGCATGCCTCCTCCAGGTGCCAGACATTGTCAGGAGCATTCACCAGAGTCTGGCATCCCGTGTAAATTTGGATGCCAGGCTGCGCATGAACATTCTGAGCCTGGCTGAAGAACACCCAGCTGACGTGGTGCTGACCCTCCTGCGCTGTGCCCCAACGTGTGACAGGTACAGGCCCCACCTGCCTTGAGAGCTCAGGGCTCACCAGCCTTTAGGGCCATTGCCCTGCACAGCCTGTACAATGGGGTCTGCCAGACAGGCAGAGAGGTCCAGGACCCTCGGGCCCCTCTGTTTCCCAAGCCTGCTGCCATGCTCCCTCCCCGCCCTTCAGGGCACAGGGGCCCTGTCACCTGAGCCCCTGCAGCTGCACAGGGCATGCTGCTGTGACTGAGACACCCCTGACACAGAGCTCTGATCCCACAGAGCTGCTGCAGTGATGTGGACAGCCATAGGCTCGTCGGGGCCCACGTGGAGAAGGTGCTGCCAACACTGGTCCGTGTAATGGAGCACTGGCCATTATACAGGATGAGCACGTCGGATGGGGACAACAAGGACGTTTTTACCCTGGCTGTGAGTTTCTGGGCCTTTGCTCGCCCCCAGGTCGCCTCTCCAGCAGCTCTCCATCCTCTCCCTGCCTCAGGCGCTGGGCTGAAACCTGGGCTAGGGGCAGGCTCAGGGGGCACCAGGCCTGCGGCTCCCCCCAAGTCTCCCCTGAGGCCCTGCCACATGGACACCTCGGCACTGAGCACTGTCTTGGGCTGCTTCTTTTGCAGGCAACTCTGGCGCTCTGGATGATTGTCCAGGTGCCTCAGTGCTACAAGACCATGCACCTTTATTCAGCCCGCCTGTTTGTGGCTCTGCTCTTCAACGTTGTCCTCAGCACACAGCAGATGCCACCAGAGGAAGTTGAGAACTTCTGGAGAGCATGCCAGGAGGAACAGCGCCTTCCGGAGGAACACCGCCTTCCCAGCAACCCCAACAGGTCCCAGTCCTCCTGTCCTTCCCATGCCCTTGTGGCCAGCACCAGGCTCCCAGTGTGACCTGGGCTTTGCTGTGCACACAGGTTTGCAGTGCAGGCCATGAAGGCTCTGCTCTGCCGCATGAGGTGTGACAAAGCGGTGATGGCAATGGAGCGCAAGCGCGGCTGGGACACGCTGCTGTGTGCTGATACCCAGCACTATGCCGTGGGTCTGCTGGCCAGGTGAGAGCCCCTTCTCCCCGCTGCCCCTGGCAAGTGTGCCCTGTGCCCGGGGTGCCCCACACAGTCTCTGTGGTCCTGGGCCTGAGGGCCTTGTCACTGAGGGATGGCCGAGCAGAATGGAAAAGGCTGGGAGAGGAGGGTGCCCAGAATGGGCTGCCTTGCAAAGAGCTCACATCCCTTCTATGGATGCTGAGGAAAGATCACACCTCTGTAAGTCAGTTCTGGGAAAAGTTTTCCCCTCCCACCTCAGGGTCTTGGTGCCTTTTTCCTCCTGTCAGGGAGATGCGTGGTGACTTGATCCCCTTCTGTTCCCGCATCGCACTCCACCTGCTCCAACTGCTCAGGACAGAGGAGCCATGCTGGGATCTCCCCTTCCTGGCATTCCTTGTGGAGGTGAGCCTGATGGCCAGCACCAGCTTGCTGAGCTGTCTCCCAGCTCTCTGCCCCCTGACAGCCGCAGCTGCCTGGGACGGTGCCCACGCCCTGTGCTGCTGCCTGGGCCTGGCCCTGGCCCTGTGCGGTTCTGGGCTCCTGCCAGCAGGTCCCCTGTCACTGCCCTATGCCTTTCAGGTCCTCGAGTGCCTGCACTTGAAAGAATGTGGTGGCAGCGTTCTGAAGGTCATGTCGAGGTACCTGCACAGCAAGTGCAGGCAGAGGTGTTGCTTGGCACTCCGAGGCCTCGTGGTGCTCAGCAAGGATCCCTCGATGGTGAGAAGGTGGCAGTGGCTGAAGCTGCACTGGGGAAAGCAGCCCTTTGGGCTGGCTGGGCTTCAGGAGCTGAGGCAGCTGCTCCCAGCTCTCCTGCCTCCAGGCTCAGCTGCCTGAGTGCTTTGGGACAGGCCCTGCAGCAGCAGGGTGGGGTTGCACTGCCAGGACAGTGTTAGTGGTGCAGCCGTTCATGGCTCCCAGCCACAGCCTTGTGTTCCATACAGGCCAGACCTATACGCAGCATGTCTCTAAGCCTTCTGGAGCTGCTGAGGGATGAAGACGGAGAGGTGGTCAGAAAGACCCTCTCTGTGTTCATGAATGTGCTCAAAAACAAAGACCACCTGATATCCAGCACCGCCGCCCCAAGCTTGCTGAGCCTCTCCTGCAACTTTTTGAAAATGTAAGGCTCTGTGCCCCCCACCACGGGCACTGGCTGCTGCGTGGAAATCTTGTGCTCGGTGGATTGTCACGCCTTTCCCCATGTGGGCTGGAGAATTTGGTGCTTAGGGCTTTTCCTCTTCCTTTCCTCCAGGACAACAGCCATGTGCAGTTGCTCTCTGTTCAACTCCTTCAAAAAGTGATGGAGTTGGTAGTGGACGAGGGGGAAAAGGCTCTGGAGAGAATTGTGAGCCAGAGCCTGCTCCCACTCTTGTTCCACTGCCATGATGAGAACCAGCGCATGGTGAAGGTGAGGATTTGTGTGATGCTGCTGCATCACTGGGAGGGGGCTCAGCTGCCTCCTGCCCTGGCACCTGCTGGGCTGCAGCCTCCAACTGGCCTTGGCACAGGGACGAGTGTGCTGTGCCCTGGGCTGCGGTGCCATCTCTGCTTCTCTGCTGCTCTCCAGGCCTCTCGGGAAACGCTGCATTGTGCAGCGGGGTTTTTGGCAAGGCGGATCTCCAGAAGGCGCTGAAGACAGAGCAGCCTCTGACAACTGTTGAGCATCTGGTAAGGACAGCCTGGAGACACCCCAGCCTCATCCTGGACAAGCCCCAGCCCCCGGTGCCCTGTGTGTGGGGCTGGCAGCTGTGGCCCCTGCCCAGTGCAGCACCCAGGGGTGCCAGCCTGCGCCCCACACGCCGCTCCCTTCCCTGAGCCACACGGGCTCTGCTCCAGGCTCCTGTGGCCCCGATGGGGCCGGGTGCCGATGGAGCCCAGCCCAGCAGGGCTGCGAACAGGAACCACGGCTCCCCGGGCAGCACCCGGCCCTCTGCCCCCTCCACAGCCCGGCGCCAGCGGCTGCTGGCCGGGCCTCACGGGCTGCTGTGTGTGAAGGGCAGGCCGGGGCTGGGTGCAGGGAGTGCCCAGCCGAGGGGCTGAGCCCAGACCAAGCCTTCCTTCCTGCCCTTCTCTCCAGCTGGCAGAGGACGAGAGCCGAGCAGCGGAATACCTGCGCCAGGCTCTCGAGTACGTGGACAGCCCACAGGAGCCCCTGCGAGAGGCGGCCATCAGCTTCATGGGTGAGCCACGAGCCCAGGCTCTGTCCCCGGCCCGCCGCAGCTCGGCCCCAGCCCTGGCTGCTGCCCCGGCAGCGCTCTCCGGGCCCGGCGCCGTGGAGCCCTGCCTGCCCTCGGGGCTGCTGCTGCCCCTCGCAGCCGTGCCCTTGGGCGGCAGCAGGCAGAAAGGGCCCGGGCTGAGCCCTGCCGGGGCAGGGGGCCGTGTGGCCACAGGGCTGGCAGTGCTGTCGGCAGGGAGCTGAGACAGGTTCTGTGTTCCCAGGGACCGCCGGGCTGTTCCTGCAGAGCAGAAGGCTGAGCTCCAGGCCCACAGTGAGGCGTGAGTGAGGGCAGCGGGCTGGCAGCAGGGGCTGGCAGGGGGAGCTGCGATGCCTGGGCAGGGAGCTGCAATCCCTGCTGTGGCTGCCAAGGGCTTTGCTCCTTGTGTGGATGAGGGGTGGTTTTGAGCAGAGCACAGAGAGATTTCAGGGGTGTGGGTGGGGGGATTTGTGGCCAGCACCTTATAGCTTATTCCATTGTCTCCTGCTACCTCCTGGCCACGGCGAGAGCTGGGTGGGATGGCCCTGGCAGGAATGTCTCCTTGGGTTCCTTCAGATCTGGGATCTGTCTGTGGCTCTTCCAGCCCTTCAAGGCGTGAGAAGAGACAACAGCCCTTGCCAAACAAACATAGTAGTTCAACAGATATTCAACAAAATATCTGCAGAACTGTGTTTATTTGGAAGAAGAATTATTGCTCCTTAAACTCCTGAAGATACCGTGGAGGAGGAGACCACCTAGAGACCAGAGGAGACCAGCTGGAGCTCCAGGCACAGCAGATGAATGGCACAGCTGAGCCTGTGGGAAGCTCCCATAGCTCTTGCCTTTTCCCTCCCTGTGGACAGCTCCCGCTCACCAGCCTTCAGACCCTGCCCATCCCCTTTCTTCCCTCCCAGTTCATCCCTTTGCTTCGCATTAGTTAATAAACACTTTGGCTTCTTCGCTTTACCTGCATCTCTGTGGAGCTGAAGCGGTGCAAAAACAAAGGCCCCTGCTGCCGGTCTCTCCTGCACTCTGTTTTGTGCAGAGACACAGAGGAACGAGCGCAAATCAGGCTGGAAAGGTCCAGTTCCACAACATTGTGGAATTAAATATCTTGCTGAACACTCTGAAGGCCAGTAGTGGGACAAGGAGCCTGTGTGTCAGGGACCAAAGTTATCTCTAAGGCCCTGCCATATTTCGTCTGCTCTTGTGCATGTCGACAAGATTTTAGTAGCTTTTCCCACCTCTACACCGCAGGAATTCATGGATCTGCTGGATAGGGAATGCTCATCCCAAATTTTCTGCCCATTTGTCTAGGAACATTCCAATGACAGTGCTGATGCAGCTTGTGCTGATTCAGTCTCCTGAGGTTTTTTGTGGTATTTTTTGGGGATTTCAGGGGGCTGGGAACTGGGGAAGAGAGGCAGGACACAATCGGGATCTAGAAAAATCCCGTATAGCCCAGGAAGTGAGAATGCAGTGGAAACAAGCACACAGGAACTGGAAAAGAAAGAATTTTTAAGAAGCAAAAATAGGGAAAATCACAGGAAAAATAAGGATAAAATTCCAAACAAATCCACTGTGAGAGAATAACTTGGAGGTGGAATAGGAGAAATTCCAACACAACGGGGTACAAGGGCCTGGGAGGGATCAATTTTTTGGTTTTCTTTGGAAACTTTTTAGGTTTATTTTAAATTTCATTGGATTTTTTTCCAAGAAAATCCCTCTTTTCCTTTCTGACTGGACTGGAAGTTGCCTCCTGTTCATACAGTGCTGGTTTTTCCCATTGTCATCCCTGAATATTTTTAGAAACTTATATAAAATTGTGAAAATGGTGATGGACTGTGGCCTTTTTTCATTCCCTTTACTTGAGATGCAATTGCAGTGAAAAGAAGAGGAAAAAACTGATACAAAAATGGGGAAAAAAAAAGAAAAATCAGGATTTTACCATGTATCAGTGCCTGGCTTTTTGTGATAAGGCTTTGTTTGTCTAGTGCTCTTTTTGCTGTAAAATAGATTGTAGGACACCTTGAGTAGGTTAAAAAAGGATTAAAAAATGAAATTGAAATAAAACAAAAACTATATTTGGCTTATTTTTCACAGGAGGAAGCCTTTTATATCACAGAAAAAAAATTAAAGTATTTTAAAAAGGAGGAATAATAATAATAATAATAATAATAATAATAATAATAATAATAATATTGTCAAGATACTGAATATTTCTTCTTTGTAGATTTTTTGGAGAGTAAAATTTGGTATTTTATTTTACTACTTAAAAGATGTTATTTTGCCATGTGTTATCCTGAAGATGAAAACTGCTTGGGTTAATTGGGTTTTTTGGGTTTTTTCCCTTGACCTGGCAGGAGTTTTTCTGGTGGAAAATTAAAAGGCATTGAAAATTTAAATAAGAAAAACGGGGGCAAAAAGAAAAAAAAAAAAAAGGGGGGGGGAAGCAGAGAAAAAAGTTTTTAAAAAGCTGAAAATTTGATAAAAAATATATTAAAAAAACAAAAAGAAAGTTACACTTTGTGTCCAATATGCACCTGACTGCCTTGATTTTTCCATGGTTTTTGGTGTATTCCTGAGTTGCAGAGTTGTCTGGATGGGATGTTGAGCTTGTTGGAGATTCTGGAGCCACCGGAGCCATTCCCAGTTTTTCTTCTGACCTGTAGTATCCAATGCCGTCAAGTACATGTCCATTCTGTAGCAATAAATGTGCCATTTTTCTAAGTTCCTGACACCTAGAATGATGTTATTCCATGGGAGCTTGGGAGGGGAACTGGAGGATTCTAAATTCCCAATGCCCGGAATGCCATTATTCCATGGGAGCTTGGGAGGGGAACTGGAGGATTCCAAATTCCTGATGCCTGGAATGGCATTATTCCATGGGAATTTGGGCAGGGAATGGGAGGATTTGATACTCCTGACACCAGGAATGCCATTATTCCATGGTTTTGGTGGGAATTTGAGAGGGGAATGGGAGGATTCAAAATTCCCACCAGAATGTTGCTATTCCGTGAGGATCTAGGAGGGGAATTGGAGGATTAAATTCCTAGTGCCCAGAATGCCATTATTCCATGGGAGTTTGGGAGGAGAGCTGGAAGATTCTAAATTTCTGACACCTGGAGTGTCATTATTCCATGTGAAATCTTGGAGAAGAGCTGAAGGAGTCAAAATCCCTGACACCAGGAATGCCAAATTCCATGGTTTTGGTGGGAATGTGGGAGGGGAACTGGAGGATTCAAAATTCTCAATGCCCGGAATACCATTATTCCATGGGAATTTGGGAAGGGAACTGGAGGATTTGAAATTCCCAACGCCGGGAATGCCATTATTCCATGATTTGGGTGGGACTTTGGGAGGGGAACTGGAGGATTCAAAATTCCTGACAACCCAGAATGTCATTATTCCATGCAAAATTTGGAAGGGGAGCTGGAAGATTCCAAATCCCTGATGCCAGGAATGCCAAATTCCATGGTTTTGGTGGGAATATGGGGAGGGAACTGGAGGATTCTGAATTCCCAGTGCCCAGAATGCCAAATTCCATGGTTTTGTTGTGAATTTGTGAGGGGAACTGGAGGATTACAAGTTCCCAATGTCTGAAATGCCATTATTCCATGGTTTTGGTGGGAACTAGTGAGGGTGATCCAGCTGATCCGTTGTCTTCTGCTCCCTCCTGGGCCTTGCCATTGAGAACTGAGTTGTGGATGCTGCTATGGATGCAGTATCAGAATGATTTTAAAATGCTGTTTTTAGTGTAGGTACACAATGTTAAAGCTAAATCATAGAAACAAATCAGAGAATCAATCAGAGAATCAATTAAGTTGAAACAACCTCCAAGATCATGGAGCCCAACCTTTCAGTGATCCCCACTTTGCCCCCAGTCCAGAGCAGTCCCTATTAAATCACAGAATCCCAAATACACTGGTGTGTGTAGCTCCCATCCTTGTGCCATTTGCTGGTTAATAGATGCATTGCACCTTTGGCACGTTAGGGCAGCTTAAAATTTCCTGTAATGAGCACATTCAAAAGTGTCAAATGTTACTTCTCTCCCTTCCCTCAAGTTTCAAAGAAAACTATTTCTAGGGGGATGTAGTCAGTCCATTACCAACACTGAGGATGTTCTAATAAAATTAAGGGGTCCTCTAGGAAACTTCTGTTCTCATCCTGATCAGAAATCACCAGTTCAGAACCTGCCAAGAATCAAGAACCCCTCCCAAAGAGTACCTCTAATATTGCCACTTCCCTCAGCTGTTGGATCCCTTCCTCAAGGGTCTTCCAATGACTTCTATGATGGTGCTCCTGCATTCTGTCTCTGTGGACAAACCTCTCCCTTACACTCATTAGAAGTCGCTCCCAGAGGGGAAGGGGCCCTTGCTCCCTTACAATACCCTCACAGGGGTGAATCATCACCCCTGAGTCTTGGGTCAAGGGTCCCAAATTCCTTGCCTCACCACCATCCAGTTGCACACCTGTACCTATAAGGTCCCAAACCCGAAGTAACCAAGTTGTATAAGCCTCATGTCCCCGTCGTGCAATATCTTTTTGAAGATTATAGAGACTTTCATATGTCAGGGACTCAGTGATGATCTCAACCTCTGGTTCCCCTGCAGGTTATGAGGGTCCTCCTTTCTTATTACCTGGGTGCTCTGATTTCACCTTAGACTTCTTTGTTTCCACAGGGGCGACTGCTGCTGGCTGTGACTGCCCCTGTGGTTCAGCTGGAACCTGAACGGTTGTAACCTCTGTGGGTTCCACTGCTGCACCATCAGACTCTCCCTTTTCAGGGCAGGGGGAGGGTTTCCCACCAGCTGGGGCTAAGGAGGCCACCACTGGGGAAATGTGCTCCTTTAACATCTGGCCTATCTCCTTCACCCAAACCCCCACCCAATCTGGGTGGTTCATTTCTGAGGTGGGCTGTGAGGCAGGGTCAGGCAGTGGGGCAGCATCCCTGTTCTGTGGGGCAGTGTCAGACTCCATGGCAGAATCCCCAGTCTCTGGGGTAGGTGTCTTTGTGGTGATCCAAGTCAACCTCACCTTACCTCTGAAAGCAAAATAGACTAGGACTATCAGCAGCACTTAGTATCTAGATGAAAATTTAAACCTTTCAAAAGCTGGTTGAGAAGGCAATAAGAAGTGGTTGAAGGGCTGTCAGAAAACTTCCCCCATTGTAATTTCCTCACAGAAAGTACCATTCTTAAAGTAACCCCAAAAGCATACACTTAGTGTGTGACAGCCATGTATTCATGTGCCTGCCTTCCAGAGGAAGTGAAAAATCCATGAATTCCTCACCATATTAACCCATAAAACAAACTGGATAACAGCCACAGTAGCCTCAGTTATAGGACCCATGTTTAGATAAGGGCCTGCAAATAGGAGAAATACACCCACAACAATGTGCCACCCAAACCAGGGTAAGCCAGACTACATGGTGTTACCTAATGAGGTTTCTATATCCAGCAAACTCAAAAGAAAATATTAGGTGACTCAAGAACCATTATTCCTTTTTTCACCCTTCTTTTCACTGCCCTCGAGACTCACATTGGGACGCCAAAATCTGTCTTGGTTTGAAAGACTGGGATCTGCTAGGGAGGGGCAGGGCCTCCCTTGGAATGGAGAATTCAAACCCCTTCCCTCCAAATTATTATAATTTAGAAAATTAAAGGGCTCTCAGGCAGAGGTATGGGGATAGGAACAACAGTTCTTTACCAGTATGTATGACAAGGCAAACAAACAACAACCACCACAGCATTAACAACAAAACAGAATCAGGAACCTCGAGGGGCTTTGTTTCACAGAGCCCAGGGCAGCCTGATCTCGGTGCCCCTGCAGGACTCTGAGTGAAGCACAGAATAAGGACTTGACAATTAGAAATTGTAAAGCAGGTATGTTTTATTTCTAGCTGGGACACGTGGGGGATATTTCCTCCAAACCGTGCGTACCTGGTCAAGACAAGGTCCAAGACATTGATCCCACAACCTACACCTCCTCACCTTCCATCACTTTGTATTCTAAATAGCTGTCATGCCTCTTGGGGGTTGTGAGTTGGGGTCTTGGGAGGAAGGCAAACATCTCCCTAAGGTTGATCTTCGCTTCTGGGCAGGCACAGTGGAGTTTTGGCTATTTTTCAGGTCACTTTGCTTTTGCCAAAGATTAGGAGCTTGATTTTGCTTGATTAAAGCCATAAAGTTCTGCTTTATCCATTTCTGACAAATACCTAGATCCTACTTTGCTGGGTTTTAACATTATGTATTTTACCTATATGACTTCTACTTAGTAACCACCTAACAACCAAGCCTAATAGCTCATCTTCTATGTGTTCTCTGCACAAGCTGTTTCTTTGCTTCTACAAATCACCAGAAGCTGCTTCTAAAATCTTGTCTTTTTATATTCAGAAACGTCCTCCATGTCATGAGAGCACTAAGCTGGAAGGGTGGAAAATCCCGGGCTGGTGGATGGGATATATCAGAAGCTTCGTGGGTGGCAGCTGGAACGGCAGGGATGTCCCGGCAGGGCAGGGCAGGGCAGGGCAGGGCAGGGCAGGGCAGGGCAGGGCAGGGCAGGGATGTCCCAGCAGGGCAGGGCAGGGCAGGGCAGGGCAGGGCAGGGCAGGGCAGGGCAGGGCAGGGGTACAGCGTAGCCAAAAGCCTCAAAGCAGTTCCAAAGAGGCGGCAGCAGCCGGACAGGGCCGGCCCAGCTCCAGCAGGGCAGGGGGAGGCGAGCTCAGAATTCCTGGGCACACGGGCAGATGGTGGTAGATCTCCCAGGACCGGACTTGGTGGTGACAGTGAACTCATCCCGCAGCAAGCAGCAGCCTGGCCATCCTCTCTCTGATGCCGAGAGAAAGAGACAGCGGAGCTGCCCCCAGCCTCGTTCTTTTTGTGCCCCCCCAAACTCGTGTGATCTCCCCCCTCTGAGAGAAACTCCCAGAGACCCAAAGAAGTGTAGCCAGGTGCTACAAATCCTCTCCTTTGGCCCCTTTGTTCTGCTTAAGTACCCACAAGTACCCAGAAGTGAGTTTCCTAGCAGTGAATTGGAAAAAATTCTGTAAGTAAAAAGAAACAAATCTAACCATGAACACCCTGGCACCCAAACCCAGCAGTGGGGTCAGTGCAGTGTCCATGGCCACAGCCCCTTACAATGGCCCAGTGCAGGCTGGGATGATGATCCACCCTCACTGCTGGCCCAGGGCAGGGCTGGAGTGGTCTTGGTGGCACCTTGGGCTTGTACACACGTGGGGAGTGCATCTGTTTTAAATGGGGAAACTCAGGAGTTTTAGATTGTTTTAAAAAATAAAAAGAAGGAAACCCCTCTTAGGTCGTGTGCAGTCAGATCCCCAGACAAAGCAGAACCCAGGTGAGTGAGAAAAGACAGGATGGAGTTGAGGGATGTGGAGCAAGGTTGTCCACACTGGGTCAGACCTCAGGGCACAGCTTCTCTGAGCAGGCCAGACCTCCTGAGTAGAGTTCCTGAGTCAATATCAATCACCAAACGCTGCAATCACCTCTTGTGTAATAAGAAAAGTAATAAAATGTGCCCTTTACAAAAGGAATACATACTTCCAAATAGTCTTTGAAATATTTCTCTATAACTGCAGCAGGAACACTTCCTAAAGAACTGCACCAGACCAGAGAGAAATCAAGGCACAGCCATGGTTTGTCAGCACTTGCATGATCCTAATGAGCCCTGTGGTGCATTTGGTGCTGAGCCCTGGAACCTCAGGGCCTGAGAGGAGATTGCACAAACCTTGCCAGGAGTCAGTTAGAGGAAACACTCAAAGTGTATGGAAGCATAAATGGCTCATGCTGAGGTCCATCCCCAAAATAGGCTCGTCATGGAGTCCTTGGAGGAGAGAATTGGAGGCCAGGATTGCACAAAAACTTCTCAGAGACTCAGTGTGGGAAGGAAAATCCAAAGTATGTAAAACATCTTGAGTATCTCAAAGTATTAATGAGCACCACTCAGTGTCACTGCAAAGCTCTCAAGGGACTAATTAAAACAGATAATTGGAGGCCGTGATTGCACAGAAACTTCTAAGAGACTCAGTGGCAAAAAGAAGTATTTAAATTAACCCTGAGTACCTTGAAGCATGAATGAGCCCCTCTGAGTGTTGTTACTGGCTCAGAATCCCAAGGGACTCATTAAAGCAGATAATAGAAAGATATGATTTCACAAAACTCTCAGACTCAGTTTCAAAAAAGTTCCTTAATAAACTTTGAGTAGCCTGAAGTATTAATGAGCCCCACTGAGTGTTGTTACTAGCTAAGAAACCCATGGGACTCGTTAAAGCAGATAATTGGGAACCATGATTGCACAAACTTTTCCTAGAGTCAGTTTTAAAAGGGAAACACCAAGTACCCTAAAAAAATGAAGTACCTTGAAGCATTAATGAGCTCCACTGAGTGTTGTTACTGACAAAGCCTCTCAAGGGACTCATTAAAGCAGAGAATTGGAGGCCAGGATTGCACAAACCTCTCAGAGACTCCAAGGCAAAAGCCAAACCCAAAGTCCTTGGAAAAACCTGCAGTCCCTGGCAGCATGAAGGAGCCCCCCAGGGCCATTGCTGACCAAGGCTCCTTCCCCAGGGACTCCTTCCAGCACATCCTGGAGGCCACTGGCATGGGAGGGGGATGCTGAGGGCAGCACAAGGGGCTGACAGTGCCCAGCCTTGCTGGGGCTGTGCCAGGAGGCCCCAGGGCCTCAGGACAAGGGGTCTCCTCAGTGTCCTTGGTGGCACAGAGGCTGCTGTGGCCCAGGGCACCAAGCCTTGGCTTCTCTTTGTCCCCACCTGTCATCACTGCCTGCAGTTCTCTGCTCTGCCTGGGGCCTGGGGACACTTTCTGTGTTGTGTCCCTCAGTGGGACCCATTAAAACTTCCAGAAACTTTGGAGTTGGCTTCTGACTTGGAGTTCTGGAGAGGTTTCTTCAGCTCCCTCTCAGGGACTGATGTTCAGGGCCTGGGCACAAAGCCCTGAGAGGGTCATTAAAGTCCTTGTGCTGTGTCTGTGCTGCTGAGCTGGGCTGAGCTCATCATCCAGAGGACAATCCTGGTAACCAAGAAGAGCTTAAAAACACATTTCTCTGGATGAGCAGCTTTTCTGCCAGCCCAGCAGGGCTGGGGCACTGCCTGCAGCCACCCCGGGCACAGCACACAGGCACACAGGGCTTCAGCTCAGCCTGGGCTGGCAGCACAGAGCAGAGCTCACTCAGGGCTCACTGCAGGAGAAATCCTCCCAGGCTTGCAAACAGTCACTCTCTGGCTGGGGGAAGAGAAGCTGCAGCTCCTGCAGGGATCTCCTGAAGCTGCCACATCCCCCAGCTTGGAGCACCTTCCAGGAGCACTGTGGGAGCTGCTGCAGGGCAGGGATGTGGCCCTAGGGCAGGGCTGGGTTTCCCTGCTGCCCCAGCCCAGGCCCAGCACAAGGCAGCTCCCTGGGGCCAGGCTCTGCTGCAGGGCTGAGCAGCCGGGGCTGCAGCCAGGGGTGCCCAGGGCTGTGGTGCAGAGCAGGGTCCTGCAGTCCAGGGCGCTGTGCTGGCCCAGGGACTCTGCTGCCTGCCAGGGACAGCTCTCAGCCGGCCCGGGGAGCTGCTGCCAGCGCTGGGGAGAAGCTGTGGGGGGAAGGAGCCACCCTGAGCAGGGCAGGGGCTGCTGCTGCTGCTGCTGAGAGGGGCTGTTTGGGGCAGGGCTGCTCCCAGCTCCACACCAGCCTGGGCACAGCTGCGGAGGACACTTGCCAAAAGAAGGTAAGCCTGGCATTGCTGTAAAGATCAGGAGCTTTCCTGAGAGTGTTTTCAATTTCCTGCTTGGAGAAAGATGGGAGAGTTGGGGTGATGACAAAAAGATTTTTGTTTTTTATACATTATTCATATATTTGTAGCTCTTTAAACTACTATTATATAGGTATAAAATTATAATCATGAATGAGCTCTATTCAACTACCTTGAATTACTTATAAAACTGTAATCCTTTATTAATTTTAGTATCTTTCCTACTCTTTCTCTTAGATTTTAGAACTATGAGCTTCTGAATACATTCCTGAAATAATGTATAGTCTTCTTATCAGGAAGAGGACCTACAAAAGGAACATTCTGCTTTTTACCTGGAGTGTGAGCAGTCATTAAAAAAAAAGTGGCACAAAGCAGCCCTTGGATGTCTTCCAAGGGGTTTACCCAGGGGAGTGTAACTGAGGCAACTGAATCTTGTATTTGTCCTTCCTGTTTAAAATCCTAATTAATCAACCTTAATAAATTGTTCATATCAGGGGCTGGGTATGCCCCATCCCCTCTGGGACACCTGAAAGCTTCCAATAATGTCTGGTTTTTAATTTACTGTTCTAACACTGTATCAAGGGGTTTTTTTTCTCTTTTTATTGTTTATAGGAAACAGGAGGATGAGAGAAGCAGAACATGAATTGTAACCACAGAATCACAGAACATTCTGAGTCAAAAGGGGACACCCAGGATCATCAAAGTAATGTCTCAACATTTACAGAGATTCCAGAAATGTAACTTTGGGTACTCAGTCTCTCTGCTGGGAGCCTCCCAAAGGGCCTTCAGCCACTGCTCAGCCCTGCACAGCCCCAGCATCACCTTGGCAGGGCCCAGCAGGGCTCTCCTGAGCTGCCCTTGCCCACCTGCAGACAGAGCCTGCCCCAGCCAGGGCCCTGCAGACAGGCAGGTTTCTGTAGGGCCGGGCCCAGGGCACAGAGGGTGGGATGGGCTCTGTGAGCGCTGGCAGGGACAAGGCTCCTGTCACGAGGGAAATGTGCAGGCCCAGGGAGATGCTGAGGGAAGGAGAGGGGGCTGAAGAGAGCAGTGCTGGGGGCAGGAGGGCACTGTGGGTGTGTGGGAGGTGCCGTGCCCAGCTGGCTACAGGAACACTGTCCTGAGTGCCCGGCTGTCTGTGCCCTGCCCTCCCAGGCACAGCACCACCACATCTGCTCTTGTTTCTGCACTGCCCTGACCCTGTCCCTGTCATCTGGTGCTCTCAGGGAGGCTCTGGCCTTTGCAGCAGCTGAGTCAGGCACTGCCCTTGGCATTCCTGCCAGGCACCTGTGGCCATGGCAATGGGGTGTCCAAGCTTCCCTGGGACCTGTGGGGCTGTGGGCAAAGCAGTCCATGGCAAAGGGGAATGAGCTGAGCCCCCTCCCTGAGATCCCATCATGGGCACACCCAGGGATCTCCTTGCTGTGTCCTTGCCAGCTCTGAGCTGCCCTCCTGGCTGCAAATCTGTGCCAGAGCCCCTGGGAGTTCCCTGAATGTGCCACGGGGAAGTGCAGAGATGCCAGAGCTGAGGAAATGCTGCTGGGTTTGCCAAGGGAGCCGGGAGTGTCCTTAGCAGAAGGGGGTGCTGAGACCTTGCCCAGAGCCCTTTGGAGAGGGGGAGACATTGAGGGATCCCTGTGCTCTGGGCAGGGTCTGGTTTATGCCAGGGTGACAGGGGAGTGTGATTGTGCTCTGATTGCAGCCAAAACTGCAACCCCAGGGCAGTTGGGAACAAGCCCATCCAGCCCCTCACTGTGCCCTAAGCCACAGGGAATCCTTTGCCTCTCTCATCTTTCAGTGGAAAACTCTGAGTACAGCAGAAATATTGGGGATTTCTGACCTCAGAGAAACAGGAATGATGTGTGGGCTTGAAAATAATAGCGAAAATTCCTTCCTGCTCTCCCTTTAGAAGTGGAAATTCAGATGGCAACAAGTCTGTCTGCATTAGGAGTGATTCCCCTGACAAATCCTGAATATCCAGCCTTGTCCCTCTGCCACATGGCCACAAACCCAGGGCAGCAGGGCAGGGATGGCTCCTCGAGAGCCCCCACGCACAGGCCTGGCTGCTCCTGGCACACTCAGACAGCAAAACTGGAGCTCAGGCAGTGACCTGGGGGAAGGTTTTCCCAGAGCAGGAACAAGGGTGGGTGACTCACAGCAAGACAGTCTGGACGAAATGGCCCAGGTTTGGCTGAAAGCAGCCTCTGCTGACTTGTCCCTGTCCTTTATCAATGAACAGGTGCCCATGGCCAGGCACAGCAAATGTCCAACAGCAGCTCCATCAGCCACTTCCTCCTGCTGCCATTGGCAGACACGCGGCAGCTGCAGCTCCTGCACTTCTGCCTCTTCCTGGGCATCTCCCTGGCTGCCCTCCTGGGCAACGGCCTCATCATCAGCGCCGTAGCCTGCGGCCACCTCCTGCACAGCCCCATGTTCTTCTTCCTGCTCAACCTGGCCCTCAGCGACCTGGACTCCATCTGCACCACTGTCCCCAAAGCCATGCACAATTCCCTCTGGGACACCAGGAGTATCTCCTATGCAGGATGTGCTGCACAGGTGTTTTGCTTTCTGTTCTTCATCTCAGCAGAAGTATCCCTCCTGACCATCATTTGCTACGACCGCTACGTGTCCGTCTGCAAACCCCTGCACTACGGGACCCTCCTGGGCAGCAGAGCTTGTGCCTACATGGCAGCAGCTGCCTGGGCCAGTGCCTTTCTCACTGGTATGCTACTCACTTCCAACACATTTTCCCTGCCCCTGTGCCATGGCAATGCCCTGGACCAGTTCTTCTGTGAAATCCCACAGATCCTCAAGCTCTCCTGCTCACAATCCTACTTCAGGGTGATTGGACTTATTCTGTTCACTTCCACTTTAGCACTGTGTTGTTTTGTGTTCATGGTTTTCTCCTATGTGCAGATTTTCAGGGCTGTGCTGAGGATCCCCTCTGAGCAGGGACGGCACAAAGCCTTTTCCACCTGCCTCCCTCACCTGGCCGTTGTCTCCCTATTCCTCAGCACTTCCATGTTTGCCTACCTGAAGCCCCCCTCCATCTCCTTCCCATCCCTGGATCTGGCCCTGTCAGTTCTGTACTCGGTGGTGCCTCCAGCCCTGAACCCCCTCATCTACAGCCTGAGGAACCAGGAGCTCAAGGCTGCAGTGTGGAGACTGATGACTGGATGTGTTCAGGAACATTAAACTGCTGGCCAATTTCTGCAAATCACTTGTAATAAAGTAATCTTTGATAAATCCTTTTGGTTTAATTTAGAAGTTCTTTTTCACTGTGTTTTATATTTTTAATCTTGTCCACAAAGAAATGTCATTGTTTGTGCCATTTCTCATTTTGTTTCTCTGACATCCCCTGGGGCCACAGACTATTTCAATGAGGAGCTGCGCTCTTGGTGGCTTTAAAGGAACTCAAGGATCTCCTAGCCTAGTTTTCTGCAGAGATCCCCCTTTGGTTCCCTGCTCTGCAGCTGCAGCAGCAATGTCTGTGTGCAGAGCTGGGGGCAGATCAGTGCTGGCACAGCAGCTGTGCCCAGCAGCAGCAGCAGCAGCCCTTGGTGTTGCCAGTGCTGCTGCCGTGGCCCTGCCCCGCTGCCCTGCTGGCCCTGGTGTTGCTGTAGGGCCTGAGTGCTCTCGGGGCCGGGCACAGTGCTGGGGGTGGCAGTGCCGGGGCTGCAGCAGGGACAGGCCATGGGCACTGCTGGGGCAGCGCTGACGCCTCAGGCCAGGGCCTGGGGGCTGCAGGCTCCTTGCCCAGGCTCTCTCCAGAACACTTTGCCCAGGCCAATGCTGAGCACAGAAAAGCCCCGGGAGCAGCCCCAGGCTGGCCGTGGGCAGGCTGGGGGCAAACAGCATGGCTGGAGCTCTGCAAGGTGCCTGGGGGAAACTGGAATCCTACTGGGATCACAATGGGAGAGGCTGGGCCCATGCTGAGTGGACTGAGGTCATACTGGATCATACTGGCAATGACTGGGAATGCACTGTGGGTGACTGGGAGTGGCTGTGAGCAACTGGAATCAGGCTGGAAGCAACTGAAGTAAACAGGGAGTGACTGGGAACATGCTGGGAGCAACTGGGATACACTGGGAGAGACTGAAACCACAGTGGGGGCTAATGGGAGTAGCTGTGCCCATGTTGGGGTCATACTGGGATCCTACTGGAACCAGACTGGGAATTACTGGAAAGGTGCTGGCTGTGACTGGAACCATGCTGGTGGTGACTGGTTCCTACTGAGTTCATCCTGGGAGCCACTGGGATTACAATGGGTGTGAACAGATCCTGACTGGGGGTTACTTGGAGCTACTGTTGGGAAAAAAATCTGGAGACACTGGGAGCAACTGGGATCAACTGAAAGGGACTGGAACCATGCTGAAAGAACTGAGACCATAACTGGGGAAACTGGGATCATACTGGGATTATACTTGGACCACACTTAGGGCAACTGCAGGAAAATGGAATCATGCTGGAGGCAACTGGGAGGAACTGGGGAAAGACTGGGATCATTCGGAGGTAACGAGAACCTTACTGAGGAAACTGGGATACACTGGAAGTGCCTGTAACTATCCTGGGGACAATGGAACCACACTGGGAGGAATTGGGAACAAATGGACCTTTTCTGGCAGCAGCTGGGATAACACCAAGGGTGACTGGACTCTTACTGGGATTGACTGGGAGTGGCTGTGAGCAATTGGAATCACACTGAAAGCAACTGGGAGGAACTGGGAAGGACTGGGAGCATGCTGGGAGTGACGGGGATATGCTGGGGGAGACTGGGAGCTATAAGGGTAATACTGGAGTCTACTGGGGTCACACTGGAATTGACAGGGAGCAACTGGGATCACACTGGGGGCCACTGGATTCATACTGGGAATGACTGGGAGTGACTGTGATTACGCTAGCATGACTGGAATCATCCTGGGAGTGGCTACAATGATACTGGGACTGTAGTGGGTGTGATTTGACCTTGACTGAGGGTTACTGGGAGCTACCAGGCCCATGCTGGGAGCCAAATGTGCTCACACTGGGAGGAACTGGGAACAAAAAAGAATGACAGGATGCATGCTGGTGACAACTGGGATGTACTGGCAATAACTGGGATAAAACTGGGGGCAGCTGAACCATGCTGGGGTAACTGGGAGTGCCTGGCAATGACTACTGGAATGTTCAGGGAAACTGGGATATACTGGGAGTGTCTGAGACCATGCAGGTGGTGACTGGGACCACACTGGGAGTCACTGGTAATATGCTGGAGAGAACTGGGACCCCACTGGGGGCAACTGGGGACAAGTGTGAGTGCCCGAGGCCCTACTGGGAGAGACTGCCATTATATTGGGATTGACTGGGACTATACCAGGGGCAACTGGGAGCAAGTGGGAGCAAGTGGGACTGAGCTGAGGGCAATCTGCATCATAATGGGGAATGACTGGCAGTGACTGGCTCATACTGGGACAGCTGAGGAAACTGGAACCACATGTGGAGGACCACTGGGCTCATACTGGGAGCAGCCACTTGTGGCACCGGAACCCCGAGCCCCTTTCCCGGCCATCCCACCCCTTCAGCCCCAGCAGCCCGCCAGGGTCCCAGCAATCCTAGGGAGATTGGCAATCCCAGGAATGCCAAGCACCCAGCCACAATTTTTATTTTAACCCTTTACTTTTGTGTCTCTTTTTTGTCTTTTTATTAAACCTTTAAAATTTTACCAGAAATGTGAACCTTGTTTTTCACACTTCAAACATCCCCCCCAAAAACCCCCAAACCCAGGCACCCCCTGGGATATTTGGGGCGAGCTCCCTCTCCCTTGGCACCTGTGGGATGGGGGTGATGGTCCCAGGGGGCTGTGACTTCAGGGAGTGCTTGAGCCGCCCGGTTCTTCCTCTCCTCTTCTCCTCCTGCTTCCTGCTGCTGCTCTGCCTCTTCCTCCCTCCCTCCTCCTCCTTCCCCATTCCCCTGACATCTCACAGCTCATGGGAGGAGCGGGGATGGATCTGGGACAGGTCAGAATGCGGGGGATGGGGTTGTGCCCTAGAAATGGCATCACTGGGAGTGACTGGTTTGTACTGGGATCATACAGTGACTGGGATTGCACTGGGTTTGTACTGACATCATACTGGGATCATACTGGGAGCAGATGGGCCCACTCCAGGGAAGACTGCAATCACACTGAGGGAGACTGGGATCATACTGGATTCACACTGGGAGTCAGAAGCCTGTGTGAGGAAATTGAGGCCATGTTGGAGGAAATTGGGATATACTGGGAGTGACTGGGATCACACTGAGGGTGACCAGGAGCACCTGGGAGAAATTGGGATCATGCCAGGAACTACTGGGAGCAACTGGGGTCATGTCAGGAGCAACTGGGAGGAACTGGGAGTGACTGGGTGCATGCTGGGGGTGACTGGAAGCAACTGGGCTTATACTGGGATGAACTGGGGTCATGCTGGAGGTGACTGGGATCATACTGGCAGTGAGGGTGACTACACTGAGGCTGACTGGGAGTGGTTGTGAGCAAATGGGATCATGCTGCAAGGAACTGGGGTACACTGGGAGAGACTGGGAGTGACTGGAACAAAAGTGAAGGTGAAAAGGAGCAACTGGAACCACTTGGGGTGCAACTGGTTCATACTGGCAGTGACTGGGACCACACTGGGCTCATCTTTGGATCATATTGGGAGTGACTGGACTAATACTGGGAGTACCTGAGAGTGGCAGGGAACAAATCCTGCACATCTTCCCCCATACTGGGGGTGACTGGGAGCAACTGGGAGCATGCTGGGAGCAAATGGCATCATACTGGGACTGAGGGGGTTGATCTAGCTGGAGGCAACTGGGACCATATTGGGAGTAATTGGAAAGAACTAGGGAGTCATGATTTTAAAAAGTAAAGATTTTGGCTAAGAGTTAGAAGCAATTCATATTGATCAGGATGAAAGTTGGATAAGCAAACGATAGGTTAATGATTATCAGTTTCTTAAGCTCGAGCTAATTGATGTATTGTTTGCCATCAATACTGAGCTCGTTTTAGTTTTGTTTTTAGAAGGAAAGGGAGTAAGTGAACCATTATAAGAACAGATTGAAACCATTAAGAACAATGACCAGCACCTGGACTTTATATCAATCAATCACAGAGCAGGGGACCTTGGATCGTGCCAGAGGGTCACAGAGACCTGATGAAGACTCTCCTGACTTCATCCTTTGAAACCACTGATCCAATTCAAGAGAAGAATTGTGCAAATGTGAAGGACTAATAGCCTCATTTTAATACAGAGTGGGGAGGGGAGGTGCTGGGGTTATGCACATGTATTGTATGTAAGATCTTGGGAAATAAATGGAGGGCAAAGAACCTTGTATGATGCAGTTACGCCTTTCAGAGATGACTCCCGCGCCACCTGCCAGTGGTAATAAACATCCCACTTTCTAACTGTAACTAGTTAAGAGTATCTCTGACTGTGATCTTCAGTTTTAATGACTCAGCACAATGCCAGCCTCTAAATGCACCAAAAGCTGCAGGAAAATTCCCACAAACAAAAGCTATTCCATTCACTCCTTCTTGACTTGCTAAATTCTCCACATTGTTGCTCCCAATCCAAAGCCACTAGTCCGCCAGCCTACATCTGATAGAAACCATCCAAACATATGCTCTCATTTCCCCTGTCTATCCATCAGTTTACTGAATTCACAAACTCTTGAGGCCAAATGAGTCGAGCCGAAACCACTGAAGCAGCGGAATTCCCTCTATTTGTCTGGCCAGATAGAATTCTCAGACCCAAACTATCCCTATTATAATTCTAGCAACCAGCATCTACAAACACAGCCTCCATACTTAAAATCACATCTAAGCCCTTATCGAAGGCTTCTACTCTTCCTTGCCAAACTGGTCCTGGCCTTTTTCTATCCTCAATCTACTTCAAAAACGTTCACAACTCATCTCTCAGAGATGAATCAACTCTTTCAAACAAACCACTTCTACTATTTCTCACTCAGTGTATGCTGCACTTAAAACTTTTGACACAAGATTACAGTGTTGCCTCAAGAATACACCACAGCTCCAAAACACAACTCCAAGTGCTTTACACACCAAAAAAACATCTCTTCCATGCACACTACCACCACAACCTTATTATTCCCGCAGCAAACACTTACAAACACATTATACTAAAGCACTTAACCTCTGCATCTCAAATTCCACAGGCAAAACCACCTGAACACCAGGCCCGAACAACTCTGGGGGTCCGGACCCTTTTAACATGAACACCGGGTGTTACAGTAAATACCGTCCCCCGGAACCGAAGTACGCACACACCACAGTCACAGCGGGGAGGGGCTTTTTATTAAGGGTTTTACACAACATGCAGCGCTATCAAACGCTTTAATCATGTGTCCCCACTTGCTTCGTTTTTACCCGGCCATTTCAGTCTCCTGAGAATGGAACCACGGGTCCAAACTCCCACTCACTTTGTGCTAATAGCACGTCTCAACAAACTCTCTCACAATCGTTCTCACAGTCAGGACACATTCACACGGCATAACAACCATAGACCAGGATTTGCCCTTACAACTGCTCTCCCCAAATTGCCAGCAAACTGAGCCCTCTATGGCACAACAAATGGCAAAATCTCCTTCTGCCAGCAACCACGGCCCGAGCCCCCCAGCTCGGTACAACAGCTCAGCAGCTCTCTGTGCTGGCAACCAAATACAACTGAGCAGACACCAACTGCAATTTCAGCTTGCAAGACACTGCAGAGGCACAAGTTGTGGGATGTCTCTTTCGACTTACCAATGACCTTTCCTGACCATGCAAATGCCCTACAGGTCACTGTAAACTGTTTCAATTTTTTTTAAACATACCCTTTTGTCCATAGTTTTAAGTAGTCAGGAGTCCTTGTCTGCTGCTGGATGAACAGTCCAAGTGGGGACCCCACTCTTCCAAGAATATCCTGGGGTGTGCCCCGAGGGGGTCCTCCATCCGAGCTGGTCTCACAGCTGAGCAGAGCTTCTTCCTGTCTGGGTTGCCAGAATGAGTTGTTAAAAACTGATATGATCACCGACAACGATCTTTTAACTAGTTAAAGTTAGAAAGTTGTATGTTTATTCACCTGCAGGCCGAACGGGAGTCATCTCCAAAGGGCTGCACAAGGTGTCAAACAAAGTTCTTTGCCCTCCATTTATTTCCCAAAATCTTACATACAATACATGTGCATAACCCCAGCACCTCCCATCCCCGCTCTGTATTAAATGAGGCTATCAGTCCTCCATGTGTGTGCAATTCTTCTCTTGAATTGGGTCTGTGGTCTCAAATTGGGTCAGTGGTTTCAAAGGATGAAGTCAGGAGAGTCTTCATCAGGTCTCTGTGACCCTCTGGCATGATTCAAGGTCCCCTGCTCTGTGATTGATTGATTGATATAAAGTCCAGGTTCTGATCATTTGTCCACTGCTTTCAATCTGTTCTTCTAACGGTTCACTTACTCCACTTTCTTCTATAAACAAGTTTATAATGGCAAACAATACAACAATTAGCTCTAGGTTAAGCATCTAATAATCATTAACCTATTGTTTGCTTATCTAACTTACACCCTGATCCATATAAATTGCTTCCAACCCTTGGCTAAAATCTTATCTCTTTAAAATCATGATTCAGTGCCCCCCAAATGTTGGGGTGCCCCCTGAATGTCGAGGTGTCTCTGCACAGCCCCCTCCAGGCTGCCAAGGGTCATCTGTGTCCATGTCCACCAGGAGAACACAATGGTGGCCGTCATCTTCTCCCAGCCTGTTAGGCTGAGTGAGGACACATGGGAATCCCTAAAATTACCTGGGTATACCCAAATTCATCTTGGTACCCCCCAAAAATCACCTGGATACCCCCAAAAGAACCTGGGTACACCTAAAAGTCACCTGTATCCCCCCCAAATCACCTGGGTACCCCCCAAAACCCACCTGGATACACCTGAGTACACCCCACGTTCACCTAGGTCCCCCCCCAAATTACCTGGATACACCTGGGTAGTCCCCCAAATCACCTGGGTCTCCCCACAAAAGTCACCCGGATACCCCACAGAAGTCCCTTGGATTTTTGGGAACCCCAAAAATCACCTGGGTACCGCAAAAATCACCTGGGTCCCCTCAAAATTCTCCTGGGAACCCCAAAAATCACCTGAGTACCTCCCCAAAATCACCTGGATTCCCTCCTAAAATTTCATGGGTACCCCCAAAACTACCTGGGTACCCCCAAAACCACCTGGGTCCTCCCAAAAAGTCACATGGGTACACCTAGGTACCCCCAGAAATCACGTGGATCTCCCCAAAAATCACATGGATACACCTGGGTACCCCGAAAAATTCTTGGGCCCCTGCCCAAACTGGTGGTCAGGAGACCCCACTGCTTTGACTGGGAAGACGCGGTGTCCCATTTATCCCATTGACTTGAATGGGTAGACCTGGTGTCCTGTTTACCCCCATTTACCCCCAGTAACCCTTCCCAGTGCTCCCAGTAATTCCCTGGAGTTCCCAGTAACCCCAGTGCCCCCCTTTAACCATTCCTAGTGCTCCCACTAATCCCAGTGCCCCCTCTTAGCCACTCCCAGTAACCCCTCCCAGTGCTCCCAGTTTGCTCAGTTTCCCCCACTCCTGCCTCCCAGTGCTTCCAACTCCCCCCCAGTGCTTCCGGTTCCTCTCCCAGAGCTTCCCCCTTAGCCCTTCCAAGTACTCCCAGTCTAACCAGTGTAAGGAATAAAGAGCTTGACTCGGCCAATATATCAAGCAGCAATCAATTTATTAATTCTTTAATACAAAATGGTAAAGTGTGAGCAAAGCAGTGGGGGTCTCCCCTCCAACTGCACACAGACTGCTGATTCCTGCTGGTATTTATTGAGAATCTTCATAAGCATTTCTCAGCAGTTTTTTTTTTTTTTCTAGCTTCCTCCTAGTTTCTATTTGTGAAATCCAATTTCTATACCCCATTGTGATCAATTCCTATTGGTGACGTTGAATTTCTGTACCTCAGAGTTGTAAATCAGTGAAGTGATGTCCAGCTTCCCTTGTTCAGAAACAAACACCAGTGATGATGAGGTTCAGCTTTCCTTCTCAGGACCATAAATCAGTGGCGGTGATGTCCAGCTTCCAGATGGGGGTCTATCTCCTTTTCCAGGATTGTCCAGCCTTCCTTCTCATGATCATCAATTTTTAGCCTGTGATAAGCTCACTTCTTTCTTCTATTCAGGTGATTACAATTCCTTCTATAAATACGTATATATTCTAAAGCTGTAGTTCAAACCCTTTTATTACAAAGCAGGTTGAAGCTTATAATAATTTTATTTTCAAAGCTAATAATAATAATAATACTCATAATAATATTAATAATAATACTTGTGCATTCTTCTATCCTACATGTTAAAAACCTATAAAGCTCATACTAATTGAGAAAGCTTAAAACTTATATTGTGAAAACTTTTAGGCTCACATTGTTCACTTATAAGCAAGCAAAATATTAGTCCAAAAGCCTCTTTCCATGCTTTTTCCATTTGTTAATTAAAACTGGATTTTTATAATTGTCCTATGGCCTTTTTCCACACATTTCACAACCTCAGCTACAAAGGCTGTCTTTTTCTACCTGACATGAGACACAACCCCACATTTCACACCAGTAACCCTTACCAATCCAGCCCTGTTAATGGGTAGACCTGGTGTCCGTATATCCTAATTGACTTTAATTGGGTAGACCTGGTGTCCTTTTCCATCCATTGATTTCAGTGGGTAGACCTGATGTCCCTTCTCTTCCATTCATTTCAGTGGGTAGGTCTGATGTCAAAAAAACCCCCATTCATTTCAGTGGGTAGACAGGATGTCCCAAATATTTTGGGGTTAAACCTACCAATTTCGGGGTTGGAAAGTCCCAGTTTTTGGTGGGAAAATGCCCCACATTTTTTTCTTTTTCCCCCACAGGTAAGCCCGGGGTGCCCAGAGCTGAGAGCAACACGGGATGGCTCCGCCCTGGCCGGGCCCTGGCACTCAGAGGAGGGGTGGCCATGCCCCAGCCACACCTGGGTATCCTCAGCCCTGAAGGCAGGAGGGCAGGGCCAGGGTGGACGTGGCTTGTGGGGAGTGGGCATGGCCACCACACACCTGGCAGACCTTGACAGGTGACATCAGCTCTGTCACCTCCCTGCCCTGCCCAGCAACCGCCCTGGAAACCTGGAAGTCACCTGGGAGCCTGACTCCGTCCCTCACCAGGTGATGCTGCAACCTGGTGAGGCCATGGCAACTCTGACCCCGCCCACTTCTAACCACACCCTTTCCTCACCTGGCAAAGCCCTTTTCTCACCTGGCCATGCACTTTTCACTCCCAGGTGAGGCTGAGGCTTGGTGGCAGGAGCCAGTCGTGGAGTGAGAGCTGTTCTGGGTGATCTATGTCCCTTTTCTCAAGCACACCCCCTTTCTTAAGCCACATCCACATTGAGCTGCCGATCATCCCTATGTGGGCTAAGCCACGCCCCCTTCCAGCAAGCCCCACCCCATTGGTTTAAGCCACACCCCTTGGCCAAAGCCACACCCCTTTCATTAAGCCACACTTACCCATGGCTGCCATTTATCCTATGTAGTTTAGCTACACCCACCAATGCATTATGTTGTGAAGCCCCACCCCTTTCTGCCAAAGCCACGCCCCTATCTCAGCAGTTGGCCCCGCCCCCAGGCCGGTGCTGGGCGTGGCTGAGGCTCAGGCGTCTTAAAATTGGGGTTTTGCATGCAGATATGGTGTGGGATTTTCCTGTTGGTTGTAGTTCTTGTTCCTGGTTTATTTGCATTCAAACCCCACAGACTGGCTGGCTTAGCTTGAACACCTGCACAGATGGAGAGATGGCCTCCCATCCTCCCTCTGTGTAGCTGAGATGGGCAAAAGGAGAGAACAATTTCTCTTTCTGTTGTGAAATCCAGCAGGAAGCTGACAGGGTTACCCCAGAGTTGCAGAGAAGGCTCTGTGGGATGAGCACATGACGTTCTTGAAGCTGTGTGCTCACCCCAAGGCCTGCACAAAGGGGTTGCTCTGGGTGCCTCAGCCTGTTTGGCGCTGCCTCTTGCACCATTCTGGCCATGCTGGCACAGCACTCACTGCCTGCCCAGCGTCCCTGTCACCTGCATTGTCCCTGTTCCTGACCTCTACATGCTGGCAGGAGCAGTGCCCATGCAATGGGACGGAGTGAGACTTGGAAAGAATCCTCTGCAGTTGCCATGAGTTTGAACAGATGTACAACCTCTGCCGTGCCTGGCAAGTGTTTCCTGTCAGCCCGCAGTGCAGCCTCCAATCCCTGGGAGTTCACAGGGTGCACTCTGCACTCCAGCATCCATTAATGCATGCAGGGAGTGAAGTGCTTTTCCTGGCATTCCTGCCTAAAATCGATGGGTTTGAGATTGAATGTTCAGCTTAGGCAAGTTTTGTCCTCATCATGGAAGGGCAGTTATCTGCACTAAGGAAACCTTCTTAGTGCTACACTCTCCATTCCCTGCTTTGCAGCCACAATGTCCACAGCCTCTTTCTGCAACATCCTCCCCTAAATTTCCTTCTGCTGCCCTGGCACATCCACACTGGGGAGAGGCCCTACGAGTGTCCCCAGTGTGGGAAGAGCTTTTCCAGGAGCTCTCACTTGACCCAACACCAACAGAGGCACCAGTAAGGGAAGCCCTGCAAGTGCCCCGACTGCTGGAAGAGCTTCATGCTCTGCTCCAACTCCATCCCCCATCGGAGGACCCACATTGGGCAGAGCCCTGGTGACCCACGTTCCCAGTGATCCAGGTTGGGACACTACCTGGCTGGTGGTCTGCACGTCTTCCTTGACCCCCATAGGCACCTGAAAGAATTCTGTGACAGGAACATCCATCAAGACTTTGTTCAACTTTGGAAATTAATTGGGAAAAGCTGATTTGTTGACAGCCCAAAAAATCTCACCTAAATGATTTCCATGTTTATCCCATCAAAACACCCACAATTGGGGTAAAATAAACAAAATTAAGCAATGAGATTGAAAGCTGAATCATTTTACTGGGATTTGAGTGTCAATTTGGGGTTCAGGAGAATACTCAGGGGGAATTAGGTGTGTTCTGGGACCACCCAAGCCAAGGGACATGACCGTGATCTTGTAGTTGTTGCAGCAGAATGTGTCCACCTGAGCCTTTCTGTTCTCCAGGAATTCCAGTTGTCTGTTCCAGTCCCTTGCCTGGGTCTCCTCATCCAGGATGTCCCCTGCAAAGTGTCCAAGTCACTGCTGAAGTGCCCGAGCTGATCCTGCCTGTGGATGTTCTGTGCACCAGCCTCTCCTGATCAGTTCCGTAGGGGCTGAAAGGGGTTTTACAGACTCCTGGGGAGACTAAGAGAGGCTTTTGCTGCTCTTGGGGCCATTTGTGGTGCTGGGAGAGGGCTTGGGAGGTTTCTGGGGGGGTTGTGAGGGAGTTTTTGGGTCGTGGCAGGACTTCATGGCTTGGAGGGAATTTGGGTGGGTCTTGGGGGAGATGGGAATGGGAGTTTTGGTTTTGGGGCCATTTCTCTTGCAGGCAGTGGTTGTGGGTGCTCTGGGCAGGAGCTGTGGGGTGGTTTGAGGGGTCAGGGAGTGGCTTTGGGGCTGGGATGGGGTTTTTGGGCAGTTTGGTGACTGCCCCCATACCCCCAAAGCTGCCACCAGACCCTACCCCAAAGATGCTGCTGTGGTTTAGGGGCTCCATGTTTGGGTTCGTCCTCCTGGCACTGCAGGAGAAGGTGAATGGGGATCCCCAGGGGCTGTGTGTGTCTCTCCCCCAGAGCTTGGGGGAGGACAGTGTCACCATCCCAGTGTCACCATCCCAGTGTCACCCCCTTTTCCCTCCCCACAGGGCTCCTGCCCCAGCTCCTGCTGCCCCCAGGAGGGAATTTGGGGAGGGGGCAGAGGGGGTGTGCAGCCCCCGCTGGGGGATGACCCCGCCCCAGCCCCTTTGTTCAGCACCAAGCTGGGCTTGAGGCCACAGCAGGAAGAGGCCCAGGGGGAGCAGATCCTGCAGGTGGGACAGGGCTTGGGCTCAGGGCAAGGTCCTGCCCTGCACACCTGGCTCAGGTGTGACCCTGCCCCGGGAAGGGAGCGGGACATTCCCATCCCCACGGATCAGGGCTGGGAGCAGCACTTGGAGCATGGACATCGAAATATTGGGAGCAACTGGGACCTCACTGAGGGCTACTGGGAGTGACTGGGAATGATGGGTGTGTGCTGGAGGTAACTGGGATATACTGGGAATGAGTAAGATCATGCTGGGGGCAACTGGAACCATTCTGGGGACCCTGGGGTAGCTGGGAATGAGCATGCTGGGGGCAACTGGGATATACTGGGAGTGTCTGGAATGATACTGCAGGGGACAACACTGGGAACAACTGGGACCATGTTGGGGACAACTGGGAGCAACTGGGTGCTCCATCCCTGCACAGGGTATAGAAGAGGGCAGAACCAGAGGCCATCAGGGCTTCACAGGGAGCTTTGGGTGTTCCTAAGGGCAAATGAAGCAGCAGCACGGTGGCCAAGACTCGGACACACAATTGTGCCAGTGCCCTGAGCGCTGTAGGGCATTGCCAGGATCCCAGGTGTAGTTGTGGTCTCCCCAGCTAAGGAATCGCAGCCCCTGCCTCCGAGCCAGTCAAAAAGCCAACACCAAGGGAGACCAGAGGGAGGACACCCCCCCAGTCTCTCTTGGGCATGGCCGCAAACCAGCCCCTGCTTCTCCTGCCTCCGCCTGTGTTTGGGCTGTGCTGATGGCAGCGCCAGCCAGGTTGTGCTCTGTGTTCCAAAGGCTGTTGAGAGCGGGCATGAGAAGTGCTGTGTGCACAGCAGAGAGTCCTGGAAGGTGCTGGCAAGAGTGTCCTGTGGGAGCAGGGCTCTGGTCTCTGGCTGGGAACAGCCTGGTTTTGCTGCCGCGACCGCAGGCAGGACTTGAGGCAGGTGAGGAGGCAGCGGGCAGCTTGTGTTTGTAGAGGGCCTGGGGCTGCACATCTGAACCTCCAGCTGGGAACACACTTGGGAGAATACGAGCGAGAGCTGGAGTGCCTGTCCTGAAAGGACCAGAAGTAATTCAGCCTTGCCCGTCTTTTTTTAAGAGTGCGTTCCCCAGGAAAGCTACACATTTGGGGAAAAACCTTTGGGGGAAAGGGACTTGCTTCACAAGGAAAGTGCATTCCAAGGAGCTCCCAGTGAGGTAGATGCAAGTGTCTCCCTTTGGCTCTCTGTGGTCCTTTCAGTCCTTGAGGCCCCTTGCACTTGGCAGAGGGGCAGGGCAAGGGAGCAGGCTGTGAAGAGCAGGTTGGGCATCCACCTGGACCTGCAGAGACCAACCCGAGCAGCTGCAGCAGGGTGTGTTACCCCCCTTTGGACAGAGGTGTGCGCAGGAGCAGCTCTGTCCATCTGTGTGCCCCAAAGCTCTCTTTGAGACTTGTGAATTCAAAGACCTTTAGGCACACACTTTTCACATCTCACCTATCTGCTGTGTTTCAACTCTTGGCAATATGCATTTGCCTTTTGCTTGCTGGAAGCTGCTCTGGCCCAGGGCCAGCACAGAGCTGGGCTGTGTGGGCCAGGATGCATGGAGAGAGTCTCAGCTCATCTTGGTGTCTCCCTGGCCTCAGGAAAGACTTGGAAGTTTTGCCTCCCAAGGCATCCTGCTCATTGACTCTTCCTGTGCATCTTGGAGAGAACAAGGTAGGCATTTCTGGCAGCTTGGCACTAGCAGGCCTTAAAATGGAGGCATGTTCTGGATCGAGCCCAGCTGAGATACCCTCAGAGGAGCTCAGCGCTCCTTGCTCTTCTCTGCTGACACGTGAGTGTTTGTCTGGTTTTGGGATGACCCTGGATGTGTGAGGCGTGCTACATGGACATGACACAGCCAGTCTTGTCCCACTGGGTCCCAGCAGTGCCTCGCAGCAGTCCTGCATCCACGTCAGGATGCAGGCCAAGAGAAGTCCTGGAAGCTGAGGCAGCTGATTTTAGGCTTGCACGGGTGCCTACAGGTCAAGGCCAACCGTTTTCCCTCAAGACACAGCAGTGCTGAGGGCTCTCCCCAGAGCTGCCTGATGCCACCCACTCCTTGCGGCACCAGTGTCTTTCCTGTGGAATGTTCTACCTCCCCTGAGAGCAAAGAGGGAGCTGGAGAAAGAGCTTGCCAGGCTGCTCTCCATCCTTTACCAGCAGTCCTGGCTAAGTGCAGAAGTCCGAGCTGAGCACAATTGTGCAAATGTGACAGCCGTGCACAGGCAGGGTCAGTGGGAAGGATGATCCAGGAACCCTAGGCCAGGCAGCCTGAGCTTGCTACTGGGGAAGGCCTTGGAGAAGATCCCCCTGAGTGCCATTCCACGGCACAGGCAGGGAACCAGGGGGTCTGCTGGAGGGTGGGAAAGCTCCTTAGAGAGATGGGAACAGCTGGGGCTACTGGTGGGATGCTGAGGGCTTCTGTGCGCGTGTTTAGGGGGTGCTGGTGTTGGCGGGCGTGTTGGGGAAGGAGCTGTCTGGAAGGTGAGAGGTCTAGGCTGGAACTGGAGTCAGTTTGAAGGCAGCATCTGTGGTTTGGCACAGCTTTGCTTATGGAGGCCAGAAGGAGTATTTGACTTTTGCTGTTAGTGGTCCTGATTCTCCTGCTGGGAAGAAGAGGGGAGAGCTGTGCTTTACTGGCCACTTACATATCTGTACCAGGGAGGAGATTGCGATCTACTCATTTGTTTGGGGTACTTCTGTAACACGGAGTGGACTTTCATTCCTTGAGAGCTTTTATTCCCTAAGAGAATTAGATATTATCATCCCTTCATAGAGAACCATTTGCAAACCAAAGAATGGCCTTTTTTTTGCCCCTGTGTAGTGTTATGTTTTGTAAAGTGACTCTCAATGGATGACATTAAGGCAAATGAGTTGCTGCTTTGGGATGGGAAGCAAACTTCCGAATCTTTGACATTCTCAGGCCATACCAATTAATTTGGGAAGTCTGCAACTTTTTGGAAGTACTTGACTTGAGCAACAGGAAGTAAAACTTTCCTGAATTGAGGATTCTTAAATGCCAGATTCTTCTGTCCCTTCACAGCAAAGATGTTTTTGTGCCGCAGGAAATGACTTCTTTGAGAAAAGAATTGCAGCTTGGTGTTGTGTTCTCCCCCCCTGCTCTTTTCAGGCCTGGCTAGCAGCCGCAGGGGGGCTGGGGGCAACATATCTCTGGGTCCCGGGAGGTAGGGTAGGTACAAAACCCTTACCGGAGTTTCTGGGGAGCAGTCTCTTGCTTGTGCCAGCTAATGGCAGCATGCAAGCAGGCAAGACACCACACAGCTTCTGAGGGTGCTGATCAGATGAGCTTTATTCGGGGTCCCACACCAGGGGGGTGGAGCTTGGCTCCCAAAGGAGAGGCAAGAGGCAAGAAGGCCAAGGCCACAGCCAGGCCCAGGCCAGGCCCGGGCCCAGTGCCAGGCCCCAGCCAGAGGCAGAGGCAGAAAGGGCCAAGGCCAGAGCCAGAGAGCAGAGAGAGAGCAAAACCTCCTGGTTCAGCCTAATGAGAGAGGTCCTGCCAGGGGGCGGATCTAAGGCTTGGACCAATGGGATACTGATAGGGGAGGAGAACACAGCTTAGGAACTAATGGGAACAGAAGGTAGGAGGGATTGGGTAAGCCATTGAGAGAGGATGAGGTGATGGACAGGGGTTACAATGAACACATTCTGGCGAGAGATTACAATTTACACATTTTGGGGGGAAACAGAACAATCATTTAAAAAAGATGAATCACCACAGCTCAGAGTAAGAGCTTCTGACAGAGACCAGGAGTTGCCAGCACTTGCTCCAGGTGCTCCTGCCAACAGCCCCTGTAGGAGGGAGCACAGCCCCCAATACATGTTGGCTTTGGCTCCTCTGGCAGAGAAGCCCCCCGGGGCACAGGTCTCTGTGGCTGGAGATGAAACCAGCACTGCCAGGGCTCATTAGGGTGGCAGGTCTGCTTGGGTGGGGACTCTGCCACACCTGCTGATGCCAGTGCTCCCCGGGCCCCAGGGCTCAGAGCAGCATTGGTGCCCTGGCCCACACGTTCCTTGTCTGTGTCACACCCGTGGGTTTAGGATGGCCACCAGTCAGGACGTGTCCCAGGGGGGCTCTGCCAGCTGCTGTGGAAGGCCCCGTGCCCTTCCTGCTGCAGCTGTGCCGGCAGCCCTGGGGGCTCCTTCTGCTGCCCTGAGCCCGCAGAGCAGGGCAACGTTTGCTGATGGTTTCAGCCATTCCCAAAGATCCCGTCGGGCTGTCTGAGACACTTGGGGTGAGGGATTCCTTCCAACCTGGGCCGCTTTGGGTGGGCTGGGGGCTGTCCCAGGGCAGGTGGCAGTGTGTGCAGGGGCCGTTAGTGGAACGTTGGAGCTTGGTCACCATGGCATGGAATGGACAGGGTGTCAAGGGGCCCTTTGTGACACGCGGTGACCTAGGTGCTGCTGGTGACACTGCCACCCAGAGTGCTTGGAGCACGCGATGGGACAAGACGTGCCAGAGTGGTGCTGAGAGGAGCCCCCCCACAGCACACTCGTTCGTGTCCGACCCAGAGCTTTTCCAAGGCGCTATTCCTGCAGCTGACCTCACGGCCAGACTGCAGGACTTGGTGACTCGCAGCCTTTCCGAGGCATCTCTCCTATCCCTGTGGCCTGTGCCTTCCAGGCCAGCCCGTGGGATTGGGTGACCTGAACCTTTTACAAGGAATCTCCTGTCATTGTGGCAGGAGCCCTCAAGACCGGAGTGCAGGACTTGCTGTCTTGCAGCCTTCCTGAGGCATCTCTATAGCAGGTGCCATCAAGGCACAACTGCACCACTTGTTGACTCTGAGCTCTCCCGAGGCATCTCTCTAGAAGGTGCCCTCGAGGCCAGATTGTGGCATGGCGGGCAGATTTCTCAGCCTTTTCAATGTCATCAGGGGGAAAAAAAAGAAAGGCCCTGGAGCTGCCCCAGCACAACAGCCTGAAGAGCCGGAGCAGTTCCAGCCACTGCAGGATGGTGAGTGGCAGAGCTTGGTCACCAGGCTAATGACAGCAGCCAGATTGCACCATCCCATCCCATCCCATCCCATCCCATCCCATCCCATCCCATCCCATCCCATCCCATCCCATCCCATCCCATCCCATCCCATCCCATCCCATCCCGTCCCATCCCATCCATCCCATCCCATCCCATCCCATCCCATCCCATCCCATTCCATCCTATCCTGTCCAATCCCATCCCGTCCCATCCCATCCTGTCCCATCCCGTCCTGTCCCATCCCCTGCTGTCATGTCCTGTCCCTTCCAATGTCAACACACCCCTGGACAGGATGGAAGAGGGGCTGGGGCTGCCCCCCGCACTGGCCGTGCTCCATCCCCTGGGGCATCCCGGGGCTGTCCCTGCCTGGGGAGCACAGGGCTGGGCTCTGTTCTCCGGCCTCTCCTGCAGCCCCTCAGCTCTGGCTGTGCTCCCTCTTTGCCAGATGCAGCCATGGAACGTACGGCAGAGCAGAAGCCCGCCTGTGGCCGCTTCCACAGAACACTGAAGGTACCTGCAGCCATCCCCAGCCGGGCTGGGCCTGCTGTCACCGCTCGGCCGAGCACTGTGCTTGGAGCACTCCATGGAACTTCCCTGGCATCCCTGTCCTTTGCTTTCCTGCAGATGTTCCGGAAGTTAGTGCCCATTCGTCGTAGAAAGACCAGCACGGCAGCAACTGAGGGCACAGCCGAGCCTGACTCCGGGCTGACCGAGCTCCAGGCAGAGCCTGATGTCAGCCCAGGTTTGGCTGAGCCCTCACAAGACTCAGACACTGCAGTGAATGACAACAGGGCAAGGGCAGTGACTGAGGACGTGGCCATCAGAGACGCCGAAACCAGAGAGACTCAGGGCACCGCAAATATGGGCACCATGCACACTGCCATGATTCATGCTCCCCCTGCAGATCTTCCCAAGGAGAATGCTGTCTCTGCTCAGCAGCAGGTAAGCAGCCTGGGGCCAGGGCTCGAGGCCTGCCAGGATCATGTGTCCCCTCCAACCACGGCCACTGGGCCCCGTCAGCCTTTGAGGCCAGCACAGTGTGGTGGGAAGGGAGGCACTTCTTGGGGAAAGCTGGGGAAGTTGCTCCCTTGGACAGCGCTCCAAGTCTTCCGCATGCCTTCTCCAGGTGCCAGACATTGTCAGGAGCATTCACCAGAGTCTGGCATCCCGTGTAAATTTGGATGCCAGGCTGCGCATGAACATTCTGAGCCTGGCTGAAGAACACCCAGCTGACGTGGTGCTGACCCTCCTGCGCTGTGCCCCAACGTGTGACAGATACAGGCCCCACCTGCCTTGAGAGCTCAGGGCTCACCAGCCTTTAGGGCCATTGCCCTGCACAGCCTGTGCAATGGGGTCTGCCAGACAGGCAGAGAGGTCCAGGACCCTCGGGCCCCTCTGTTTCCCAAGCCTGCTGCCATGCTCCCTCCCCGCCCTTCAGGGCACAGGGGCCCTGTCACCTGAGCCCCTGCAGCTGCACAGGGCATGCTGCTGTGACTGAGACACCCCTGACACAGAGCTCTGATCCCACAGAGCTGCTGCAGTGATGTGGACAGCCATAGGCTCGTCGGGGCCCACAGTGGAGAAGGTGCTGCCAACACTGGTCCGTGTAATGGAGCACTGGCCATTATACAGGATGAGCACGTCGGATGGGGACAACAAAGACGTTTTTGCCCTGGCTGTGAGTTTCTGGGCCTTTGCTCGCCCCCAGGTCGCCTCTCCAGCAGCTCTCCATTCTCTCCCTGCCTCAGGCGCTGGGCTGAAACCTGGGCTAGGGGCAGGCTCAGGGGGCACCAGGCCTGCGGCTCCCCCCAAGTCTCCCCTGAGGCCCTGCCACATGGACACCTCGGCACTGAGCACTGTCTTGGGCTGCTTCTTTTGCAGGCAACTCTGGCGCTCTGGATGATCGTCCAGGTGCCTCAGTGCTACAAGACCATGCACCTTTATTCAGCCCGCCTGTTTGTGGCTCTGCTCTTCAACGTTGTCCTCAGCACACAGCAGGTGCCACCAGAGGAAGTTGAGAACTTCTGGAGAGCATGCCAGGAGGAACAGCGCCTTCCGGAGGAACACCACCTTCCCAGCAACCCCAACAGGTCCCAGTCCTCCTGTCCTTCCCATGCCCTTGTGGCCAGCACCAGTGCTCCCAGTGTGACCTGGGCTTTGCTGTGCACACAGGTTTGCAGTGCAGGCCATGAAGGCTCTGCTCTGCCGCATGAGGTGTGACAAAGCGGTGATGGCAATGGAGCGCAAGCGCGGCTGGGACACGATGCTGTGTGCTGATACCCAGCACTATGCCGTGGGTCTGCTGGCCAGGTGAGAGCCCCTTCTCCCCGCTGCCCCTGGCAAGTGTGCCCTGTGCCCGGGGTGCCCCACACAGTCTCTGTGGTCCTGGGCCTGAGGGCCTTGTCACTGAGGGATGGCCGAGCAGAATGGAAAAGGCTGGGAGAGGAAGGTGCCCAGAATGGGCTGCCTTGCAAAGAGCTCACATCCCTTCTATGGATGCTGAGGAAGAATCACACCTCTCTAAGTCAGTTCTGGGAAAAGTTTTCCCCTCCCACCTCAGGGTCTTGGTGCCTTTTTCCTCCTGTCAGGGAGATGCGTGGTGACCTGATCCCCTTCTGTTCCCGCATCGCACTCCACCTGCTCCAGCTGCTCAGGACAGAGGAGCCATGCTGGGATCTCCCCTTCCTGGCATTCCTTGTGGAGGTGAGCCTGATGGCCAGCACCAGCTTGCTGAGCTGTCTCCCAGCTCTCTGCCCCCTGACAGCCGCAGCTGCCTGGGATGGTGCCCACACCCTGTGCTGCTGCCTGGGCCTGGCCCTGGCTCTGTGCGGTTCTGGGCTCCTGCCAGGCAGGTCCCCTGTCACTGCCCTATGCCTTTCAGGTCCTCGAGTGCCTGCACTTGAAAGAATGTGGTGGCAGCATCCTGAAGGTCATGTCGAGGTACCTGCACAGCAAGTGCAGGCAGAGGTGTTGCTTGGCACTCCGAGGCCTCGTGGTGCTCAGCAAGGATCCCTCGATGGTGAGAAGGTGGCAGTGGCTGAAGCTGCACTGGGGAAAGCAGCCCTTTGGGCTGGCTGGGCTTCAGGAGCTGAGGCAGCTGCTCCCAGCTCTCCTGCCTCCAGGCTCAGCTGCCTGAGTGCTTTGGGACAGGCCCTGCAGCAGCAGGGTGGGGTTGCACTGCCAGGACAGTGTTAGTGGTGCAGCCGTTCATGGCTCCCAGCCACAGCCTTGTGTTCCATACAGGCCAGACCTATACGCAGCATGTCTCTAAGCCTTCTGGAGCTGCTGAGGGATGAAGACGGAGAGGTGGTCAGAAAGACCCTCTCTGTGTTCATGAATGTGCTCAAAAACAAAGACCACCTGATATCCAGCACCGCCGCCCCAAAGCTTGCTGAGCCTCTGCTGCAACTTTTTGAAAATGTAAGGCTCTGTGCCCCCCACCACGGGCACTGGCTGCTGCGTGGAAATCTTGTGCTCGGTGGATTGTCACGCCTTTCCCCATGTGGGCTGGAGAATTTGGTGCTTAGGGCTTTTCCTCTTCCTTTCCTCCAGGACAACAGTCATGTGCAGTTGCTCTCTGTTCAACTCCTTCAAAAAGTGATGGAGTTGGTAGTGGACGAGGGGGAAAAGGCTCTGGAGAGAATTGTGAGCCAGAGCCTGCTCCCACTCTTGTTCCACTGCCATGATGAGAACCAGCGCATGGTGAAGGTGAGGATTTGTGTGATGCTGCTGCATCACTGGGAGGGGGCTCAGCTGCCTCCTGCCCTGGCACCTGCTGGGCTGCAGCCTCCAACTGGCCTTGGCACAGAGACGAGTGTGCTGTGCCCTGGGCTGCGGTGCCATCTCTGCTTCTCTGCTGCTCTCCAGGCCTCTCGGGAAACGCTGCATTGTGCAGCGGGGTTTTTGGGCAAGGCGGATCTCCACAAGGCGCTAAAGACAGAGCAGCCTCTGACAACTGTAGAGCATCTGGTAAGGACAGCCTGGAGACACCCCAGCCTCAGCCCGGACAAGCCCCAGCCCCCGGTGCCCTGTGTGTGGGGCTGGCAGCTGTGGCCCCTGCCCAGTGCAGCACCCAGGGGTGCCAGCCTGCGCCCCACACGCCGCTCCCTTCCCTGGGCCACACGGGCTCTGCTCCAGGCTCCTGTGGCCCTGATGGGGCCGGGTGCCGATGGAGCCCAGCCCAGCAGGGCTGCGAACAGGAACCACGGCTCCCCGGGCAGCACCCGGCCCTCTGCCCCCTCCAGAGCCCGGCGCCAGCGGCTGCTGGCCGGGCCTCACGGGCTGCTGTGCGTGAAGGGCAGGCCAGGGCTGGGTGCAGGGAGTGCCCGGCCGAGGGGATGAGCCCAGACCAAGCCTTCCCTCCTGCCCCTCTCTCCAGCTGGCAAAGGACGAGAGCCGAGCAGCGGAATACCTGCGCCAGGCTCTCGAGTACGTGGACAGCCCACAGGAGCCCCTGCGAGAGGCGGCCATCAGCTTCATGGGTGAGCCACGAGCCCGGGCTCTGTCCCCGGCCCGCCGCAGCTCGGCCCCAGCCCTGGCTGCTGCCCCGGCAGCGCCCTCTGGGCCCGGTGCCGTGGAGCCCTGCCTGCCCTCGGGGCTGCTGCTGCCCCTCGCAGCCGTGCCCTTGGGCGGCAGCAGGCAGAAAGGGCCCGGGCTGAGCCCTGCCGGGGCAGGGGGCCATGTGGCCACAGGGCTGGCAGTGCTGTCGGCAGGGAGCTGAGACAGGTTCTGTGTTCCCAGGGACCGCCGGGCTGTTCCTGCAGAGCAGAAGGCTGAGCTCCAGGCCCACAGTGAGGCGTGAGTGAGGGCAGCGGGCTGGCAGCAGGGGCTGGCAGGGGGAGCTGCGATGCCTGGGCAGGGAGCTGCAATCCCTGCTGTGGCTGCCAAGGGCTTTGCTCCTTGTGTGGATGAGGGGTGGTTTTGAGCAGAGCACAGAGAGATTTCAGGGGTGTGGGTGGGGGATTTGTGGCCAGCACCTTATAGCTTATTCCATTGTCTCCTGCTCCCTCCTGGCCACGGCGAGAGCTGGGTGGGATGGCCCTGGCAGGAATGTCTCCTTGGGTTCCTTCAGATCTGGGATCTGTCTGTGGCTCTTCCAGCCCTTCAAGGCCTGAGAAGAGACAACAGCCCTTGCCAAACAAACATAGTAGTTCAACAGATATTCAACAAAATATCTGCAGAACTGTGTTTATTTGGAAGAAGAATTATTGCTCCTTAAACTCCTGAAGATACCGTGGAGGAGGAGACCACCTAGAGACCAGAGGAGACCAGCTGGAGCTCCAGGCACAGCAGATGAATGGCACAGCTGAGCCTGTGGGAAGCTCCCATAGCTTTGCCTTTTCCCTCCCTGTGGACAGCTCCCGCTCACCAGCCTTCAGACCCTGCCCATCCCCTTTCTTCCCTCCCAGTTCATCCCTTTGCTTCGCATTAGTTAATAAACACTTTGGCTTCTTCGCTTTACCTGCATCTCTGTGGAGCTGAAGCGGTGCAAAAACAAAGGCCCCTGCTGCCGGTCTCTCCTGCACTCTGTTTTGTGCAGAGACACAGAGGAACGAGCGCAAATCAGGCTGGAAAGGTCCAGTTCGACAACATGGTGGAATTAAATATCTTGCTGAACACTCTGAAGGCCAGTAGTGGGACAAGGAGCCTGTGTGTCAGGGACCAAAGTTATCTCTAAGGCCCTGCCATATTTCGTCTGCTCTTGTGCATGTCGACAAGATTTTAGCAGCTTTTCCCACCTCTACACCGCAGGAATTCATGGATCTGCTGGATAGGGAATGCTCATCCCAAATTTTCTGCCCATTTGTCTAAGAACATTCCAATGACAGTGCTGATGCAGCTTGTGCTGATTCAGTCTCCTGAGGTTTTTTGTGGTATTTTTGGGGATTTCAGGGGGCTGGGAACCAGGGAAGAGAGGCAGGACACAATCGGGATCTAGAAAAATCCCGTATAGCCCAGGAAATGAGAATGCAGTGGAAACAAGCACACAGGAACTGGAAAAGAAAGAATTTTTAAGAAGCAAAAATAGGGAAAATCACAGGAAAAATAAGGATAAAATTCCAAACAAATCCACTGTGAGAGAATAACTTGGAGATGGAATAGGAGAAATTCCAACACAACGGGGTACAAGGGCCTGGGAGGGATCAATTTTTTGGTTTTCCTTTGGAAACTTTTTAGGTTTATTTTAAATTTCATTGGATTTTTTTCCAAGAAAATCCCTCTTTTCCTTTCTGACTGGACTGGAAGTTGCCTCCTGTTCATACAGTGCTGGTTTTTCCCATTGTCATCCCTGAATTTTTAGAAACTTATATAAAATTGTGAAAATGATGATGGACTGTGGCCTTTTTTCATTCCCTTTACTTGAGATGCAATTGCAGTGAAAAGAAGAGGAAAAAACTGATAAAAAAATGGGGGGAAAAAAAAGAAAAATCAGGATTTTACCATGTATCAGTGCCTGGCTTTTTGTGATAAGGCTTTGTTTGTCTAGTGCTCTTTTTGCTGTAAATAGATTGTAGGACACCTTGAGTAGGTTAAAAAGATTAAAAATGAATTGAATAAAACAAAACTATATTTGGCTTATTTTTCCAGGAGGAAGCCTTTTATATCACAGAAAAAAATTAAAGTATTTTTAAAAGGAGGAATAATATAATATTAATATATAATAATAATTAATAATTGTCAAGATACTGAATATTTCTTCTTTGTAGTTTTTTGGAGAGTAAAATTTGGTATTTTATTTTACTACTTAAAAGATGTTATTTTGCCATGTGTTATCTGAAGATGAAAACTGCTTGGTTAATTGGGTTTTTTGGGTTTTTTCCCTTGACCTGGCAGGAGTTTTTCTGGTGGAAAATTAAAAGGCATTGAAAATTTAAAAAGGAAAAACGGGGGCAAAAAGAAAAAAAAAAAAGGGGGGGGGAAGCAGAGAAAAAAGTTTTTAAAAAGCTGAAAATTTGATAAAAAATATATTAAAAACCAATAACAAAACAAAAAGAAAGTTACACTTTGTGTCCAATATGCACCTGACTGCCTTGATTTTTCCATGGTTTTGGTGTATTCCTGAGTTGCAGAGTTGCTGGATGGGATGTTGGCTTGTTGGAGATTCTGGAGCCACCGGAGCCATTCCCAGTTTTCTTCTGACCTGTAGTATCCAATGCCATCAAGTACATGTCCATTCTGTAGCAATAAATGTGCCATTTTTCCAAGTTCCTGACACCAGAATGATGTTATTGCATGGGAGCTTGGGAGGGGAACTGGAGGATTCCAAATTCCCAATGCCCGGAATGCCATTATTCCATGGGAGCTTGGGAGGGGAACTGGAGGATTCCAAAATCCTGATGCCTGGAATGGCATTATTCCATGGGAATTTGGGCAGGGAATGGGAGGATTTGATACTCCTGACACCAGGAATGCCATTATTCCATGGTTTTGGTGGGAATTTGGGAGGGGAATGGGAGGATTCAAAATTCCCACCAGAATGTTGCTATTCCGTGAGGATCTAGGAGGGGAATTGGAGGATTAAATTCCTAGTGCCCAGAATGCCATTATTCCATGGGAGTTTGGGAGGAGAGCTGGAAGATTCTAAATTTCTGACACCTGGAGTGTCATTATTCCATGTGAAATCTTGGAGAAGAGCTGAAGGAGTCAAAATCCCTGACACCAGGAATGCCAAATTCCATGGTTTTGGTGGGAATGTGGGAGGGGAACTGGAGGATTCAAATTCCCAATGCCCGGAATACCATTATTCCATGGGAATTTGGGAAGGGAACTGGAGGATTTGAAATTCCCAACGCCGGGAATGCCATTATTCCATGATTTGGGTGGGACTTTGGGAGGGGAACTGGAGGATTCAAAATTCCTGACAACCCAGAATGTCATTATTCCATGCAAAATTTGGAAGGGGAGCTGGAAGATTCAAAATCCCTGATGCCAGGAATGCCAAATTCCAA